>OZ035998.1:50733446-51230946 GCA_964035015.1 Corallium rubrum | reverse complement strand
ACCGATGATGCGCGGCATGGCCCAAAATAAACATGTCATGTTTTCCACCAAAACATTAACGAATCCGACTGCATTCCTTAGCCTTTGAAATTGACACCGTGAGATCACTGCAATATGATTGGTCCATTTGCCACTTTTGGATTCTCTAGCCAAAAACGTTTAGGAATGCAGACGGATTCGTCAATGTTTTGAACAGAAATCATGACGTGTTTTTTGGGGGCCATGCCGCGCATCATCGGTTTTGGTAATATATAGCTAGAGTTTCACACTGGATGCAACGACGACTGTCATTGGTTGGTTTGTGGTCACATGACCTTAGATAAATTTCAATGTCTACCGAGCGGGCAATAATTGAGAACTTATTGCTTGCTCGGTCAATAAGTTTTCAATTGTTGCTCACTTGCCCGCTAGAACTTTGAACTCTTCACGGCATCCTATAAACAAAAGCTTGTTTGGTACGAAAAAAAGAATATTTATAGGCCTTCAAACCATGTGTGAAGATTAACTGGAGAAAGGTATTGCTGTTCTTTTGTTCTGAGACTCATATTTGTTTGGTTGAAGTGAAATTACAGAGCCAGGCGAAATGTTTTGGTAAATCTTAGCGTTTGTCTTTTGTGTACTTTCCCTTGATAAACGTCGAAATTATTCAGCGAAACTCAAGCTATATAACAAAACACTTAATGTCTGATCCCTCGGGAAACAGTTAGTTTTGTTTTCCCTCGAGTCTCGATGTTTCCCTCGACTTCGTCTCGGGAAATATCAAGACTCTCGGGAAAACAAAACTAACTGTTTCCCTCGGGAGCAGACATTAAGTGTATAATAATAATAATAATAATAATAATAATAATAATAATAATAATAATAATATGACAGTAGAAAGATTATATTACAATTAAAAGGAAAGGAAGATAATAGTGAAAATAAGTAAATAATAAACATGTTACATAATAAAAATGTTACATATCAAGTAACTTTATTCTTTGTTTCTTCAAACTATTCTGGCCGCCACATTCTCTAAGGTAATGTCATTGTCTAAAGTAATATTTACAGTTCTTCTTCTTGCTCTGGTTCCTCTAAGGCATAGGAGAGCTGAACGTACTAAGGCGAAAGAGATTTTCACTCTCAACCAAGACATTGTGCTGGCGTAGTCTTCTGCATTCATCAGCCATTCCACCTGTCGTGGTAAATACTAGCGGGGTGAAAGTACCTTGTTCTATCTCCATCACTCTGCTCGCGTATTGGCGCTTCTTCTCATTTTCATGTTGCCGGTAGATTTGCTTGGGACTGAGATCTTTATAAGACTCTGCGTTTGGGTGACAAACCCGAACATCAAAAAACGCAGATCTTTGCCTCTCCCAGAAGCCTCGAGCGTGAACATCTAAACGAGCATCAGGGGCTCTGTTGGCGCCTCTGTTTAAGCCTTCTCCAGTGATATCCTGTAGGACCGGTTCTATTTCAACATCATTACACACCATGTTCAACAGCTCGGCTTCCAAATCACGAAGCTCATTATGGCGTTGAATTATGAAGCCGCCTCGCCGGCAGACCATAGCATGGTCCACGTTGAACAGGTCCCCACATACGCATACTGTTGGAGTATCAGTGATTTCCCAATCATATCTTAACTTTATCGCGTCCTTGAATTCTCTCATATTCAGATTGAAATTCTGGTCTTCGATGGGGATTACTGTTAACCAATTAGATGCTCCTTTTTCCGTGGCCAGTTCGACAGCTCGTTTGGTTCTTGATGGTAGGGAACTCTTCACTTGTTGTAGCCTCCCATTCAAATATTTATCCTTCTCTTTCCGTGCGTTTAGTTGTAAATAATAATAATAATAGTAATAATAATAATAGTAATAATAATAATAACAATAACAATAATAACAATAAAAACAACAATAATAATAACAATAATAATAATAATAAAAATAATAATAAATAACAAAAATAATAATAATAATAATAATAATAAATAACAATAACAATAATAATAACAATAATAATAACACTAATAATAATAATAATAATAAAAATAATAATAAAAATAATAATAACAATAAAAATAACAATAATAATAACAATAATAATAATAATAATAATAATAATAATTCCTCGGAAAAGTGGAGGAAGAGGTTTAAAAGCAGTAGAACAGGAATATAAGTTAATAAAGATCAAGGCAGCAGTCAAATTATACGCCAACACAGACGAAACCATGACTGCAGCGAGGGACTTTGAAAAAAAAGCAGAACGAGTGGGAAGCCAGTCACTGACTAAAGATGCGATTAAACATGTATCGTGTAGCGAGGTAAGAAAGATAGTAATGTCATTTCCATCAAACAAAGCACCTGGACATGACAAGGTTTCAATGGCAGTTATTAAAGACGCACTTCCATGTATCCTCTCTATTTTAACTGATATTGTTAACAGTTCGCTGCAGTCATCCATATTCCCGAATGAATGGAAATTTGCTGAGACTATTCCTCTAATTAAAGACAAAGAAGATAACCACGACTTAGCGAACAATAATCGTCCGGTCTCGTTGTTACCGGCAGCTTCTAAAATATGTGAACGCATAGCCTTGAAACAATTTACAGAATACCTGACCATAAAAAAAAGGCTGACCACGCATCAAAGTGGAAATAAGAAACTTCATTCCACAGAAACTTTAAATATATGTATAACTGACACAATTCTGTCTTCCATGGATAAAGGGAAACTGACAGCCCTTGTTCTACTTGATTTATCAAAAGCCTTTGATAGCATTAATCATTCAATACTCTTGGAAAAATTGAAAATTCATGGTGTATCTGCCGAAGCAACACAGTGGTTTAAAAGTTATCTATCAGACAGGAGTCAATCCGTCCGTATTGGGTCTGTTTTGTCTACAGCACTCCCCATAACTCATGGTGTACCACAGGGTTCGATTTTGGGACCCATATTATTTAACATTTATATAAATGATTTACCAACTATACCAAGAGTTTGTGACTTGGAATCCTTCGTGGATGACTCAAAGCTTTTACTATCCTTCTTTATTAATAATGCTGAAGCCTCTTCAAATTCTATATCAGAGGACCTTCAGAGAGTAGCCGCTTGGTGCTGCGCAAATTGTCTACTAATGAATCCAAATAAAACAAAGCTTCTTTTGTTAGGCACGCGTCAAATGCTGAACCAGGTTCCAGAAAACTTTCATGTTACTCTTCTTGGAAAGCAGATATTTCCAGTCTTATTGGCTAAGGACTTGGGAATTATCCTTGATGCATCAATGACGTTTGATGAGCATGTCACAAATGTAGTTTCCTCGTGTATTGCTGGATTGTGTCAAATCAATAGAGCAAAGCACATATTTGACAAACAAACTTTAATGAACATAATAAACGCTTTGATTTTTAGCAAATTGTATTATGGTTCTACAATATGGTCGAACACTTCCTTGAAAAATGTAAAGAAGCTCCAACTTGTACAGAATTTTGCAGCTAGAATAGTCAGCGGCTCAAATAAATACGAGCATATTACACCAGTTTTGCGACAATTGAATTGGCTTCCAGTTAGCTATATGTTACAATTTAGAGACTTGGTTATGAGTTTTCGATGTGTAAATAATTTAGCTCCAGAGTACCTGTGCAATAAATTTAAGAGACGATCGGCTGTACATGATCTCCATACTAAGAACAATAATGAACTTGATATTCCATTTTTCAAAACTGCATCGGGACAAAGAACATTTGTTTATCGTGCAACTCGATTATGGAATAATGTAAATACCAAAGTTAAAGACTCGACAGATACCAGTATTTTGACTTTTAAGAAACAAATGAAACTCCACCTTTTTAATGAATTTTGAAATACTTGAAATAATAACTGCGATTGCAAATTTGTAAATATACTTTTTTTTAACTTACATATTTTACATTTTATATAATTGGAGCATTTAATAAAGTATAAAAAAAAATAAATAAAAAAAAAATTAAAAAAAAAAAATATGCAGAAGAGCTAAATATGATGTTGAGTCTAGAGTACCCAGAGCCGATCGTGTCGTACAAGAGATGGTGAAGAGATTAGTGGTCGGAAGATTGGAGTATGGGCAAGAATCGCTCAACAGAAGAAATACTTTGAAGAAATGAAAGAAGAGAAATGGGAAGGGAAGTTGTTTAAGAATAGATGGAAGATGACGACATAAGCAGTGAATGCTTTGGGAGGATGTCAACTGGAGAAATGAGTATTTTAGGAGAATGAAGAAGATCCTCAAATCAAAGTTGAATGCTGGAAACACCATTAATTAAGGCAATGAACTCGCGCGCAGTTTGAATCATTAGGTATGGGGCAGGAATTATTGATTGGACAAAGGAGGAACTCAGGGGGATGGACAGAAAGACCAGGAAGATGTTAACCATCTACACAAGCTTTCATTCGAGAGACGATGTGGACAGATTGTATTGGAAGAGGACAGGAAGGAGAGGTTTACAAAGTGTGGAAGAGGTAGTCATGATAGAGGAATCCAGTCTAGGTTATTACCTGGTACAGAGTGAGGAAGATCTCCTTAAGGAAGTCATCATCGAAAACATCATAAAGAATAATGAGGACCCTCAAGAAAAGAAGAAAGCCCTCGTCAATGAAAGGAAGACAAATTTTTTGGAGAAGAAAATACATCCTGTGTTCTGGAAAGCAACAAATAAGATTAGAGATGAGGAACCAACCTGGCAGTGGCAACGTCCGACACGACAAGATTGCTGCCATTATCCACAGGGATCTCTGCCAAAAGTATGGTTTTCCATTTGCGGAAAAAAGTTATGAGCACTACATGGGTAAAAGAGCAGAGTTCTTGAGAATGAGGAGGTCAAGATATTATGGGACCTTACAATCCAGACAGAGAGACGATTGGCACATAATAAGCCAGATCTTATAATTTTGGAAAAGAAGAGGAGGACCTGTTATATTGTTGATGTTGCATGCCCGTTTGACACAAGGATTGTAGACGGTGAAAGAACAAAGATCAACAAATATACAGATCTGAGATACGAACTTCCAAAATGCTGGCAAGGAGAGGTAGACAAGGTGATAATTATATACCGATCATCACTGGTGCTTTGGGAACAGTAACAAAAAATGTGAAAGGTAACCTGGCTAAGTTGGAGATCAACACCACAGTAGAAACCCTACAACAAACTGGACTCTTGGGAACTGCTAGAATACTACAAAAAGTATCGGACATGTAGGAAAGGACCTCTTGTCATCAATAACTGCGGGCTGCAGGTAGATGGCAGGTTGTACCAGCATAAGCTGTGTAAAGAGAAATAATAATAATAATAATAATAATAATAATAATAATAATAATAATAATAATATAATAATAATAAATAATAATAATAATAATAATATAATAATAATAATAATAAATAATAATAATAATAATAATAATAATAATAATAATAATAATAATAATAATAATAATAATAATAATATAATAATAATAAATAATAATAATAATAATAATATAATAATAATAATAAATAATAATAATAATAATAATAATAATAAATAATAATAAATAATAATAATAATAATAATAATAATAATAATAATAATAATAATAATAATAATGATGATGATGAATGGTACGACCACAAACCAAAAACAGTGACTGAAAATGAAAGTGCCACAGTACTATGGAACATGCCAGTGACCAATAGACCAATAGACCAGACATCATGGTCAATAAGACCAATAGACCAGACATCATGGTCAATAAGACCAATAGACCAGACATCATGGTCAATATGCAACGTCTTATAATGTAATGCAATGTCTTAGAATGTAGCGTAGCGTATACTCTTATAATGTAATGTAACGTCTTAAAACGTAACGTAAGTGCAGGCTAGGTGCTGTCACAATCAGTTATAGTTCATTTTAGATATTGCAAGTTAAGATGTTTAGTATTCAAAAGTGGGATACTAGATTTCAAGGAGGGATACCAAATTCATAAACCTGGTACCCCACTTGGATACTGCTGAAAATAATAAGGATCTTGAAATGCAAGTCACACAGATGTGGAGAATGAAGACAAACACAGTTCCAGTTGTCAAAAAAGGCCTGGGAAAATATATCGTCCAAATCCCGGGAGATGTAAAAGTAGAAGTGATCCAGAAAACAGTCCTTTTAGGAATTGCCCACATCCTGAGGCCAACACTCTCCATTAAACAGACAATGCTTGTGCCTTTAAGGTCATGCGATGACCTCGGCATTGCAGCCACACTATAATGTACAATATAGACACAATAATAACAATTGTATCATTGGAAAACCCTTGCTTGACCAGTGGCTGACGTATATGCAGTATTGCAAAAGTGGGGAAATAAGGCGGTCTTCAAAATGTTAAAATACAATGGGAATTAGAGATGTGCGATTAAAAGTTTGACATTGCGATTTGAGAACCAATGAACTAAGTCTTAAGACGTCTTGCACATGCGTTTTCAACCTTGTACCCAGGGTCTTATCTGCTTTCAAAATGGCGAGATGAGAAGACCCTGGCAAAGGCTGGTCACGTGATTCCAAAATACTCCAAGATTCTTGGAGTATTTGGATTCTTGGAGTATTTGGTCAAATCTTCAGAGTATTTGGTCTTCGCAAATTTTGTAAAGCTCTGAGCTATCAGTAAGTGAAATATCAGCTTTCTAGTAAACTAATTCGGGCAGTCGCTTCAGACACTATACATTACAAAACACCTTTTATAATAGCTTTGAGCTTTTGCTTACAATCTTAAATTTCTCTTACGCTCCACACTAATTTTCACGCTTATTTGTTTGCATAGCCAGCAAGAACATAGTCAAAACAGTATTCTTCGTAAATTTCGTGAAGTTCTAGGCTAAACTTTTCAAAATATTACTATTAACTTTCGACTAAACAAATTACAAATAACAATACCAGCCCACAGGACAGCTTTATTTAGCACGACGATGGTGTAATTTCATTGGTCCATGTACACAAAAGGAACGGAATGTGTCGCTCTGTTGAGCAGACGTTAGCGGGAGATCTGAAAAGGACTTTTATTATTTTACTCTGGCTAACCCCAGACGATTTTACTCATCAACGGGAAAGCTCCAGGCTTTACTGTCGTGGCAATAGAAGCGTTCCTAAAATAATTGTGCAATTGGTTTGTTCAAATTGATCAATTCATTTGATGAACTTCCTGTTTATTATTGCTAAACTTCCTGTTTTGAATTTGATTGGTTCCTGGTTTTTGAATAACCAATAAGAAAAAGGATTATTTGCCAAACACCAATCAAATTCAAAAGAGAATTCAAAACAGGAAGTTTAGCAATATTTTCATCAAATGAATTGTTCAACGTGAGGAATACAACTGCACAATTATTTTAGGAACGCTTCTATTGCCACGACAGTAAAGGGTTAAGGATAATCGCACGCAACGCCAAATTTATACACCGAAAGATTATGTTGTGTGTTCAAAAACCACAGTGTTAGTAGCTACTACTAGCGAAACAGTAACTGAAAAATGACAATGACTTCCTCATTTTAATATACAACGATCGAGAGTCGTCTGTCCTCTGGCTTAGTTATTTCCTTATTACGTTCAAGCCATTCTCTGCTGAAAGATTACTACCTTGTTGGCATGCGAAAGTGTGCGAGTGTATGTGTTGCAATAAAATTCTCAAGATAAAAAATTTCTTGTTGGCGTATATTGACAGGTGACTGAAACGTGTTACGTGTACAACTTCCCGGTACAAAACTGCAGAAAAAACCAGCATAAAAGGAATAAGTGTTGTATTAATATAGATATGTTCGATAGTATTCTATGGCTTGTTATTCGCAGAGTGTCCTTCTTCGCGCTTCATTCAATGGCATTTTCCGTCAGGTGAATCGCGGTAAGACGTCGAGACTGCGATCGATATAGGAAATCCTATTACCGGCATGATTATAATACTTGTAAAAGCGCTACATGCTGAAATATATTTCACTTGGCCATAGTGCACTTGTTCTCAAACCTGTGACAAAGGCGCGTTATCCCTTTATATATAGTGGGCCTTTTAAGTATTTCATAGAAAGGTCTCGGACTTTAAAGAGTTATTCGCATCAAAATTTTGCGTTGCGTGCGATTATCCTTAACCCTTTAATAAATTTTTTGGGCCCGCAGTAATTGGCCTTCACGCTGTTGCGGTGACCCTGCCATAGGTATACATGTATTTAGTCAAGTCTATGGCGAAGCTTATAAAATAAATAAAGCCTGGAGCTTTCTGTTGACGAGTAAAATCGTCTGGGGTTAGCCAGAGTAAAATAATCTGGCGTTAGCCAGAGTAAATGATAAAAGTCCTTTTCAGGTCTCAAAGGGTTAATATCCGCTTATTATTACTCAAACAGTATATTGTATTTCTTCATAACTATCCCCCCCCCCCCCCCAGAAAAGAGAAATAGTTTGTATCTCATAGAGTATATAACAAATACTCCCCCCCCCCCCGAAAAGAGAAATAGTTTGTACCTTTATAACGCGTAATTTGAATAATTAGCATAAATTAGGATAAATTAATTTTTTATCATTCGGTTGCAGTTCCAAGTTCCGGTTCCAGGTTCCTGTATCGTTGTATCGCTGTATCATGAAATAGTACTAGCCGAAAAAAATAACTTGACTTCACGTTTGTCAAGAATCTCAGATGGAGATCGAGCCATAGAGAAGGCCAGCATAAACGGTTTGCCTGTACACCTAACACCGCATATATATATATATATATATATATATATATATATATATATATATAAGAAGAAACGACACACGACGCCAAAAGGGGTAACCCCATATGAGATGTTTATATGAGCAAGATTTTTAGAATGTCATTAAATAAAGTTAATCCGATAAGATGCACATTCCATGAAGCTAAGAATTCCATATGTTGATAGAAATCCATTCTTTAAATAGGCCTCTGCACAATTCCAGATTGATCGATTTCTAGGATCTATGATTCTACTGAAGTCTAAATGTAATTACACATGGGAGAATTCTCAGATACTTGAGTTGAACTAGTGTAGACTGTAGTAAAATAGTGCAAGCCCGCAATGCCATACATTTAGATTGACTTACTGATGGATTGTGACATCTTGCGCTTGTTGTGAAAGAACCTTGATCGAAGAAAGATCGAAATCCTGGACGTCCATTTGTGGCGTTGCGAAGATAGAATCCACCAAGACCGTCAATGCCTGAAAAAGAGTAAAATATACACCCTGTTAATAATAATTATGCAAATGAACAAACCTTCGATATCTCAAACAACGTTTAAGTTATTACAATAACAATAATACAAAATAAACTTTACATAATGGTTTATATTCATACTAAATTTCATGAAGCGTGAACAATTAGCTGTAGAACTATTGATTTTTTTACATAAAAAGGCAAAACATGGTGTAAATAATTATGCAAGTCTTGTGTACCAGTCAAAATATCAGTCATGGGGCGCAAAACTGATCTTAAACCAGACGAGAAGCAAAAAATAGTAGAATTGCTAAGCAAGGGTAAAAGCAGCTTGGATATTTTGAAATCTATACATCGAGACCATCGCACAGTAAAGAGCTTCATTGAAAATACCAATAAAGTGAGGGGTAGGTCGGATAAAGGCAAGCTTCGGAAGATTTCTCGACGTGAAATCAGTTCAGTGAAGAGAGCTTTATCCAAGAACCCCCATTCAACAAGCTACAAGATATTTGATGAGGCAGGAGTTCCCTCTATATCCAGAGCTGGACGTTGTAAGACTTTAAAAACCATTGGAAAAATTACAAAACCCACAATTAAACCACCATTGAAACAAAGGCATAAAGTGGCTCGTTTAGAATGGGCTAAATCTTATATGAAGACAAATTTTGAACATGTCCTATTTACTGATGAATCACGTGCAACACTTGACGGACCCGATGGCTGGATGAGTGGTTGGCTACTGAATGATAGCACTCCCCAGAGCAAGATCAGGCGACAACAAGGTGGTGGAGGTGTCATGATTTGGGCAGGAATCATTAATAATCAAATTGTGGGTCCATTTCGTGTCCCTGATGGCGTTAAGATGAATGCTGAATCGTACGTGGCCTTTCTGAAGGAAAATTTCATTTCCTGGTACAAGAAGCAACCTCTCTCACTCAAAAGGAAGATGATTTTCATGCACGATAACGCGCCCTCGCATGCAGCTCGTTACACATGCGATGCTCTAACCAAGTTTGGGTTTAAGGATGGTCGTATAATGTTTTGGCCGGCATGTTCACCAGATTGGAATCCCATTGAGAATTATTGGTCAATGCTGAAACGTAAAACATACGAAGGTGGCAAGCAATTCTCATCAAAAAATTCTCTTTGGGAAGCAATTCAAAGCAGGGCAGCTGCTATTCAAAGCAGGGCAGCTGCTATTCAAAGCAGGGCAGCTGCTATAGATAAGGATGACATTAAAACCCTAACCGATTCAATGGACAATCGACTTATGAAAGTGATTGCTGAAAAGGGGGGTTACATTCATTATTGACGATTACAACCAATTTGTGTGCTTCTTAGTTAATATTTCTTGAGTGTTTGTGGAGTATACCCTCCTGTGGTTGTTATTTGACCTTGGCTTTATTGTGTTGTTTTGTAGACGTCTTTTAAGTCCTATAGATTACTACTTCAAAACGTTTGGAACAAGAAATTAACAATTTTCATACTCCTTGCATAATAATTATTTACATTAAATTTGGGCGTTAATTACAAAATATTAAATAACTTTAGTGTTCGTTGTTCAAAAGACACCCGAATATCACAACATAAAAACAATCATGCAAAGTTTATTTTGTATTATTGTTATTGTGATAACTTAAACGTTGTTTGAGATATCGAAGGTTTGTTCATTTGCATAATAATTATTAACAGGGTGTAGTGTTTCAATATTTGCTCATACTGTATGTAATGTTTGGCCCTTTCTCGATATATGAACAACCGAAATTGGAACTTTATTTATACCTTCCCTTGCCTTAAACTACCTCACTTTCCTTTACGGTCCCTCTTAGCCTACCTTAGCCTCCCTTAGCCTCCCTTAGTGTACCTTACCCTACCTTAGCCTACCTTAGCGTACCTTAGTGTACCTTAGCTTACCTTAGCCTCCCTTAGCGTCCCTTAGCCTCGCTCAGCCTCCCTTAGCCTCCCTTAGCGTACCTTAGCCTCCCTTAGCCTCCCTTAGCCTCCCTTAGCGTCCTTTAGCCTCACTTAGCCTACCTTAGCGTACCATAGCCTCACTTAGCGTACCTTAGCCTCCCTTAGCGTACCTTAGCCTACCTTAGCCTATCTTAGTCTCCCTTAGCTTCCCTTAGCCTCCCTTAGGCTACCTTAGCGTACCTTAGCCTACCTTAGCCTCCCTTAGCCTCCCTTAGCCTCCCTTAGTGTACCTTAGCCTCCCTTAGCCTCCCTTAGCCTACCTTAGTGTACCTTAGCCTACCTTAGCCTACTTTAGCGTACCTTAGCCTCACTTAGCCTCACTTAGCGTACCTTAGCCTACCTTAGCGTACCTTAGCGTACCTTAGTGTACCTTAGCCTCACTTAGCCTCCCTTAGCCTACCTTAGCCTACCTTAGCCTCCCTTAGCCTCCCTTAGCCTACCTTAGCGTACCTTAGCCTCACTTAGCGTACCTTAGCCTACCTTAGCCTACCTTAGCGTACCTTAGCCTCCCTTAGCGTACCTTAGCCTCCCTTAGCCTCCCTTAGCCTCCCTTAGCCTACCTTAGCCTACCTTAGCCTACCTTAGCATACCTTACCCTACCTTAGCCTCACTTAGCCTCCCTTAGCCTACCTTAGCCTCCCTTAGCCTCCCTTAGCCTACCTTAGCCTACCTTAGCCTCACTTAGCGTACCTTAGCCTCACTTAGCGTACCTTAGCCTCACTTAGCCTACCTTAGCCTCCCTTAGCCTCCCTCAGCCTCCCTTAGCCTACCTTAGCGTGCCTTAGCCTACCTTAGCATCACTTAGCCTCCCTTAGTGTACCTTAGCCTACCTTAGCGTACCTTAGCGTACCTTAGCCTCACTTAGCCTCCCTTAGCCTACCTTAGCCTCACTTAGCCTCACTTAGCGTACCTTAGCCTACCTTAGCGTACCTTAGCCTCCCTTAGCCTCCCTTAGCCTACCTTAGCGTACCTTAGCCTCCCTTAGCCTCACTTAGCCTCCCTTAGCGTACCTTAGCCTACCTTAGCGTACCTTAGCCTCCCTTAGCCTACCTTAGCCTACCTTAGCATACCTTACCCTACCTTAGCCTCACTTAGCCTCCCTTAGCCTACCTTAGCCTCCCTTAGCCTCCCTTAGCCTCCCTTAGCCTACCTTAGCCTCACTTAGCGTACCTTAGCCTCACTTAGCGTACCTTAGCCTCACTTAGCCTCCCTTAGCCTCCCTTAGCCTCCCTCAGCCTCCCTTAGCCTACCTTAGCGTACCTTAGCCTACCTTAGCGTACCTTAGCATCACTTAGCCTCCCTTAGTGTACCTTAGCCTACCTTAGCGTACCTTAGCGTACCTTAGCCTCACTTAGCCTCCCTTAGCTTACCTTAGCCTCCCTTAGCCTCCCTTTGCCTACCTTAGCATACCTTAGCCTCCCTTAGCATCCCATAGCCTCACTTAGCCTCACTTAGCCTACCTTAGCGTACCTTAGCCTCACTTAGCCTCCCTTAGCCTACCTTAGCGTACCTTAGCCTCACTTAGCCTCACTTAGCCTACCTTAGCCTACCTTACCCTACCTTAGCCTCACTTAGCCTCCCTTAGCCTCACTTAGCGTACCTTAGCCTCACTTAGCCTCACTTAGCCTACCTTAGCCTCACTTAGCCTCCCTTAGCCTACCTTAGCGTACCTTAGCCTCCCTTAGCCTCCCTTAGCGTACCTTAGCCTACCTTATTCTGATTTTTTTTTTCTGTTTTGCAATGCAGCAGTGCAGTACTCTTGGCAACTCAGTGATATCTTGACTATATTCGCTTACCACTTTAATATTAATATTAAGAATTTGTATAAAGAGAAAGCACTGATTGATTAATAAGACATTTGAAGCCTCACACAAAGGTATAGATAAAGCGAAAACGAACACCAGCAAACAATAGTGAAGTATTTTATATCACTGTGATGTTTGATTTGATTTAAAACTTCGTTCGGTTCCCGCATCTTTTCTAACTGTTTGATCATTTTCAAACAGCAATATGATGGATATTATGCCTGTGAAAGTCATAACGAACTCACTTTAATCAGTCTTGCTTCATGGCTCAAAAATTTGCTGGCGTGTAAAGAGCAAAACATTTAAAACGGAAACCGTCGCAATTAACCAATTAAATGTCGTGTAGTAGACTTCATTTCAAAGATGACCAATGACAGTGAACTACTTAACTTTCATTTTCAAATCATTTCATTTCATGTCAATTTCATTTCAGTAATTGGTATTTGCTCCAGCCTGGGTGCAGTCCCCCCCCCCCGGCTACGTCCCTCTCTTAGCCTCCCTTAGCTTTGCAAATCTTGAAGTTCATATTTTAACGTGGCATATGGTTAACTGCAGCCCAAAATAGTCTTTAAAGGGCGTGTCGAGCAACCTGGCATAAACTTAGATGCAGATAAAGAGAGCTAAATAGTTTTACCACTTAATCATCCATAGATAGCGGTCTCTAACCATGGATATATTAAAAGACTGGATAGGAAACTAATAGTCACGTGAGGTGTTTCCAGGCGCTGATTGGCTGAAAAGCATTTTTCTTTTCTGGAAAGTTGTTGAAACCACTGACCTCTATATAACTGGACTGCGGGTCAACGATACTTTTGTATTACATGAAGTGTCTCCATTTGAACGGCACCATCTTTGATTTTCTGGTTTGCTGATTGGTTAATTTTAGACCTAGACCTAGATTGGCGTCCTGTCGGTCATCTGGTCATCTGTGATTGGTCAATTTCGCGGCTAAGTCCTAACATGATGGCCCCTGATGGCGTGTAATTCGGCCATTTTTTCGTGGGGCACCCGCAGTCCAGTTATATAGAGGTCAGTGGTTTCAACAACTTTCCAGAAAAGAAAAATGCTTTTCAGCCAATCAGCGGCCTGAAAACACCTCACGTGACTATTAGTTTCCTATCCAGTCTTTTAATATATCCATGGTTAGAGACCGCTATCTATGGATGATTAAGTGGTAAAACTATTTAGCTCTCTTCATCTGCATCTAAGTTTATGCCACGTTGCTCGACACGCCCTTTAAAGACTATTTTGGGCTGCAGTTAACCATATGCCACGTTAAAATATAAACTTCAAGATTTGCAAAGCTAAGGGAGGCTAAGGGAGGGACGTAGCCAGGGGGGGGGGGACTGCACCCAGGCTGGAGCAAATACCAATTACTGAAATGAAATTGACATGAAATGAAATGATTTGAAAATGAAGTTAAGTAGTTCACTGTGATTGGTCATCTTTGAAATGAAGTCTACTACACGACATTTAATTGGTTAATTGTGACGGCTTCCGTTTTAAATGTTTTGCTGTTTACACGCCAGCAAATTTTTGAGCCATGAAGCAAGAATTAAAGTGAGTTCGTTATGATTTTCACAGGCATAATATCCATCATATTGCTGTTTGAAAATGATCAAACAGTTAGAAAAGATGCGGGAACCGAACGAAGTTTTAAATCAAATCAAACATCACAGTGATATACGATACTTCACTATTTTAGTGGGCTCTTTGTTTGCTGGTGTTCGTTTTCGCTTTATCTATACCTTTGTGTGAGGCTTCAAATGTCTTATTTATCGATCAGTGCTTTCTCTTTATACGAATTCTTAATATTAAAGTGGTAAGCGAATATAGTCAAGATATCACTGAGTTGCCAAGAATACTGTACTGCTGAATTGCAAAAAAGAAGAAAAAAAAAGGAATAAGGTAGGCTAAGGGAGGCTAAGGTAGGCTAAGGTAGCCTAAGGGAGGCTAAGGGAGGCTAAGGGAGGCTAAGCTAGGCTAAGGTACACTAAGGGAGGCTAAGGTACACTAAGGGAGGCTAAGTGAGGCTAAGGGAGGCTAAGGTAGGCTAAGGTACACTAAGGGAGGCTAAGGTATGCTAAGGGAGGCTAAGTGAGGCTAAGGTAGGCTAAGGGAGGCTAAGTGAGGCTAAGGTAGGGTAAGGTACACTAAGGTAGGCTAAGTGAGGCTAAGGTAGGCTAAGGTAGGCTAAGGTACGCTAAGGTAGGCTAAGGGAGGCTAAGTGAGGCTAAGGTACGCTAAGGTAGGCTAAGGGAGGCTAAGTGAGGCTAAGGTACGCTAAGGTAGGCTAAGGGAGGCTGAGGGAGGCTAAGGTAGGCTAAGTGAGGCTAAGGTACGCTAAGGGAGGCTAAGTGAGGCTAAGGGAGGCTAAGTGAGGCTAAGGTACGCTAAGTGAGGCTAAGGTACGCTAAGTGAGGCTAAGGTACGCTAAGTGAGGCTAAGGTAGGCTAGGGGAGGCTAAGGTAGGCTAAGGGGGGCTAAGGTAGGCTAAGGGAGGCTAAGGTAGGCTAAGGTACGCTAAGGGAGGCTAAAGTAGGCTAAGGGAGGCTAAGCGAGGCTAAGGGACGCTAAGGGAGGCTAAGGTAAGCTAATGTACACTAAGGTACGCTAAGGTAGGCTAAGGTAGGGTAAGATACGCTAAGGTACACTAAGGGAGGCTAAGGGAGGCTAAGGGAGGCTAAGGTACGCTAAGGGAGGCTAAGGTAGGCTAAGGTAGGCTAAGAGGGACCGTAAGGGAAAGTGAGGTAGTTTAAGGCAAGGGAAGGTATAAATAAAGTTCCAATTTCGGTTGTTCATATATCGAGAAAGGGCCTAATGTTTACCCACACTGGCCACACACTTGAGCAAGCTTGGACTGTTCATTGTACTGTAGAACATTGACTGAGTATTGTATAAAAAGTAGCGTGCTGCGTCGGCAGTGTAGAAACAACAATCGAAATATAGTAAGGTTAGATATACTGCCAATTCACTGGCTGTTTCTACATTTAGCACTATGGTTATTACAGATTCAAATTATAATAATAAATACCAATGATTAAAACATATTCAGCTGTTCCATAACCACAAGGTTTCTTTTTGCTTTTCACTGAAGCACAATCGAGCAAGTTCACAAGTGTCAATATAGTCCACACAAAAAGCAGAACGTTCTTCATGGCACAGTCCAACCGTTGTCATAAAGTTCCCGCAAGGTTACTTGGATTGTCAATACTCCGATATACTAGAGTGGTGAGATTCTGATACATTAGGACGTATTAAGATAAATAAACGATTAAATTTCAGTTCAAAACAGCAAGCCTTGCGTGGAGACTCATATTACACTTGATCATGACGCTAGTTATTGCTCCCTGCTGCGAGCCGTAAGGCGAGCAGCTCACTAATCTTGACGAGGTCTGGGCCGAGTTTATATGCGTTTACAAACAGGTCGACCTCACATCCAAAATTAAGGATTATCCTTAATTGTCAACTCGCCTAGAATTAAGGATAATCCTTAATTTTAAATGAAACTCTCCCCCATAACCCTAACCCCTAACCACAACCCCCCGGAAACCCTAAACCTAACCACAACCCCCCGGAAACCCTAAACCTAACCACAACCCCCGGTAGCCCTAAGCCTAATCACAACCCTCCGGAAAAAAGTCCCACCTCTCAGACCCGGACCACAACGCCCCTCTAGGATTTTTAGCTTTATGTGTTCAAGTTTAACATCCCACTTGTGGGACAGATAAATTAAGGCCATGTCTTAATTTGAGCCCTATTTTAAAATTAAGGCCATGTCTTAATTCGAGCCCTATTTTACAATTAAGATATACGCTTAATTTTGGTAAGAGATCGAGTTGTTACAAAATATTATTTGAGATCAGTGGTTCACACATTCTCGTCCCCATAGCCTCTCCCTACTGGGCAACACGATCTCTTACCAAAATTAAGCGTATATTATATATCTTAATTTTAAAATAGGGCTCAAATTAAGACATGGCCTTAATTTATCTGTCCCACAAATCAAAAATAAAGCTAAAAATCCTAGAGGGGCGTTGTGGTCGGGGTCTGAGAGGCGGGACTTTTTTCCGGAGGGTTGTGATTAGGCTTAGGGCTACCGGGGGGTTGTGGTTAGGTTTAGGGTTTCCGGGGGGTTGTGGTTAGGTTTAGGGTTTCCGACAAGATTAAACATCAACAATAATAATAGTAACAATAATAACAATAATAACAATAAAAATAGCAATAATAATAATAATAATTATAATAATAAAAAATAACAACAATAATAATAATAATGATAATAATAATAATAATAATAATAATAATAATAATAATTCCTCGGAAAAGTGGAGGAGGAGGTTTAAAAGCAGTAGAACAGGGGCCGGTTGTACGAAAGGCGTTTAAGTCGCTATCCAGCGTTTAACTCACTATCCACCGTATAAAATTTAAACGCTGGAGAAATCGCGTTGTACGAAGCCCGTTTAGCGATATCCACCGGTTAAATTTTGGCAATCCAGCGGATAAATTTAAACGGTGTCTTGAGACCGTTTAAATCACTATCCAGCGGATAAAACGTTGTGTGTGTTGTCAATTTTAACAAAAATAAACAAAATGGCGTTGTACAGATTACCTGGCATCTATTTGTATGCACTTCCACGAGAAAATAGAGGAGTAGATAGAGTGTTTGGACGTGAAATTGACAACGTACTGCAATTACGATGACGAGCTACGGAGACGATACCATTTCGGTAGGCAAACCATCGCCTATATAATCCATCTTGTAGCGAGGGACTTTGAAAAAAAAGCAGAACGAGTGGGAAGCCAGTCACTGACTAAAGATGCGATCAAATATGCAGAAGAGCTAAATATGATGTTGAGTCTGGTGTACCCAGAGCCGAAGTGCCGTACAAGAGATGGTGAAGAGATTAGTGGTCGGAAGATTGGAAATATGGGCAAGAATCGCTCAACAGAAGAAATACTTTGAAGAAATGAGAGAAGAGAAATGACAAGGGACGTTGTTTAAGAATAGATGGGAAGATGACGACATAAGCAGTGAATGCTTTGGGTGGATGTCAACTGAGAAATGAGTAGTTTAGGAGAATGAAGAAGATCCTCAAATCAAAGTTGAATGCTGGGAAACACCATTAAGGCAATGGACTCGCGCGCAGTTTCAATCATTAGGTATGGGGCAGGAATTATTGATTGGACAAAGGAGTAACTCAGGGGGATGGACAGAAAACCAGGAAGATGTTAACCATCTACAAAAGCTTTCATCCAAGAGACGATGTGGACAGATTGTATTGGGAGAGGACAGAAGAAGGGAGAGGTTTACAAAGTGTGGAAGAGGTAGGACTTCATGACAGAGGAATCCAGTCTAGGTTATTACCTAGTGCAGAGTGAGGAGGATCTACTTAAGGAAGTCATCATCGAAAACATCATAAAGAATAACGAGGACCCTAAAGAAAAGAAGAAAGCCCTCGTCAATGAAAGGAAGACAAAATTCTTGGAGAAGAAAATACATCCTGTGTTCTGGAAAGCAACAAATAAGATTAGAGATGAGGAAGCAACCTGGCAGTGGCTAAAGAAAGGGACATTGAAGCGAGAGAGTGAAGGAACGATCCTTGCTGCACAGAACCAAGCTTTGAGAACCAACTGGGTGAGACGCCACATTGATAAAGAACAAGACATTTCACCAACATGCAGGATTTGTGGTCAAGTAGGTGAGACAATCGCTCATGTCGTATCTGAGTGCTGTTACTGCACCCCGTTAGCACAAAATGACTACAAGAACGTCAGACACGACAAGATTGCTGCCATTATCCACAGGGATCTCTGCCAAAAGTATGGTTTTCCATTTGCGGAAAAAAGTTATGAGCACTACGTGGGTAAAAGAGCAGAGTTCTTGAGAATGAGGAGGTCAAGATATTGTGGGACTTTACAATCCAGACAGAGAAACGATTGGAACATAATAAGCCAGATCTTGTAATTTTGGAAAAAAAGCTAGGAGGACCTGTTATATTGTTGATGTTGCATGCCCGTTTGACACAAGGATTGAAGACGGTGAAAGAACAAAGATCAACAAATATACAGATCTGAGATACGAGCTTCCAAAATGCTGGCAAGGAGAGGTAGACAAGGTGATAATTATATACCGATCATCATTGGTGCTTTGGGAACAGTAACAAAAAATGTGAAAGGTAACCTGGCTAAGTTGGAGATCAATAGTAGCCGAACGAGTTATAATGTAGCGTAACGTCTTACAAGTTACAAGGTTGCTTACAATGTAGCGTAACGTCTTACAATGTAACGCAACGTCTTATAATGTAACGCAACGTCTTACAATGTAACGCAACGTCTTATAATGTAACGCAACGTCTTACAATGTAACGCAACGTCTTACAATGTAACGCAACGTCTTACAATGTAACGCAACGTCTTAGAATGTAGTGTAACGTATACTCTTATAATGTAACGTAAGTGCATACTAGGTACTGTCACAATCTGTTATAGTTAATTTTAGATATTGCAAGTTAAGATGTTTAGTATTCAAAAGTGGGATACTAGATTTCAAGGAGGGATACCAAATTCTTAAACCTGGTATCCCACTTGGATACTGCTGAAAATTTTTAAATTTCAAGCCCTGTGTGTCAATTAAACAAATGGAGAAATTGTCAAAGTATAAGGATCTTGAAATGGAAGTCACAAAGATGTGGAGAATGAAGACAAACACAGTTCCAGTTGTCAAAAAAGGCCTGCCTGCGAAATATATCGTCCAAATCCCAAGAGATGTAAAAGTAGAAGTGATCCAGAAAACCGTCCTTTTAGGAAGTGCCCACATCCTGAGGCGAACACTCTCCATTAAACAGACAATGCTTGTGCCTTACTGTCATGCGATGACCTCGGCATTGCAGCCACACTATAATGTACAATATAGACACAATAATAATAATTGTATCATTGGAAAACCCTTGCTTGACAAGTGGCTCTGATGTCAGTGGGGAAATAAGGCGGTCTTCAAAATGTTAAAATACAATGGGAATTAGAGATGTGCGATTAAAAGTTTGACATTGCGATTTGAGAACCAATGAACTAAGTCTTAAGACGTCTTGCACATGCGTTTTGTAATTTATGCTGACACTGCACCAACATTCATATTTGCTCTAAAAAATTGAGAAGACGAAATGAACGACGTGATTGGAAGCGCATTGTATTGTACAGTATATTTTGTCCAACTATTTCGGATCCAATCGGAATGCTTTATCAAACTCGGATCGGATCGGATCGGATCGGTTTCGGATCTAAGTAATAGATCTTATTCGTAAAATATTGTTTTCACCACTCGAAGATAAAATCCATATTTTCCCACCACTCTCTCACTCTCTCACGCGCTCTCTCTCTCTCTCTCTCTCTCTCTCTCTCTCTCTCTCTCTCTCTCTCTCTCTCTCTCTCTCTCTCTCTCTCTCTCTCTCTCTCTCTCTCTCTCTCTCTCTCTCTCTCTCTCTCTCTCTCTCTCTCTCTTTGCCCAGCAGTGATTATAAAATCACAACACCCTAACATTAAATTTACATGCGAAATTGAGGCTGACAAAACATTATCCTTTCTCGACATAACAATCTCCCGATCCGATAATTCCTTTATCACTTCCGTTTACCGAAAACCAACATTTACTGGACTTTTTACCAATTTCGAAAGTTTTATACCTATAATTTACAAAAAAGGTCGCATCTACAAACTTTTATTCCACTACTTCAACGTATGTTCCTCCTATATAATTTTTCAAGAAGAAGTCTCAAAATTTAAGAGTTTTTTTACTTCTTTTTTTGACTTTTTAGACCAGTGTTTTCGCGTGTTCTTGAGTAAGATATCTGATCCGTCAGTCAAACCACTCACTGCACCTAAGTTGCAGATTTCTGGTAACCCTGGCCTACAAATTCGCCAACAACTTTTAAAATTGTCATCCTCATATCCGCACATTAGCCTTCGCATGATATAATTCAACCAGTCTGCCGAATTTCCGGGTTTTTTCGCTTTAAAGACCGTATTCCTATGCGCCTAAGATCCAATGTTGTCTATAAATTTACGTGTCAACGCTGTTCCGCTTTGTATATCGGTAAAACATGCCGAAATTTACACACCAGGGTCTGTGAGCATATGAGCATTTCGGCCTACATAGGTAATGAGATTCCTTTCCCTGCTCAATCATCTAGTGTTCTAACACATACGAGAAAATCTGGACATCCGATTTCGTTTGAAGATTTTTCTATTCTCTCCACCGGCCATTCACAGTTCGAGGTACTTCTTAAAGAAAGTTTATTAATAGCGAAAATAAACCAGTTCCTTTCCGTTAGCGTTGTTAGCACGGGTGGCGTGTGCTGTTAGCGCGCTGCCTCTCACCAAAAAGTTAAGCCCGGTTAGACGGGGTTAGTACTTGGATGGGTGACCGCTTGGGAATGATCCCGTTGTCGGGTTTGGACTCATGTGAGTAGAGTTGTAGTTGATCTCTCCTGTGCTTCGAGGGTTTTTCGCCGGGTTCTCCGGTTTTCCTCCCTCCATAAAATCAACACCTAACATCTTAGCTGTGATCCGTGGTCTGAACTGTGTCGTATGGCGGCTGCCTGGAGCGCCTTTGATATGCCTCGACACGGCCACGTTGATCTGCGTCCTTCGCAATTCAGCCCCTGGCTGCAAGTAAGGATGATTAGCCCCCCAGTCCTTTATCCTTTATCCTTTTATGTTTTGATCTCCTGACACCCACGCTTCCTATCATCTTTCCTTTCTCTCCTCATTTCTATTTTTGTAATTGCCTAGGTTATTTAAGCCAAGATTTTATGTAAATCTTTACCACTCTGATGATGTTACTCGTGAAGTGACGAAATGTTAGTTTTTATTAAAATATTTAGCCTTCTCTCAATGTATTCGTGTTTGATATGGTCTTTTTAAAAGTTATCTGCTCGGCAATAATATTTATCACCCGACTACGTTTTCCACCTGGTACCTCCATCGCTGAAATATATATATATATATATACATATATATATATATATATATATATATATATATATATATATATATATATATATATGAAGAAACGACACACGGCGCCAAAACACGTAACCCCGATGTGATGTTCATATGAGGAACATGCAACTCTGAAGAATTCCAAGATTTTTAAAATGTGATTAATTAAATAAAGTTAATCCAATAAGATGCACATTCCAGAAGAATTAAATTAATAGCTGTAATATGGTAGCTAGGAATTCCATATTTCTAGGATCTATGATTCTAAGTGTAATTACACATGGGTAGACTATAGTAAAATAGCGCAAGCCCGCAATGCCATACATTTAGATTGACTTACTGATGGATTGTGACATCTTGCGCTTGTTGTGAAAGAACCTTGATCGAAGAAAGATTGAAATCCTGGACGTCCATTTGTGGCGTTGCGAAGATGGAATCCACCAAGACCGTCAACGCCTGAAAAAGAGTAAAATATAGTGTTTCAATATTTGCTCGTTTGCCCACTTGCATGGATTCTTGTTGATCCCAAGAGCAAGCTTGGACTGGCCATTGTACCGTAGAATATTGACTGAGTATTGACACGATTTTGAACGGGCAAAATAAACCGCGACTTAATTATACCGGATAGGTATGGTGCACCAAGTGTAAATTTATTATTTAGCAAAATAGTTGCCATGTTTTCCATTATATACAAATAAGTGATTGAAAAGAAAGGCACAAAAAATGTCCAGTAAGTGTAAACAGATTCGATCGGCACGATATTATGCCGAAGTAGCCCCGTTCACATTATATACCGGATAGCTTTCGAACGTCAATTCTTTAATAAGCCGGGGCATATACGCCTAGTTTACACGGGCAATTTTTCTTTGGCAATTTTCAACTTGACAAGTTTTATTTGCCCGTGTGTACGAGGAAACATGGCAAGATTTTCCTTGACAAGTCTCCCTTTTGAAAAGCTTGCATGCCAGCTTTTCAACAAGACTTCTCAAGGAAAAACTTGTCAAGGAAAAATTGCTCGTGTAAACTAGGCTTTATTTTGGACTTGCTTGGACTTACTTTTAGTCGCGGCTTAATCTTATTGATTACATGCATGCATGACCGTTTATACGAGCTGTTTGCGACTTATTTATAAGCCGTGGCTTATTTTACCCCGTATAAAAGGTCCTTATAGTAATAGCACGGTTAATAGAACGGTTAATAGCCATGCAGTCCAAGCCTGCCAATGAGCAAGGTTTAGCATATCTTCACTGGCTGTTTCTACATTTAGCACTATGGTTATTACAGATTCAAATTATAATAATAAATAGTATACCAATGATTAAAACATATTCAGCTGTTCCATAACCACAAGGTTTCTTTTTGCTTTTCACTGAAGCACAATCGAGCAAGTTCACAAGTGTCAATATAGTCAGCACAAAAAGTAGAACGTTCTTCATGGCAGAGTCCGACCGTTGTCATAAAGTTCCCGCAAGGTTACTTGGATTGTCAATACTCCGATATACTAGAGTGGTGAGATTCTGATACATTGTGATAAATAAACGATAACAGTTGCGTTGCAGATGATCGTAATACAAGAGTCTAATTTAGACATTACTTTTACAACGTGAACACAACTGGCTATATAAGATAGCCATTGTCAGGTTGCGTTTAAAAATTCTTAGCGAAGGACAGGTAAACTGTGCATGCGTGTGACAAATGAGATAAAGATTTACCAGTTTACCTATCGTACTATGTAGGGTGTGCACAGTGCGATCTTGAAACATAACGCCACTATTTTCTTAGTATAAAACGAGGGTCATATGCATGTGTTACGACACCAAGCACCATTGTTAAAGTTTAATCAAATGCGTTTGAGCTGTGAGTAGTATTGTTACTAAGGACCCAGAACTTGTTAGACAATTAAGTGAAAAGATTTGCTTGGAGATTTTTGTTAGTTTCTAAAATTTGCTTGTGGGTCTTTTTGAAATTGGTAGGGCTGGAAAAGGCACTGACAGACTCTGCATTTTCATTGGTTGATTGCTTTTCTTAAACATTACTTGAAAAACATAATTATGCATAGTTTTGTGCGCCATTACAATGAACTTCTAAAAACAGGAACCATTAATCAGAATGATTTTGCATACTAACTTAATTAAATTGCTAATTTATTACACCCAACTTAAAAAAGGCCCTGGGAAGGAGGTTGGTTACTATTTCAAATTCAACCATATACTAAAATGCGTTTTACCTTTGACCTTTCGGAACGATTAGAAAAAGTGAGAGGATGTATTTTAGGTTAACTTATAAAATGCGCTTGGGTTTGTTGAGGACCGTTTTTTGGTGTGATAAAATATCGCCAATTTCTGATTTAGATGCATGTTAAATAAAAAAAACAGTCAGCGGATTGTACCGTGGCTTCATCTTCTTCACTTTTCTGCTCGTAGTCTCCACCTCGTACATCTAAACCAGAAGTTGGCGATATGCCGATATCACATTTGGTTTTAGCATGCGATCTGCTTTAACTGGTAAGACTGTCCTACGGTTTATCCAGACTGCAGGCCAGTTTTTTTATTCCGATCTTGTTCGCCCGTTTTCTGAGAACCAACACCCTCAGAACCGCAGGCACGAACTTCCCGTCAGGCCAAATTTTGTTACACTAACTTGGTGTAGAATCGTTAATCAATTACTTTATACATTTTTTAAAACGTTTAAATTCAAAATAGCTCCTCAATTATCAGGTAAACAATTAAACTTATTAAGTACAACATTTCCAACGCTTAATTAACATGCAGATTTCTTTTGGTTAAATCTGTGGAACGGTAACGTTGTACGCTTCATCAGTTTCAATTCCAACATCTTCCTAAAAATAAGACAACAGCATCCTTCATTCGTGACTCCCAATAGAAAATTGTCATGAGTTTTATGATTATCATTTGACAAAAAGAGTAAGACCTACTATAGCAATGTCAGCGTACTGTGCATGTATACACTTACAATGAATTGTTTCTTTGTTTTTGGATAGTTTTCAAGAATTGCGTTCATAATATCTGAAGCCTTTAAAAAAGAAATCATGAACATATTTAACAATTAATTCTTTGAAAGTTTTCATGGCGATAATGTAATATAAACATTACAGGATTATATACATATTATATACAGGATTCTAAATATTATATACAGGATTCTAAATCGTGCTGGTATGAAGGTATTTCACAGTAGTCAACACAAATTGTTCAAGGTACTTTTCACACATAAAGATGAAGTGGATAGCTTATCTAAGCCTGGAGTATATCGCATTCCGTGTGAGTGTGGCTTGGTTTACATCGGGGAAACGGGACGAAATCTCTCAACTCGCCTGAAGGAGCACAAGACTTGTTGCATTAAAGCCCAACAGAATAAATCTGCCGTTGCCAAACACGCTTGGAAGTATGACCATCGTGTTAAGTGGGAAGAGTCGTCACTCTTAGCCAGCGACAAGCAATACTTCACGCAAAGAACAAGGGAGTTTATTGAGATTGCAAAACATCGCACTATTTCTCAGGAAGGACAGCCATTGAACAGTACGTGGTGTGCCCTATTCGGATAACAATCTTGATTTTGTTATCTAATTAATAAAATTAACGTGGTACGCCATTGTATTCTTACGTGATTTAATTGATCAGTTGCTTAGTTTATAAATGATGTGAGTCAACAACTTGTTGTCATTGCTCTGATGAAGGCCTGAGTCAACAGGCCGAAAGCTTAGCAAAGAAATATTTTACGTGGTGTTTCCACAAAACTTATTTATATTGTATTTAACAATTATTTGCCAAAGGTGAGGTGATCGAATATCGGTGATTCGGTTATATAGCTAGAGTTTCACTGGATGCAACGGTGACTGTCATTGGTTGGTTTGTGGTCACACGACCTTAGCTAAATTTCGATATATAACTGGTGGCAACAATTGAGAACTTATTCCCTGCTCGGTCAATAAGTTTTCAATTGTTTCCCGCTAGAACTTTGAACTCTTCAATTTCATCCTATAAACAAAAGCTTGTTTGGTACGAAAAAAAGAATATTAAACTGGAGAAATGTATTGCTGTTCTTTTGTTTTGAGTCAGAGACTTATATTTGTTTGGTTGAAGTGAAATTACGGAGCCTGTTTTGGTAAGTCTTAGCGTTTGTCTTTTGTGTACTTTCCCTTGATAAACGTCGAAATTATTCAGCGAAACTCAAGCTATATAACAAAACACTTAAGACTCAACTGTAAGTGTAAAAACACTTCAAGACTCTCGGGAAAACAAAACTTGGGAGCAGACATTAAGTGTATAATAATAATGCATGAATCAATTCTTGCTGTAACCATCCCCCCCCCCGGGCAACCCCAGGGACAACGCAGAAAATCAAATCCCGGGGGTGGGGAATTGTTTTATTAATTTTGTCCCGGGGGTATAGGGCCGGGATGCAAGGAGGCATGGGAGTCTGGTAACTAAAGTATTCTGTATTCAAAATGGCGACGAATTCATTGAAAGATAATAATAATAATAATAACTTTATTTTAAACTGTAAGACCCTTTCAGCTGTAAGAATAACTGGTATAAACAGGATGAACAGTATTTACAATTATATAACTACCCTAACTACAATATTAATTACTATAACACAAATTAAGAACTACAAATATGGCAATCGATATCAGTTTCTAACAGATAGTTAAAAAGCGTCTGTTTAAAAATGTTAAAAGAAGTAATTTCTCTAATGTACACGGGAAGGGAATTCCAATCTTTGGCTCCTGCATATCGAAACATTGACTGACCTATTTTACTGTTTACTCTTGGTAGATGGAGGAGTGTGTGATCACGAAGTTCTTTTTCTCGAATGGAGCTTCGCAGTTTAAAAGCGTCAGTCAACTGCTCTGGACAATCTAATTTGTTTAAAATTTTAAAAATTGTCAAAAATCTAAAAAAGCGCCGTCTACTATACAAGGATAAAAGTTTCAGCTCACTTCTCATGTCTTGAGTGCATTTTCTTCTTCGTTCGTTTAAAATAATTCTCATTGCTCGATTTTGCATTTTTTCCACACGATTTGTTAGAATGGAACCACACTCGTGCCATACAATAGAACAGTAGTCTAAAATGGGTAAAATAGTTTGTTTATATATACGAAGTAGAACAGATTTGGGCAAAAACGCTGAAATTCGATTTAAAAGCTTTAATCTTGGGTAGATTCGTTGACCAAGTTTAGTAACATGTGGATCCCAGGAGAGAGTGTTGTTTGTACGGACCCCAAGATAGTCGAACGTTGTAACCTCTTCGAGAAGTTCGTTGTGCAGATATACTTCTAAGTTGTTTGCCTTTTTTACTGCTTGTCTTGATCCAATAACCATAGCCTTTGTTTTCTTGACATTGGCAATCATTGCGTTTTGTCTTAACCAACGTTCGACATTTTTCAAGTCGCTGTTAACTCTGAACTGTGCGGTGGTTAAGTCCGAATGGGAATGATGGGCCTCTGTGTCGTCAGCGAACAAAACTGTTTTGCAATCGGAAAAACTGTTAACGATAGTATTAAAGTGCAAACAAAAGAGTGTAGGCCCCAGCACTGATCCCTGGGGGACACCGAAAGTTACCATTTGTTTATCTGATTGAGCGTTATTGCACACCACATACTGCTGCCTCTCGGTTAAGTAGGAGGAGAACCATTTAATTTCGACTTCACCAAAACCATAGCTTTTTAATTTAGCCAGGAGAACATCATGATCGATGACGTCAAACGCCTTCCGTAGATCAAGAAAGACAGCGACAGTATACTGCTTCTGATCTACGGCAGACTTCCATGAATCAATTACTTGTAGTAAAGCCGTGGCTGTTGAACAGTGCTTTGAGTAGGCGAATTGACTTTGGTTTCGAAACGTTTGATGTATTTTGTCGTGTTCATTCATTTGGTTATTTGCAACAGATTCACAAACCTTCGAAAGACATGACAGCACTGATATTGGCCTGAAGTTATCACGATCATTTGCAGGTTTGCATTTGAAGATTGGAGAGACTTTGGCAATTTTCCATTTCCTTGGAAAGATACCACGTTTTAGAGAACAGTTCACAATGGTAGATAGACTTTGGGAAATGCTGGTTGCCGCAATTTGAACAACTTTTGAAGGGATGTTGTCATGACCGGTGGCCTTTCCAGGCTTCAGGGAGATCAAATGCTTGAGGATATCTGTTTCTGTAACTTGGTGAAATTGAAATTTTGGCTGTTGTTGACAAAGGTATTCGTCTGTCATGGTTTGAGATGTTTGGTAATCCAAGTGTGGATCTTGAGTAGAAATTAGTCTTTCCGTAATTGAGGTGAAATACGAGTTCAATGAATTTGCAATTCCTTTAGGATCGGTTATGTCTGCTCCGTCTATAGTGATCTTTTCAATCCCTCTTTGCACGGTCTTAGATGGCAGAACTTTCTTCATTAGATTCCAAAAGGCTCTGGAATTTCCTGCATGCTCGTCCAACTGTTGTTTAAAGTAATTCGTTCTTGATTTACGCAAACTTCTAGTTGTATCATTTCTGAGACGTTTGTAAGTATTGAAGTCGATCTCGAGTTTACTTTTAATGGCTTTTTTTCTCGCACGGTCACGTTTACGCATTAGAACCAAGATATAGCGGGTGATCCATGGATGAGATTTTTTCCGAATACGCTTCCGGCGAATGGGATAATGTTCATCCATTATTGGGGAGAATAGTTTTTCCCAAACATATAACTTGTCGTCGGGATCATCAAAAATGTCAATAACACTCCATGGTATAAGATTAACTTCCTTGACAAAATTGTCGTGGTTGGCTTTGGTATCGATTTTTCGTGTAGTAATGAAGCGATGTTTAGAATTGTTTTCACCTCTGTTTATGGGAAGTACGCCATAAACAGGGAAATGGTCACTAATTCCTGACTTTATTACACCAGTTGACTCGAAGAGTTGCGGGGTTGACGTGATTAACAAGTCGATCAGAGTGTTTGATGTAATAGTCGATCTTGTTGGTTCAGAAATGAGTTGTATTAATTGATTTGCCACCAGGAATTCTTTTAGTGTTTTTGTTTGTGAAAGAGAGTTATTTAAAAAATCACAATTTAGATCTCCAATTATAATGACCTGCTTTCCTGTCCGTAGGGATTCGCGTGTCAGATCGTCCAGGTAATCAACTAGTGTTTTAATGCTGAAATTTGGCGCTCGATAAACACAAACCACTAAATAAGACTGTTTCTTATTTAGCTTAAGTTCGATGCATATAGCTTCTATATCGGAACTTTCGAGATCGTTTCTTCTCACGTACCTTGTGCCACCACTTATGTAGACTGCTACGCCCCCACCACGACCACGAGTTTCTCTGTCGTGACGTTCGATCTTGTAGCGAAAAAAACTAGAGCTCAAAGGAAGCAGCAACAGAAATGAGCCACTGTTTAAGTTCATTTGTTTAATTATACATTTGTTTGATGTTAAAACTCATGTGTTTTAGTTTTTCAACCTTGACCCGGGGGTGGGGAATTTTCGATGAGCTTCATAAAAATAGGTACGCAATGCGTACATGTGACTACCGCTGTTAAGTACAGAACGAGATATAGACTTGAAATGCATGAAAATGTGTGAAAAGCACAGACACACACACAAATGGTGGATAAATCCTAGCTAGAGAACCACTCTAGTGGTGCTTTGAACGACCCAATTTAACTTTTATCCACTGTGGATAAAATTTTATCAGTGGATAAAATTTTATATTAGGTTGTTCAAAGCATGATTAGTGCTGTTCTTTAGCTAGAACTTATCAACTAGATAAGCTATCTTGGCTTTGTACAACTCACCCCAGATCATATACATGTAGATTATTTTTGTGGAAACACCGTAAAATATTTAGTTGCTAAGCTTTCAGCCTGTTGACTCAGGCCAAAACTGTTAGCAAATAAATAATTTTCATTGTGTTTCCACAAAAATAATCTATATACATTATCGCCTTGAAAACTTTTAAAGAATTAATCACTCCAGATAATCAATATTGTGTTCAAAACAACATTTTACCTGCCATAAATATGCTGTCAGTGGCATTCAAGTGTAATGCACATCTCTAATATTTTGTGATTCTGCTAGTATTTTAAATAAAACAGTACAACAATACTCAGTATTGTAGTTTCAACAGATATATTTCTTCATTTCAAGGCTTTCAACATATTCAAGGCTTTAAGTTTCCCAACACTTCACAACAGCTTTACAACAATTTATCAAAATATACAATTGGTGGCATGTAGATTATAGAATGTTTCAGTACTTTCACAAGAGTTAGACTTCTGGTGTATCTACTATTCTGCAGACAGATCACTGTAGCAGCTCTGGTGTCCACAAACGTTGGTTTCTTAATTTCATTATACAAGATATTGAACACCACCTAAAACAAGTAAACAAAGCACCAAGTCAAGGCTTTGTAATGTCTATGTAACAGCCAACATATTTTGCTTAAACTAAATTAAACTAACCTTATTTATACTGGATAACTCTATCAGTTATATCTAAACAGTTATCCTCAGAGGTCCAGTACGGGCCCACCCTCATTGGTCCAGTGTTACTACAGGAGGAAACCTGAGTACCCGGAGGAAACCTGTGGTGTTTGGTAGAGTCAAACTGGAAGCACTCTTCTCGCATGTGGCCAAGGTGAATTATTTTAATCAGATAACTGCACCGTGCAGGTATTGAACCCAGCTCGCAGAGGTGAAAGGCACGTGCACTAACCACTATGCCACCAACACCACCTAGCATAAATTTCTTATATACAATGTATATAGTGTAAATACAGGGCACTGTGATATATACTTCTCAAACTCATTAATAATCTCACAAACCAAACAGATAGGAATATCATAAGCCAGACAAAGGTTTGGTATGTGATCAAACAATTCATTTCCTGATTTGTTTGATCACGAAACAATGAAAGTTGTGTTTGATCTAATATCAAAACACCTAGCTCGAAGTTGGTTAAAACACACTTATCACTCTTAGTGTATGCACTGGTGTATGATATATACATGTACTGTACTGTACTGTACATGCAGTATAAACATGACTCACTGACCAGTGAGCACAACACACAATTCAACCAAAATTAAACTTAAACTTATAAAGCGATTTTATCATTATAAATAATTTAGGTACATATCAGTTTCTTCGATAAAAGAAGGTTGAAGGCCCAACTTCTAGCAAACTTTATAAGCTGAATATTTCTAGTACTGCTATAACTACAGTACCCTGTTTCCGATCAAGTACTTAGTTATAGATTTTGTATATAGTGTATAAGATAAACAACGTCACAGTTTTGAAACTATTTCTTACCTTGTATAAACTGATCAATGTGGACAGAAACCGTTCCAAGAAGAAAAGATTTGCAAAGTAATAATTAACACTTTCAAAAATCAAAACTGTCATCGAGAGAGCAACCAAAATGCAAAGACGAGATTCACTTTAGTTTATTCCCCGCGAGGCCACGAAAACAACTCGAGTACCTCCCGAATACTTGGCGATCAATGGCGATCTTCTCGACTATATAGCGATCGCGTCGAATATCTGGCGATGGCTGCACGAGTATGACGTAAGTGCGGTCCAAGACAATCGCGCAAGCAAGCAAGCAAGCAAGCAAGCAAGCAAGCAACACGCCGACATTATGGCTACCGCTGACAGGTCAGCGGTAGTCACAAAAAATTACAAATCCCCTGGGTATTGCCCGGGGGGGGGGGGATGGTTACAGAAAGAATTGATCCATGCATAACCGAGACGAATTCGAGGTTACTGTTATTTGCAGCTAAGTGGGAACACCGCCCGTCAAAACATGTTCAAAAGTTAACCGCTTTGAAATTGACACCGTGGGATTGGCAAGACGTGATTGGCTAAGGCACAAACATGTACATATCGAAGGGAAACATAATATGTTTCCAAGGAAAACTTTTATGTTTGACGTTGACATAGAACATGTTTTGACGGGCGGTGTTTCCACTTAGGTGCAAGCGACTGTATTATTCACCAATAATCACTGAGCCTGAGGTGAATAATTGTTTTAGTATAAATACACATTTTTATACTTTTAGCAACAACATTTTCTTTGAAATTGTTAATTTCTTCTTCTGTCACATTGGCAAGCAAGGCTGGCGGCCATTTTGAATAAACGCTGTAGGTGATTATCGAGAATAACTTAATTTATTATTGAGTCGGTTTTCTTTGTTCTTTCGAGGGCTTTATATCGCATAAAGCCCTTGAATACTAATTAGATAAGAAATGAAGGAAAAAACTAGGAAAATCTTTGTCCAAGGTAGAAAAAAACAACAAACTTTGTTGGAAAACCTCCTCAATAATAAATTAAGTCAGATAAATCCCTCGAACGTCGGGATTTATGCGATATAAAGCCCTCGGACGCTTCGCGTCCTCGGGTCTTTATATAGCATAAATCCCTCGTTCTCGGGATTTATCTATTACTTATTATATAGCATGCTATCGGATATGAGCTATTGCATAATCTGATTGGTTCCCTACTACCAGGCTATCAGCTCTTATTTTTCACATGCCTCGGTTTCCTTTGTTCTTTCAGGGGAATATATTCAATAGCCCCTGATAAAACAATAGATTAATATTCCCCTCTAATATTCCCCTCTAAGGCTCTAATATTCCCCTCTACCATTCCTCGCTATAAGATTCTCCTCTAATCTTCCCGTCTAATATCCCCCGCACCGCTCCTTATATCTTATGAAATCCTGTCAACCTCGCCATGTGAAAAATAAGTACGTTATTTGAGGCCACGACAGCGACAGCGACAGCGTAGCGCAGTGGACTGGAACACAGGCTAAGGAAAAACAAAATGGCGTTGAAATTGACGGATTTTTAAACAGAAAAACATAAAAAAAACCCAAAATTGTGTAAAAATACATTAACAAATACACAATTTAGCATGTTAAATGGTAAAATTCACCTAAAAATTACGTCTTTTTACTTGAAAAACTGACTAAATTAACGGGTTGATATCGGGCCAAACAAAGAAACTCACGGTTAAAATCAAGCTTACAACACACATTTCTTAGTCGGGAAGTAGCTCGACCAATCAGCGCACGATTTTCTATAATCACCTGTGTATTTATGCTAAAAAAATATTAAATACATTTAATATAAAATATAAAGTAAATATAAAGGCTTACCATTCGCTTTCTTTTCTTCCACGTTTGAACGACTTCCCTGCGGCTTTTAAGAATCTATTATAAAGTAAAGTTGTTGAAAGTAGAAAATATTTCTTGCAACCGTTTTCTTTGTTTGATAACATACTTGATAACATAAAAAGTATATGCTGAATTTATTTCGTTTTCTTGGAGATGGTATATATTTAGAAGACAATTAAGCTTTGGTTTGTTTGACACTTTGAACAATAAACTTTTAAAGTATTCTTTAAATAACTCAAAAAATAAAAAGTACTCACGGAACACCACAAACAAGAAATGTAAATTACCTTTTCCTTTTCAGCTGGTGTAACATGACTAGAAGCTATAAGACAAAAGTATAGGAGTCTGACAACTTCCATCACACATTTATTATCAAGAGAGTTTTTCACATGTAACGTTCATATTTAATTATACTGATATGGCGCCTTATACACCCTTATTTATATTTTCAAAATAAGAACAGATTTCAAATAAAATTAAACACAAACCCTACCTGACTTTATACGTTTCAAGTGTGCTTGATCTTCACCACACTATATAGTAAAAATAAATACAAATTAAAGCAGAAAAAAAGCATCAAATAATTAAAAAACAGAACACAGAGAAAATGTTAAGCCGTGGTTTGTAGAAGGTCAATCGTAGTGTGCAACCTGACAACAATGTAACTTCAGTCTTTGATATAGCCTAAAAAATGGATTTAAGGTTTCACCCCAATTATATCCCTTTTAAAGTCTCCTATAGAACGCCGTCCTAACACTGGACCGCATAAAGAACAGTTTGCCGGGTAAAGACCAACGTAAAGAAGCTTTATTACACCCCGGACTTTGCGGGTGAGATATAGAGATTCAGAATGGATATAGAAAAGTGAAAAGGTGTGAACTGCTTGAAGTTCTTGGAACGAAATCAAGCGCAGTCCTTCGGCTTCATTATAGAAAAAAAACCCGCATTATATATTTCGTTAAAAAATTTCCGTGGCAGTTTCCACTTTTCTGCGCTCTCCTTTATCCAAAAGTAAACATCACCTACGCAACACTCTACTTTTTCAAAATCTATGAACGCGGATTGACTGAAACGCATCTAACAAACTTGGATACGCAGACTGACCGCCGATTGTACATTTATCATCCATATATACACCACCGTGATTACAGTATGCAGATCAAAACAAATTAATTTCACCTTTTTATTAAGTTCTTCAAGCCTTGCTGTTGCTTCCTCTGTTGTTAAACTACTCTTTAATGATCTACATTCTTTACCAACAAAAAAAAACGTAAATTAAATATATTTCTACGTTGCGTTTTGTTTTTCGTGATCTCACATATAACTGTAATAAAGTTTTAAGAGTATATGCATGTTATTACATTCCATTCCGTAATAGTTTCCATCATTTGCGGTGTGACTAATTAACTTACCTCGTTTTGACCAATGAAATGCGTTTATTCACGTGAAATTCACGTGTGAGAAAAACACATGCATTTCATTGGTCAAAACGAGGTAAGTTAATTAGTCGAACGTAACTTTTCAAATGTAAACAAACGTCCGAAATAGCACAATTTGCTTCAATCTTGAACGCAAATGGTAGTATGCTATGATCTTAAGTCACAACACCTGCATGACATGATGTGATGGTCTATTAGCAAAAGCGTATCTACATCTTGTTGACACATAACATCATCATTGGTTCTGCATGTTTGAGATATAAACATGGGACACGTCTTCATAACGACCACCTCTGATGAAGACACAAGTGAACCATTTACCTTCTTCTAAGTTTTTACAAGAACTTTGAAGATCTTTCCACTGTGTTTCAAACTTGCTAATCTCATCATCCATTCGTTTTAAAGCATTTTCATCATAATCATCATACTGAACCTAACAAAACAAGGCATAAATATTGATTAGATAAGTGAGTTTTGGTTCACGAAATGTTGGAGAGTGCGACAATACCATATACTGTAGATAGAGCAAAATACAAAGCATGAAGTATAGTTACCTTAAAGTCTTCGCTACCATTGGTTTCACCCTAAACGGGATCATCAGTCGCCTAATGATCCCGTTTAGGGTGAAACCTCTGGTAGCGAAGACTTTAAGGTAACTATACTTCATGCTTTGTATATATATATATATACATAGAGAATTTTTTACAGTCATTTGCAACTCACTTTTCACCCAAATCTTCGCAAGTTCATTCGGAAGTTTGTAGTTCATTTTGAACTCTGCATTTGATTGGTTGCTTGGTACCTAGCAGCCAATCAAATGCGTAGTTTAAAACAATGAACTTGTGAACTTTGGAACAAACTTCCAAAGATTTGGATGAAAAGTGAGTTGCAAATGACTGTAAAATACATCTATTTTTCAAAGCTTTTCAAAGAATTTTCAGAATTTCCAGAGATTTCTATAGATTTTCAAAGATTTTTAGAATTTAATGGTCTTTTCAGAGATTTTTTGTCCTTATGCTATTTTAGGAGTGATTGATACACAATTTGTCCCCAACATATTATTGCAACAATTTGACCATGTATATCCACAAGGATGTAGAGCAGGAGAACAGTACAGTATCCCAAAGCTGCAATTGAAATCCTGCTTAATTCAACATTTTCAACTTTGAACAGTGTTAGGAAATCCTGAAAATTTTCTTATCAACTTTCATATTAAATTATTGTTTAACCTGTTTGGGAGAATAAACTTTTTGCTTTCCATAAACTTTTTCATTCACTTTCCCCAAACTTGCTAAATTCTCCAATGCTTTTTGAACTGCCTGAAATATATTAGACAACAAATTTAATAATAAAATATCATAAACTTCTGATAATATAGTAAGTTTGGGGGTATTTTTTCAAAGGACTTTTGTAATTCTTATTCAGACTTATTTTCAGGAGGGGTTATAGTTCAAGACCAATCAGGGGCGTCAGAAGAGGGGGGGCTAGGGGCTGCCCCCCACTTTTTTTGGTGGGGGGGGGAGGGGCAGAATATGTCCCCCCCCCCCCCACACACACACACACACTTTTTAACAAGGCCAGTAATAAACAAGGCCAGTAATAAAGTTATGATTAAGAAAATTGCTAACCCTAGCTAACCCACAACTTTGAATAAAAATATACAGTAATAAAGAAATTTGAATGCAGATATTCAATGTTCAGAAAAAGTGTTGTCTTCTGACAGAGCCTGAAATAATTTTAAAGTTTGTCCGGCAAAACTTCCGAGCAAAATGAAATTTGACCGGAAATTTTCAAATTTGGTCGGAAATTTTTTAGTTTAGTCTGACCCCCTCTGTTGAGTAAATTCTGTCAAGCATGCAGTAAATCACTCTACTGTACTTGTTATTTGTAATAATAAAACACAAATGTTTAATTCTGAATTGTGTAAATTAGTTATAGTGAATAATAATTTAATTAAAATGGTAACTACGAAACAACTTTAAACTGAAAAGCTGGATTACACGATAAGTTTCTGTGATTACAATGGCGTCAATCGCAGTTTAACTTAGTTTAACGCAATGAATTAAAAATCACGCACTGTTGTTATCTCGACTAGACAACCTGGAAGATGAAGAATATGTTTCCTCGACGTTTTGAGCTCAGGACCTTCGTCAGGAGAGTCAAATAAGCCTACTTGATCAGCCTATTTAACTGTCCTGATCATGAAGGGCCTTTGCTCGAAACGTTGAGGAAACGTACTCTTTATCTTCCAGGTCGTCATATTAACAACAATGAAAGCAGTTACTCTGACTCATAACTAACTGTCACACACTTAAGTTAACTAAACTTTGTTTAAAACATACTCTGATCAAAGAAATTTTGATAGTGCACTGTAAAGTGTAAAACCAACTTTAACTCAAAACTGATGGAAAACCCAATGGAAATTTAACAAGAAAAATGGAGTGTTGAGCGCCGACCCGATCATTTAAAAAAACAGATTTTTTTTTCTCAAAATTTGTCCGGACAAAATTTCTGATCATTTCAGCATTTGGTCGGAAAAACTGGAATTTGGTCGGAAAACTGCCGGCCGTTATTTCGAGCTCTGTTCTGAGTATTTTATGACGTTTTCGGACCTTTAGAATTCTGTAAATCCTTGTCCTAAAATGCAGGAAATGGCATTTCAGAGACTCCAGATTTCAAAATTTCCTGGGGGAGCATGCCCCCAGACCCCCTAAAAATTTTGGCCCCCTCACTTTTAGTGTCCCTCCGACACCCCTGACACCAATGTTGACATTTCTCCAAAATTGGAATCTATCCAATTATTACATTTATCTGTAGGCAATTGGTAGAGTTATCTGTATTTTCCAATTATAAAGAAAACCACTATTAAGTTGATTTTGGAAAGAAATTTGCAAGTTTGGTACTGCACCAATTTGATAAAATGTTATTGAAAACACAATCTCTCAGAATGCAGGAAATGCCATAATTTTCAAAAACTCAAATTTCAAAGGAATATGCCCCTGAACTCCTTAGCAAATGTGGACACACAACAACTCTTAGTCTCCCCCCCCCCCCCCCCCCCCCCCAGCCACTTTCGGACATCAGCTCTTGAACTGGAATAAAAAACATAAGCCCTCAAAAAACCTACAGTTTTTCCAAATTGCCCATGTAGGTTGGAAAAGACATCACCTGTTCAGCAAAAAAATAAATGTTGCTTAAAATTGATAATTTATTAGTTGTTTATAGATTAATAGTTGTGGTGACCCAGAAGAATTATTAATATAAAAAATTATTTATATTTTAAACAATTTTTAACTCACCTGCACTGTATGGCCTATTTTGTTTATTGAGATAACTAAGAACTGATGTAGCAACTAGATGAGACAAAATATTAATAAATTGTATAAATAAACATTGCCATTTGCTATTTCTCGAAGTGTGGAGAACAATAATTTTTAATACCTTCGTCCTCTTTAGCTTTCTTACTCATATTTTATCCATGTCAAAGCAAACATACATGTCGCATTTAAATGCTATATACAATATCTTATCAAATTCAGTAGGATTTCTACAAGTTCTTCAGCATGAATAAATAGTACCAATAGTACAACCTCGTCCCCAGGGCCATTTGTGGGGGCTGGGCCAAGATGGCGGCCAAAAACAAAATGGCGGGAACAAATGGCCCTGGCTCATTTTTGACTCGGCCCAGGCTTCACGAAGTTTATCGCGCCTAGTCAGGCTCAATTATTTTCTGAACATTTAGTTCAGCAGGGCTTGACTGACCCAAACTGAAAACAATCAAAACATCATTTCCAAATACATTGTCGAATTATTAAAATAAATACACTTTTAATAAATATCTGTAAATGCTTATTATTTATCATTTGCTTCACCGTTGTACCAAATTCGCAAGAAACTGGATTGCCGTTGTCTGGCCGAGCGGCCTTGTTTCGTAAGTTTTCGGTGGATTCAATTCAGCGTTTTGAAAAACATTTAGGCTTCGTTTCGTCGAGAACTCTTGTTTGAAAAAAGCCTGCTTCTTAATGGCCAAACATGTAAATTCTGCCCTGTGGTGTACTTTCCTTTCGCAGCCAAAATACTTTTTGACTTTGTTCACCAAGTCTTTCGTTCGCCCGATTTAGAAAACACACTGAATTGCCGTCCCATGGACTTCGTTGTATGGCAGCCAGGGCACAGAGACGAGACGACCCATCATTACATATTCTTCCGACGTTTTCACGGGTGTTTCGCCAGCTTTCCTCACATTTTCATTCATTTCGAAGTTGTTTTTTTAACAGCCGGCAATTCTGAATATAATTTGAGCCCAAAAAACAAATGCCCGCGAGTTAGCCTGCCGCCCGCCTTGTTTCCACCAATCAGAATACCTAAAACATCCAAAGTTATCTCGACCAATCAAATGTGGTGATAGCTCAGCCTGTGCCAGGGCCATTTGTTCTTGGCCGCCATCTTGGCCCAGCCCCCACAAATGGCCCTGGGGACGAGGTTGCCACATATTAATTTTGTAGAGTTGGTCAACTCGATCTCGGTCGTGGCTAGATGGGATACTCGCAGTTGAGGTGACCGCGAGGTACTGGGTCCGAGTCATCTTCGGAACAATCATCGGGATTCGGATTTTTGTACTCGGATTTTTCAAAATGGCGGCTATAACTTCAATCCAAGGAGTGGCAAAAACTCAACGAAGAACATTTGAAGTAAGAATTTGTAAGAGTAATAAGATTTAAGACTCTAAAGTTTTTATTTTGTTAAAAATCGTGGTTGCAAATTTAGTAAAATGGTTGTAGCAGTCTAGACGATATATATATATATATATATATATATATATATATATATATATATATATATATATATATATATACAATTAGTTTGAATACAGGAGTCACAACTCTGAGTTTCACGCTATATGAGACCTTCTTGCCTGAAGATCGCATATAGCGTGAAACTCAGAGTTGCGACTCCTGTATTCAAACTAATTATATTTTGCTCTACCTGCAATGGTATTGAGTGCTCTCATATCCAACATCATATTTGTAACTCATCTGTTACTTATATTTGTCAATATATACACAGTATATATATATATATATATATATATATATATATATATATATACATATATATATAATATATATATATATATATATATATATATATATATATATATATATATATATATATATATATATATATATATATATATATATATATATATATATATATATATATATATATATATATATATATATATATATATATATATATAGTGAAACAAAGTGGGGTGGACATCTGTCCCTGCCCCCATATAGCCCTGCCTCCTGAGATATATTAGTTCATTTGCATTTTGAGCAATAGGGTAACCCTACTAAGGACAGTTATCTCAACTTCCATCAGCTCCATGACTGCAATTGGTAATGGTAAAACATGGCTTTATTAGAATGACCTAGTTATTACATGGTATTGCTAAAGCAACTATTATAATGGTAACATATAATACATAAATTACATTACAGTACATATTAGAATACATAGCTTACATCAGTGGTGTAGCCAGGGAGGGGGAAATGAGAGGTGTGTGGTCACCCCAGCCCCCCCCCCCCAATGGTCTCTGAGACCGTTCTCGTGAAATGTTTAAATCCAGGAGAATCTTGTAGGGGGGGGGGGGGGGTACAGTTGTTTTCCAAGTGAGTAGATAGTGATGTGTTATATATAGCAGGCATGCATATGCTATAAATTACAATACTAAGGGTCTATACAAAATGCCTCCAACCTGTTCTTACATTTACAACTTGTTTATAAATAAATCTAAAGATATTCTGATGTGTATCATTCTATGTTCTGGTTTGATTTCAACAAAATTATGTAATTTATTGCTTTCGGATTATTCTTAAATACTTGCCCCAAAATGCAGGAAATAGTGTTTCCGAGACCCTAGAAATCCAAAATTTTCTAGGGGGAGGGGCATGGCGGACCCTCCTAGGACATCGAGGTTCTCACACACACACACCAAACCCAAGACCCTGGCTACACCACTAGATTACATAGATTATATTTACTGTATAATAAATTAATAATATCAATATAGAGATCAATAAAAATTGAGTATCTACAGTATAATACCAGACAGTAACCAACAACTGCAGGTTACCATTTGGCATTGCTGTTGGTAGTGGCTGTGTGTGTTACACATTTGAAGCATTCCTGGTTTCAAGGCAATGATATCTCTTCACAAGACACAATAAAATAAATTTTGAAAATATATATATTCGTTAATTTTGTATCATTAGATGACATTATATGTAGCAATTCATTTTCAGCTTGATAATGCAAATTTATACAAAAATCATTTTGTAAGATATCATTTTGATTGTTTCTATCTTGCTCGTAGTATTTACAAGATAGTGCAAAGTGGTATTCATCCTCTATTTACAGAATATTAGGTGTACTTTCTCTATTGGTTATTGTCCCATTTATTAAAGTTATTATTTTTTAATGCACCCCAATGATATCTCTGAGTTGTAGAATAGAATAGAATAGGTGAGATTGTGCTTTCAAATATTTTTATTGAGTCATCTTGGGGGGGTAGAATAAACTTGTAAAAGTAACACATCATATCATCATATTCTGATCTTTATTACTGTACATACCTCAGTTGTTAGCTGGGATAACTTGGGGTAAAACATTAAGTAGCATACAGATGTTAGATGTGAAACAGAGTTTCCCAATTAGTTATCCCAACCCCTGAGATACTGTATAACTCGGTCTCATGTGAACCAGCTCTTTATAGGATAATAGTTGAGATATAATTCATAAAAAACTGTCTTCATGCAACATAAGGTGTCAATTGAATAGAAGGAAACTTAAATTTCATTAAAAAAAATAGATACTTTATATCCTGTGTGCCAAAGACTCTGGTCCAAACATCTCATTGAGCTAGGTGAAAATTTCACCTCTAGATGTACAAGTATAAACCTTAGTCGTAAATGGCTTGTTAAATTAATATCCTTTTGCATGCATATAAATTAGCTCTTATAAACCCATTTTCATGTAAGAAATTCAAAAAAACCCAAATTATATCAAAATGAGGTCATTCAAATTTTCCTTGGCCCCATCAACAGGCAGAGATCAATAGGTATAGATTTCATACCAGAGTAATTACGTATTCTTTAAAATACTTGAACTTATTAAAATGACAGAAAGTACATATATTATATCATATATCACAATAATCACATCACGTATCATATATCACAAATATATGATATATCATGTATCATATATTTTATATCATATATACAGGGGCGTAGCGTGCGGGAGGTGTGTTGGGTGTGACACCCCCCACTTTTTTGAAAACTTGTTGGGAAAACAGAGATTTTGTAGAGAAAAACGTGATTTCTCAGTAAATTGATGGGAAATTGGGAAATTCGTGATTCGTCTAGATTACTACAAGCATTTTACTAAATTTGCACCACGATTCTTAATAAAATAAAAACTTTAGAGTCTTAAATCTTATTACTCTTACAAATTCTTACTTTGTTCTTCATTGATCGTCTATTGTCTTCGTAGAGTTTTTGCCACTCTTTGGATTGAAATTGTGGCCGCCATTTTGAAAAATCCGAGTACAAAAATCCGAATCCCGATGATTGTTCCGAAGATGACTCGGACCCAGTACCTCGCGGTCACCTCAACTGCGAGTATCCCATCTAGCCACGACCCTCGATCTCCCGCCAAATGTTTGTCTCAGCAAGGCGCCCGCTGAGTGAGAGGAACGCGGGCTGGGAAGACAAAATTGAGTGGAGGTCTGGAATCTAAAGTGCTATTTAGGTCAGCGGTATTTCCTCTGAAGTTCTTTTTTGTCCTTCCTTCGAGTAAAGAGACGCAATGGTGAGAGTTGTTGTTAAAATCCTTCTTTTAAAATAGGCATCCTAGTTTTTAATCTCGACTAACAGCAAAATATTTCTTTAATGAGTATTTTTGGATTATTTCAGGGTAATTTCGGAGTAACTGGTAACCTAGAATTTTTTATTTTGTCATAGGCCAAACGTACGAAAAAGGTCGGAGTTGTAGGGAAATATGGAACCCGTTATGGTGCTTCGTTAAGAAAAATGATAAAAAAAATTGAAGTTTCCCAACATTCAAGATACACATGTACATTTTGTGGCAAAGTAAGTGTGTCTGGTTGAACTTGTAATCAAGTTTTATAAAACAAATATGGACGTGATACTAGTATGTGTTGCAAATATATGATTAAATTATGAGTAACATGATGATGCATATTAAATAAATAATATATAGAGAGAATAATACATGGATGCTTGGAAATATGAAATTTATTTCGATGAGTGAGATATCCTGTTCAACACAAGAAATAAATTTCATATTTCCAAGCATCCATGTATTGTTCTGTTTATTATATAAAAAATTGTCCTATTGCCTTGCAAAAATTGCATTAAACTATAATTCAGCGATAATCGTCACATGTGTGATTATCATAAATAATCACACATGTGAGATTATCACTTTTATTAGTGGTGGAAAAATCAATAAAACACTCTTTCTCACACACTGCTGGGAGCTGCTGCAGCCAATCCACTGCAAGCCTGACATTTATTTAAACATTAACACAGCTAATGTAACTTACATAATTTAACATATAAAAAATACTGAGAAGTTCTGTAATATAAATGTCCACTACAACTAACATCCTAAATGTCCTAATTAACCCTTTCCCTACTGGCCCCCTGGAGATAAAATAGTATAATATTTCCTGGTATAAATGAGAAGGATCTATGCATTTCATAGTACAAATCAAAACATACATGCTCAGTAGAATTAGGAGATGTTATACACCTACAAATACACAGAAACAAACAGTAGGACAGCTATTTATTTAGATTCGCCATTAAAATCAATCAATTTGAACTTCTGAACAAGCGTAATCATGCTAGAAATTTTGTTTTGTAATAAGCTTTTCAAATTTGCCGCCATGACAATAGCTATATTTGATTTGTCAAATACAAATACATCAAAAATCCATAATATTACTAGACAGAATCTTTACTATTTACAAAATATATCAAAATAAATGTGATAGTGTTATCAGAGTTGATTGTGATACAAAAGAAAGCAGGGATCTTTACACAATGCAACACCGCAGTGAGTGCACTCATACACTGTCTCTTTCGCTCGACCACCAGCAGTCTTTTTGTCGTCTTTCTTGCATTGCACGCAATGTCTCTTTCTTGCTTTCCCCTCTCTTCTGCTTACAAAATGCCCATGTTTGGCAGGCATGTATTGTCGAAAGGCTAGTCTACCTTTGAACGGATTATGCCTTCATCCACTGAGATATTTTGTTTTTAGATGATAGACGTCTTTCACTTTTTCGTTGAAGTTGGTCAAGATCGGTCTAACTTTGTAAAGGTCATAGCCGACTTCACCTTGTCGTTGTTGGAGTGCTATGTCGCTAAGGTGGAAAAACCGATTTATCTCCTCGAAACGATTCTTTGTCATTACTTTCTGAATGCCAACATTCCCAGTAAATTCATCAAGCGACCAGTAATCAGCAGCACATGGCAGACAATTTATGCCCATAAAAATACAAACACCAAAATACGCTCTCATCTCGTTTGCTGTCACATCCGTCCACTTTTCGAGCCTTTGTGCTGAAAGCTTCTCTTTCGCATAGCGATTCATTTCTAGAACAATATGATCCACGATATCGTCACCAAACAGAAGTTTAAACGAGTCTAACGTACTCTGTTGCATCTTGAGGGAGTTCAACCGCAATTCCTGTCGGCGAAACGAAGTCCCAAGCTTGCTCATCTTCTTCTGTCGATTCTGCGCTGCCTTCTCCTTCGCTTTCACTAATTTCAGCGCTATCGCTTTCTTCAGAAACATCAACATCGATATCGGAATCTTCATCTTCACTTTCTGACTCAGAAGATCCAAACATTTCATCGTATTGCTCACGAGAAATCACGTTTACAGAAGAAGACGCCATTATGGCGTCGTCGAAAATTAGCATGTGTTCCGCAACATTTATTAGCATAACAAAGCAGAAAATTTATGCGCAGTAAGCGCCATTTGATTGGCCAATGACTGGTAATTTATTCTAAAACAACATTAGACAAAGATATCCTGTGTAGGGGAGGGGTAGTAGCTGCAATTTTGCAGGGCGGCATAGGAAAATGGCTGTGTTTTTTCTGCGGGCGGTACAGGGCGGCATAGTAGGGAAAGGGTTAATGGGTGGGTGGGTGGGTGGTCAATTTTTATCAAGCTTGTGAAAGCAACAACAACATGTGCTGGCTTAACCTGCACCACCCGAATACACCCGATTCACAATCGGGCTCCCAGCCTTGTGTGAGAAAACATTTTCTGCTTCTTTCGTACCTCAGCCAGCAGAAAATAACACATTTTATATCATAATATAGCATATACCATAAATGTATACAGTGAAAAGTTGTAAAATATTTTAAATGTGTTGTGTGAGTATAATTCAGATACTTTATAAATATTGGTCAGGCACTCAGGCATAGTTGACTGGTATAAAGTTTGTAAAATGTGCAAATTTTTGTTGTCATTTTGCATGGGCATATTATTGTGAAAGTTGCATGGGAAAATAATTGGTTTCCAAAGTGGCCAGAAATAAAATGGATATCACAATTGTTTTTTTTATGTATTTTTTGCTGAATCTGCATAAAACTCGCAATCAAAGGCAATTTTGTGCAATATTATGCAGGCACAGCAATTTTACAACAACATTTTTGTGAAAAATTAGTCTCAAGGGTTTGGTTGCACATCACCTGTAATCTGGTTGTCAAAAAAGACAACCTTTAGCCTTATTATGTTGTCACTGTTTGCAAAATATTTAATTATATTTTAATATGTCATTGTCTTAGGATGCTTTAAAACGAAGATGTGTGGGTATTTGGCATTGCAAGGGATGTAATAAAACAATTGCTGGTGGAGCCTGGGTAGTCAGGTAAGGACCAAAATATAAAAGGACTGGGGTCTAATCATCCTTACTTGCAGCCAGCAGCTGAATTGCAAAGGATGCAGATCAACGTGGCCATATTGACGTATATCAAAGGCATTCCAGGCAGCTGCCATACAACACAGTTCAGACCACGGATCACAGCTAAGATGTTAGGTGTTGATTTTATGGAGGGAGGGAAACTGGAGTACCCGGCGAAAAACCCTCAAACAGGAGAGATCAACTACAACTCTACTCACATGAGCTCCAAGCTTGATAAGAGGGTCATTCCCAAGTGGTCACCCAATGATCTAAGTACTAACCCCATCTAACTGGACTTAACTTTTTGATGAGAGGCAGTGCGCTAACAGCACACACCACCCATGCTCCCCCTATAATTTTTTTTTTTTTGTTCAAACAACTGTGTCTGTGAACATTATTTTTGTTGCTTCACTAAATGCTGAACATTATATATATTATTTTGTTTTTAGTACAACTGCTGCTGCTACAGTCAGGAGTGCTGTTCGTCGTTTGCGTGAAATGAAGGAAACTTAATTTGTAGCTGTGTTAATAAAGTTGAAATAACTGAATTTGTTTCTGTGGATGTTTTGTGTTTCCATTTCATTCGTAATGTATAATAAATATGCCAATACAGTATATAAATCATTTGTAAGACTCAAGGTTTTAACTTGGTTAACTAAGCCTACTGTAGTTTACACATGAAGCAAATTGGCAATAGAGTTGTCAAGGAAAAAGTTGACCTATTTTCTTGTACACATTCAAGGAAAAAATAATTTTTGATGCACACAAGGGGAAAATTTCATTAAAAATACAGTATTACTGTAGGAAGTTAACTTGATGTAGGTTTGTATTACCGTTATTACATGTAAGCTTTCCTGTGGCTAATACCACTTATTTTCACATGCCTTGGTTTCCTTTATTCTTTTAGGGGAATATATTCAATAGCCCCTGGCAAAACAATAGATTAATATTCCTTCTTATGAAATCCTGTCAACCTCGCCACGTGAAAAATAAGTACGTTATTTTGAGGCCCCTCGGGGATATGTGTTTATTCACCTCGGGCTTTGCCCAATAAACACTTTGCTCAAAATAACCTATACATAATTATTTTTGTCTTGGAGGAAGCTGTAGAAATAAGCTAGGAACATTTCTGCTAGGCTATTGCTAGTTGAATTGACAGAACTTGTTGGGGAAGGCAATTAATGTACAAAAAAGTATCAAAGAAGTGACAAAACATTTGTCAGAACCTGGATTTTGACATGAAATGTTTGACTCATCATTCCACCTCAGTTCAATGCCACATGATTTTACTTGAAAGGAAGGACCCTGACATCCTAGGCAGCAATGGGTTAATACTGTACTTTATAATTAAACATTCCCAGCATAATTGCTGCCTCCCCCCAGGGAGGCAGCACACTATTCTTGACACGGCCTTGCGTTTACTCGTGCCCAGTCTCTTTGGCCGAACTATGTATGGTCGACATAGATTTCGATTTGTTGAAATGTTGGATGTTTCTTTGTCGGAAATCCGGGGGGCCACCGGGGGGGCACCCACCAGGGAAACCCGTGAAAAGCAACAGCTCAACCACAGACTCAACTGCGCATGTATGTATTGTTGCGTTCGTTTTGCACGTTTTGTTCAGTTTGAGTTTACTGTTGAGAAATATTTTATCTTTTATTTGCTTAAACTCAAATATAAACATGTCTTTATTCGCTTGTGGAAGCATTCATCAAGGCCATGAGTGTTTTAGTGGTCAGTCTCGAGGAAAGCAATGTGCTTTTATGAGTTTATCGGCGCTAATAACAACACGAAATATTCCAGTGAACGAGTGGGACTCAACAACAATTGACAAAGTCCTTATACAAGGAGACAACATGTATTTGTACGCTTTTGAGAATTACCTCATCCCACGTGAAGAATTGTTGTTCGTCGACAACTTACCAACAATTGTTAACTTTCCTTGGTTAACAAACTGTTCAAGCAACAAACTTTACAAAGAGGTATGTCGGCCATTAATCGACACAAATATATTGCCCGTTGAGGCAAATTACACATCACCTATGAAGGTGACAAACACTGATCTACCCATTGTGGTGGAGCCCGTTGAGGCACAAACTATAAATGATCTACCCATTGTGGTGGAGCCCACTGAGGCACAAAATGAAAGCCAAATTTGGTTTATAAATTATGGAAATGACTACCAAGGTTTAATCATTAATGACTGTGAAATACAGTCTCCTTACTATACCATTCATTCAGCCTTGATGAATACTTTTACAAATAGCAATTATGCTATTTTAATATTAGAAGGCTATATGATGGCCTTAATAAAGCATTTAAATGATTTCTATTTATTTGATTCTCATGCCAGAGATTGTAATGGTATGCCTCATGTTAATGGCACTGCTGTTGTCATGAAATTTAACAACAACATAGAATTTGAACAATATTTATGTTTCTTGTCAAGGAACTTAAATATCAATTTATTTGAAATTGTCCCAATTCAATTACATCCGAATGATTCAGATAAAAGAACTAGCCTTGAAAAAGATAGAGAATATCAAAAAACAAAACGAGCAAACATGCACAAAACCACCAAGTATGCCGCAGTCTTTTGCCACGGGCTCGCATAGCCACACCATTATACCATTTACCATTCATATAATTATTCTGAAATATGATATCAGCCCTTTGCCAATTTTCTGTGTGGGCAGCATTTCACTTCTGATAAGAACTCCTAGTAATAAATTATAAGTAATACCATGACATGTTGGGAAATTAGTGATTAAATGTCCCTGAAAGCTGAGGGAGGATTTGTGGAAGTCACAAATCCTCCTGAGGCTTGAGAGGACAATTTAATCACTAATTTCCCAAAATGTCAGTTTGTAATTTGTTGTGCTAAGGAGTACCAGTACGGTTTGGATGTTTAGTCATGCATGAGGGGAAAATTAGAAATTTGCCATGTCAGAGGGGGAAATTAGAAATTTCCCCTGTTTGGGGGAAATTTAGAGATTAAATTCCCTTTGAAAGCAATAGAAACCGAGTCAATCATGGTATTATAGTATTAGTAAGTAAAAACACTCAGTCCATACTGGACGTTTTACACAATTGTGAGTACATGTACCACATATTCTAGATATTCAGTCTTACAATTGTTTTCTAATTACAAATTAGCAGTTTGAAAGAGCATGTGGTACACAATACATAATATATACAATAATTGGTCAGGTCAGTTTACGAGTATACATTTGGTTTTAGTCAAACATAGATATAGATGACATGACTTCAATGTGCTTTAGTAATTTACATCAATTGAATGAAATGGCCAGATTTGAAATACCTGGATTAACGTTTAATAAAGATTAAAGGGTGAACCTAAAATTCACCAGAAGTAAATTATTGTGACAATATTACACATTCAATTTTTAGCTTTCCTTACTGTCAATTACCATAAGCTCAAAGGTAATTTTTGTATTAATACAAGCATTTCTGTTTGTATACAATATTTGCTAATGACATAATGTCCAGTCCAAACAATGTTCTCTCTTTGCAGAACAGCTACACAGTTGCTCCCATTCAATTGGGGCTGAAAATACTTCTCTTTCTAACCACTTCTCATAAGCATTCTTAAAGTCTTCAGAGAGTTCAACTGGTGAATCCAGCACACTATGAAGTTTCACATCAAATTCAGCATATTCATTCATATCAACTTGGTTACCATTGATATTTCCATAGTGGGTGTTATTAAACTGATCAATACAAGCCTTCAATGATCCTTCTTCAGCTTGGAAATCCCAGGGTCTGGCATCTAAATCATTTCCAAACGCCCAATCATCATTGAGACGATGACGAACCTTCTGATAGACAGCTGACATGGTCTTCATGTTTGATTTCCTCCAATTTCTACCAAGATACTTTGTCTGAGCTTTCAGCAACTTGAGAACATACAGCTCCATCATCTCGTGTTTCACCTTCAGGGAGCGCTTCAAGATTGGTGCTGATTTAAACACAATCAACATCATGGTTCTTGAATGCTTCCATTTGGTCAGCTTCTGAAGGATCCGTACAAGATTTATACAGGAAAATATATTACGCCAACAGCATATTTCTGACCCATTATTCTCCAGAGTTTCAGCAGTGACTTCTTGTTTCTCACTCAAGATGCAAGCTGGAAAATCAAGCTGGGGGATGAAATTCTTTGTTGATATATACGATGAAATATTCTGATTCAAGAATTTCAGGATCAGTGGAATGCAGTTGCCACAAACCAGGTTCTGGCTGATGAACTCAAACTGGTAAATATGGTTATTCTTGAAGTGCTTGAGAAGGAGAAGAATTAACCCAGAGATAGCTTTGACAATAATCTCTTTATGTCGATTGACATCTACTCCTAATCTCATGGAATGAAGAACAGTGGTAGGCATTTCTTCAGGAAGAACATCAACCAAAACATTAATGGAATCTGTTTTGGCTTTTGCAGTTGGAGAGGATGCAAGTAAAATCTTCAGTAAAGATATCATGTACTGAGGAATGTTTGGCAATAGTGCTTTGTATAAGGTTTCACAAACCTCATTCTTCGACTTGAATTTCTTGGCTGTGAAAGGTCGTTCTAAAGCTTCTTCTTCAACTTTAAGTTGGAATTCTGCCAATGATGTGTAGATATGTTTCTTCATAACATGGACACCTTCATGAATTGGATCTGGAAGACCAGCCAGGGTGCTGTTATCACCAGATATTTGATAACCAACAAACTTTGATCTTGTTGCATCTAAGAAAAGATCAATATCTTTTTGACGGACTTTGGGTCTTGGTCTTGGCTTTTGTCTTGGAACTTTAAATTCATCTTCTTCAATATCTCCATTTCCACTGTCTGGGCTATCAGATGGCAAAGGAGGTGCTTCATTGGTATCTTCATCACTATTCTTTACCAAAGAACTTTCATCAAATGCTTCAGGCAAACCAGCCTCCACTCTGGCTTCTCTCTTTGCTCTTTCCACCTCTTTCGTGCCACCAAGTGTGACCAGGATAGTTTTCCATAGCAACAATAATATTTTCTTAATTGGAAAATATGGACAATTACCAGCACAAAATTTGATAACCATCTCAAACAGTATGGTATGTAGGCATTCTTCATGAACTGGTTGACTTAGTTCAAAGAAAAATGTTTCTCTCTGTTCCATCATATACTCTGTGTCAGTCGGATCATCAAACCTCATAGTTTCCACCATAATATACAGCAGATTAAGATAAACTCGGAGCAGGTCACTGTCCACGATTGAAATAGATGGCTTCTGCATGATAATTATTGCTGAATTGGGATTCTCAGATTCCATGGTTAATAATTGGATAACCAGTTGTAAGAGACCACAAGAATACATGAGAAATACATTTTCTCGTGATTGCTTGAAGAGATCTTCTTCACTCATTCCTTCTTCAAATGCCCCTTGTGCCAAATAAAGCAGTGCATGTATAGCTGGTGTTCTGATGGTGTCATCGACACTATCAATTTTATTAATCAACTGATTAAGACATGACTTCTTGGCGTTTGAAGAAAGCTCACACCAATTTGACAAAGTAGGAAACTCGTCAATAAACGCTTCTTTATTTCTTGTAAACTCTTGTTCTTCCGTGTAACTGTACAATTCAGCCATTTCTTCGTGAATTGATTGAGCATCATCATAAGTGAAGTCAATTTCAGGGATGGCATCGAGTGAATTGTCGGCTGTTTCTCCCTTCTGTCGTTTCAACAGTTCTCTCAGCTTGGGAATTCCACGGAAATTCTTCTTGTCAACACTCATACTTCCCTCTCCTACTAAACGGACCTCCATTTTTCACTCTAGGATGAAGTAACGTAAAGTACAAACAGTTGTTCAACACCACAAAAAATTAACAAAGACGCCATGACGCCTTGCTGTGTGATAAAACAAGAAACAAGGGAGTTTAATGGATAAAGTGGTACAGAAAGGGGTACCATTGTGTAATAAGAAGGAACAAGGGAACTTAGTGGATAAAAAGGGACCGAGCGGGATTGTGTGATATAAAACGTATATACGTTGCTAAGGTGTTACCAAGGCAACAAGCAAGACGGATTGTGAAAAATGGCGGACGTAGCAGCTCTGGCAGCTTACAAAGTGATTCCAGTGGTGAATAATGTCGTACCAGACAGTGCTTTAAACATTTTAAGTGCAAAGGTAAGCAAACATCTGCTCATAAACACTATTTACAAGCATGGCCATAAGATTATATTTATTTTAAATCTTTTTTTTTCAGGAAACAAACACATCTTTAATAACTGTGGAGAGGACATTAAAATTGTTGACTGATAGACATTCTGTAAGTTTGAAATTGTTTATTACGAAAGCCTTTTGAATGGTTTTATATATTGTGTGGACACTGACTGATCAAAAACTGTATATAAACAGCGTTTGAAAACTTTAATTATGACGTTTAATATTAAACCTTTTATTAAATGATAGCGAAGTTGCTCATTGCTCAACCGGTCTTGAGAGGCAAATTAAATTCATGTAGTTTACATTATAAAGACCATATCTCCGATTTCGCAGACTCATCTCATGAAGAATAAATTTGCAGTCTTCTCAAACTGAGGATAGTCACTTTTTATTTTTGAATAATTCTTCTAATTGTAGGACAAGCTGGTTGATCGCCATATTCGGTCTGTGAAAAGATTAACTCAACAGTTTATAAAAGGATATGTATCCTTTTGGTAAAGGCTATGCTAACTACCATTACTACTACTACTACTAATATTATTATTATTAATTTTTAGTACAGTACAGTACAGTACAGTACAGTACAGTACAGTACAGTACAGTACAGTACAGTACAGTACAGTACAGTACAGTACAGTACAGTACAGTACAGTACAGTACAGTACAGTACAGTACAGTACAGTACAGTACAGTACTTACAGTACAGTACAGTACAGTACGGTACAGTACAGTACAGTACAGTACAGTACAGTACGGTACAGTACAGTACAGTACAGTACAGTACAGTACAGTACAGTACAGTACAGTACAGTACAGTACCATACCGTACCGAGTGCAGCACCAAGTGCAGTACTCAGTGCAGTGCAGTATATTACAGTACAGTATGTTACAGTACAGTATAGTACAGTATAGTACAGTACTGTGCAAAAAGGTCCAGAATAAAATTTTAAACACTGGGTTTGGTAACGAAATGGTTAATTTAAAGTATTTTCATATACACATGTAATTTCAAAATTCAAACTTAATGACTGGGAAATATATATTTTTACTTTATATATTTGTAAATTGTAATCATTATTTCATGGTGTGAAATGTCAATGTTGTTGCAATTTTTGAGCCTATGTATAAAGTCATGATATTAGCCATGCTAATTTTGTTCATGACAATTGAATCTAGATAGTAAAAGTCAAACACACTCATATCATTGGCAGCAAGAAGACAAAAAGTGAGGTCTTGAAGTAGGATACTGATGGGGGGGGGGGGGGGCGGGCATTGTGCAATGCATTTCTACACTGTCAGATCACTTCAAAACTGTTACTTGTTTTTCTTGACATTAATATCTTAACAGCTAATAAGAGACATTCAGTCAGTTGGTCATATAATTGCAGTTTGTGCAAACAGACTAGGGAAAGACCTTTCATATGAGAAACCAATATGTGAGCTTTTGAAGGTTTGTAGGTAAGTCACAAAATGCATATTAATTGTATTATTATCAATAATTATTAGATTTTACTACAATGTCGTGTATACATGGAAGTGTTAGAACAAGTCAAATAAAAGTTGATTCAAGAGTTGAGTGTACAATATGATCAAGTCAACTTGAGTTGGACAAGTTTTGTCACTTTATACACCACAAATTATAGGTTATGTGGCAGAATTAAGTTCACACCATTGACTCGAAGATGCGCATCATTGACTCTAAGATACGTGTCTTTGACTCTAAGATACGCGTCATTGACTTGAAGGTCCGTGTCATTGACCCGAAGGTCCGCGTCATTGACTCGAAGGTCCGCGTCATTGACTTAGAGGTCCGTGTCATTGACTTGGAGGTCCGCATCATTGACCCGAAGGTCCGCGTCATTGACTTGGAGGTCCGCGTCATTGACTTGGAGATCCGCGTCATTGACTTGGAGGTCCATGTCATTGACTTGGAGGTCCGTGGCAATGACTTGAAGGTCCGCGTCATTGACTTGGAGGTCGGTGTCATTGACTTGAAGGTCCGCGTCATTGACCCGAAGGTCCGCGTCATTGACTTGAAGGTCCGCGCCATTGACTTGGAGGTCCGCGTCATTGACTTGAAGGTCCGTGGCATTGACTCGAAGGTCCGCGTCATTGACTTGGAGGTCGGTGTCATTGACTTGAAGGTCCGCGTCATTGACCCGAAGGTCCGCGTCATTGACTTGAAGGTCCGCGCCATTGACTTGGAGGTCCGCGTCATTGACTTGAAGGTCCGTGGCAATGACTTGAAGGTCCGCGTCATTGACTTGGAGGTCTGTGTCATTGACTTGAAGGTCCGCGTCATTGACCCGAAGGTCCGCGTCATTGACTTGAAGGTCCGCGTCATTGACTTGGAGGTCCGCGTCATTGACTTGGAGGTCCATGTCATTGACTTGGAGGTCCGCGTCATTGACTTGGAGGTCCGCATCATTGACTTGGAGGTCCGCGTCATTGACTTGGAGGTCCGTGTCATTGACTTGAAGGTCCGCGTCATTGACCCGAAGGTCCGCGTCATTGACTTGAAGATCCGCGTCATTGACTTGGAGGTCCATGTCATTGACTTGGAGGTCCGCGTCATTGACTTGGAGGTCCGCGTCATTGACTTGGAGATCCGCGTCATTGACTTGGAGGTCCACGTCATTGACTTAGAGGTCCGCGTCATTGACTTGGAGATCCGCGTCATTGACTTGGAGGTCCGTGTCATTGACTTGGAGGTCCGTGGCATTGACTTGAAGGTCCGCGTCATTGACCCGAAGGTCCGCGTCATTGACTCGAAGGTCCGCGTCATTGACTTGGAGGTAATAATAATTGTAATTGTTGGTTTAATAAGATATAAAATCGCACCATATGGTGAATTACTTTATATTTACATCGGTATTTGTGAAATGACTAACTATAACATTAAATATGCAAATATGTACTGGTATATATAAACAAGCATGCAATTTACATTTGTGAAATCCGGAGGACTGGTTCCGGTTACAAAATCCAGTTTTATAAGAAACAGTTTGTAAAAACTCATATAGTTGAGCTAAAAAAGGACATACATGAATTGTATTATTGTATTATGGATTATGTATTTGATTGAAATAGCTTATCATCGAAGGAAAGAAACTACGCTTAAATCGTTCCGTATTACACCGATACATACATACATACATACATACATACATAATTTATTTATACACGGTAAAATCATCAGTATAACTATTTACATAACTAAGGAAATTAACAAGAATAAGACTAATTAAATATATTACAATTATATTACACTAAAAAGAAGTAGAGAAGTTAAACAAAAAAATACTGTTTTACGTGATTGCCGTGTGAAAATCCGATGTTCAGAATAAGTAATTTATTTCTTTTTTGAACTCTCGAAACGAGGTCATATTCCTTACATGCTGAGGCAGATTATTCCATAGTTCAGCCCCGCTATAGCTAAAACTTTTTTCAAATAATCTGTACGTGGCAAGGGTAATGTGAGTCGCCTTTCCGAATTTCTTAAGGAATAAACTGTGCTCTGAGGAATAAACATGTCTTGCAGGTATTCCGGGGCCTGGTTGTTTAGAGACTTAAACATTATCGTGGCCTTTTGTTTTTTACGACGAGTAGCAAGCGTGTCCCAATGCAACGTATTTAGAACCACACTTGAGCTAATCTCGTAACCAGTTTTCAAAATCACTCTGGCAGCACGGTTTTGTAGTTTTTGCAGTTTATCACTAAATTGATTACATATGCCATCCCATACAGGACTACAGTAATCAAAATATGGTAAAATTAATGCATTATAAATTTGAACTGCAGTATTTGTGGAGATAAACGATCTTACTCGTTTAAGGGCTCCAACACCTGAGGAAACTTTCTTACACATTTCGTCAATATGATTTGACCAAGAGAGTCGTTCATCAATAGTAAGTCCCAATGATTTGGTGTGACCAACTCTCTCAATCATTTTACTTTCGATTTCAATGTGAATTTGATTATTTTCCTCTGTGCGAAGCTTCTGCCTTGAGCCTATAACCATAAACTCAGTTTTTGCTATATTTAAGCTTAGTTTGTTTGCTTTCAGCCAACAATTAAGATTGTATAATTCCGAGTTTATTTCAGGCTCAAGTTCACCTAGGCTTCCAGCAGAGAGGCTTATATTTGTGTCATCTGCGAATAAATTAGCTGAGGCCTTACAGAGGCAGTTCGGCAGATCATTGATGTAAATCAAAAAAAGCAAAGGGCCAATAATGCTCCCTTGAGGTACCCCACAGCTAATTTCACTAGCATTAGACAAACAACCATTTACACTGCATTTTTGGCTCCGGTTGCTTAGATAAGAATTAAACCACCTGAGGGCATCTATATCGACTCCATAGTTTGCAAGTTTACGAAGTAGAATTTCGTGGTCAATAGTATCAAAGGCCTTCTTTAAGTCAATGAAAATAACTCCATTAAGAAGGCCCTTGTCTATATTGACTGACCAGTTATTAGTAGCTTCAAGTAATGCTGTAAGTGTGCTATGAAGTGAGCGGAAACCAGATTGACAGTTAGTTAAAAGTTTATTTCTGTCAAGGTAATCGTAAAACTGGTTATATATTATTTTCTCAAATATTTTCGAGACAATTGGTAGAATCGAAATTGGTCTGTAATTGTTAACATCCGATTTTATGCCTTTTTTAAAGACCGGTGTCACTCTAGCAAGTTTCCACTCATTTGGGTAAAATCCCGTAGTGATTGATTGTTCAAATATTCCACAAAGTGAGGGTCCGACTATGCCGGCAGCCATCTTTAAAAGTTTGCATGGAATCCTATCAAGACCCGATGCTTTCTTTTCATTAAGTTTACTCAATAATCTGCATACTGCACTCACAGAAGGAGTTTTAAGACTAAAAGTTTTATCGGTCGGTTCGACATAGAATTCAGGCTCAACATCTATTGGCGGTATTTGCTGAGCTAAATTTGGACCTATATTCGTGAAATATTCATTAAAGGTCTCAGCCATTGCAGTAGGAGAATTAATAATTTCTTCTCCAAGTTTAATTTGAGAGATATTTTGTGATTTGCTACATTTACGAGAATTCAGCTCATTGATGAGTTTCCAAGTTTTGCGAGGATTAGTTTTAGTAGCTTCTAGATTTTCTGTAAAATACCGTTGTTTAGCCGCTCTAATTGTATTGTTGGTTTGATTTCTCGCATATTTGTATTGTTGCCATGACAATGCATCATTCTTAGATACTGCCTGCTTTTTAAGATAATCTCGTTTGTGCATTTTTCGCATTAATTCATTTGTAATCCAAGGTGAGTACTTTTTGCCAACACGTTTGCTCTTATATGGCGCATATTTATCAATACTTTCCATAATCATTTTTTTCCAGAGGTTCCACATATCGTCCGGATTTGTTTGAATACGGACATCATCCCATGATTTCTGTGATAAATCACAAAGGAATCCATCCTTATTAAATTTTTTTATAAGTACGTGTTTGAATAATACGTGTGGCTCCTTGTTCATAATGGGTTTTACGAGTCGCATAGATCATTGAATGGTCACTAATACCAAGATGTAGAACCCCTGAGTTAATTATTTTTTGAGGTGAGTTTGTCACACACAAATCAATCAACGTTTGCGAATTAAGAGTAACTCGTGTTGGTTCAGTAATCAGTTGACTTAGCCCATAAAGATCAAATAAACTCTTTAGATTAGAGGCATTGGATGAAATTTCTGTAGGTAGCAAATCACAGTTAATATCCCCAAGCAGATGACACTCTATACCCTCGGCGTCAATCTTGTCAATTAATTTCTCAAATGCGTTAAAAATATTGACTGGAGAACTCGGAGGTTTATACCAAGTGCTGACCAGAAATGATTTGGAGTGTGGTTTGGTAATTTCAATACTCAGACACTCTAATAACGTGTCGTCTAGATCGTGCCGAATGTGATAATTTAAATTAGAACGTATATATAAACACACGCCACCGCCATTTCTGCCATTTACATTACGGTCTTTTCTCACGACTTCAAAACCTGGCAGGTGTATTTCATTATCATGAATAATTGAATCTAATTTAGTTTCGTTTATTGCAAGAATGTCGATTTTAGAAGTGTTCATAAATACTCTAAGCTCATCAATGTGAGCTAATAAACTATTAATATTTAAACATGCCAATACTAAACCACGACCCGTTATATTAGAGTCTAAAATAATTGACTTACCCTCTGAACTTGACATGAAAGGAGTTTCCTGGAGCACAGTTTTATCGGATTTCCAGTCGGCAATAACCTAGTCTTTCCTCAAATAATTTATAAAGTTACGAGCCATTTGTGTTGTCCCTAGTTTGTTCAAATGTAAACCACTTCGGTTTAAATGTCGATCGGCTGAAATATTACTGTAATCTATGTATCCCCAGTTGTTCTGAGTACAGAATTGTTTTAGAATCTTATTAACATCAATAATTTTTCTAGGTAGAGATTCGTTATCTGATCTATTTATTAAACTGGATATAGCAACCTTCGCTGATGATTTATCTTCTACCATTCGAGCCAAATCAATTATTTCCTCAGCGCAGGATCTGGCTGAATTATGTTCACTTAGGCTGTTTGTCCCGACGTGAAGAATTATTCCATCAGGCTTTTTACGCATTAGTGGCTTGGTGTGATCTTGTAAGTCTAAGGTAGTACAACCAGGAAAACATGATACTTTGATTGTATCTTTACTTGATAATCTTCTACCTTGGAGATTTTTAAGAATCGAATCTCCAGCAATGTAAATTTCCTTTTTCTTGGATTGATGAGAGGCCTTGCGTCTTTCCTTACCAGTTGGCGACTCTTCATTTGTCAGGCTTCCGTGTTCTGGTCTCCCCCTTGAACGGTAGCGGTTTTGTTTAGTCGTTTGGGTTGACTGTTCGACTATGGTTACGCTTTGATCAGCTAGGGTTTCCTCGCTGTCTTCGACGCTTAGTACGGCGAATCTATTCTTGGATAAAACGCTGGGATTCTGCATCTGAGCAGGACTTCCTGGTTGGTTACGGCTGACATTTTCTTCTTTTCTTTTCTCTTCTCTTCATCCTTCTCTTCATTAGCGTTATTAGTATTTGTGTTATCCAACTGTAAAATCTTAATGGCCGTGATCAAGCTCTTCTTTTCATTCTCTGCATCTTTTACTTTAGTATTAAGGTCCGATTGTTATTACTGCGCAAATGTCGACCATGCGCACTTGACCTCGTTTTGGGGATAAAACTGGCTATAGTTGTGAAGTGCTGTTCCTTCTTATTTTATTGAAGAGGTTTAAACATAGACGTTGTCTATTATCTATTAGTCGTGGGCAACCAGACGCAACAAGAGCTTCTCTATAGGACATATATGGATAAATTATGTGCAGTGCTCTCCTTTGGATCTGTTCGATTTTATCAGCCAAAAATGATGGTAAACTGCTATGCCATACCGCGCATGCATATTCCAAAATCGATTGTATCAAGGCAATATAGATGGTTATCAAATCTCTTGGTGGTACACCTGCACTGTGGCGCAAAATACGAAGGATATAAAGGCGTTTAGCAGCTTTTTTGGTGATGGCGTCGACGTGATTGCGCCATTTCAGATTATTCTGAATTTGCACACCAAGAACTTTATGGCATTCCACGACTTCCACGGGGGTACTGTCAATTACTAATTGAGACAACGAAGGTGGATTACGTAAAAAACATACTCTCAGCTCCTTGCATTTCTTGGGATTAAGCTTCATATAGTTGGAGGTAGACCACGCAGCAATGTGATCCAAATCAGATTGTATGATAGACTGGCCATGTCTGGGCATCACTTCCAAAATTGTTACATCGTCCACATACTTCCAGTGTTGGCAAATTGGAGGCACAAGGTCATTAACCATGACCAAGAACAAAATTGGGCCTAATTTTGTACCTTGGGGCACCCCAGCATTGACGTCGGCCCATTCAGATATAGACTCCCCAACTTCACTCGTTGTTTTCTATTTGAAAGGAAGCTGCAAATCCACGGCAATATGGATCTACGAACCCCCAAATCAATTAGTTTCACGACGAGAGTGTTTAGATTAATCCTGTCAAAAGCTTTGCTGAAGTCCAAAAGACATATTCGTAAGGTGTTTCCAGGCTTGTCTAAACTAGACAAGCATCTATGGAAAATATCCAGCAGACACATTGAAGTTGAAGTGCCCTTTAAACAGCCAAATTGGCGGGGATCTATTTTACTTTGAATATCCTCCAGCATCCAGGTAGCAACAAATTCTTCAAGCACTTTCGATAGACAGGGCGTCAACGATATCGGGCGGAGATCGTTTTCAATTTTTGGTGGTGACTCTTTTGGAATTGGTATTATATCAGCAGCTTTCCAAATCGTTGGAACGACGCCAGTATTCAACGAAATGTTGAAAATATCAGTAATAGGCTCAGCCAATTCATAAGCAAAATCCTTGAAAATGCGCGGGGGTAATTTATCCGGGCCAATCGCCTTATGCGGGTTAAGCTTGAGTAATTTCTCACAGACTTGGTAAGGATAAATTGCTGGTATTTGATCAGAAGATGGTAAAAAAGATGGCAAATTGGATAGATCAAAAGCCGGAATATCAGCATTGACGGAAACGAAGAAATTATTCAACGAATTAACGAGTTCATCAGGTGACATAATAATACCATTCTTTTCAAGAACAAAAGGTGAGGAATAGGAGGCGCCAGATCTGCCCGAGATCTGGTTTACATATTTCCACCACTTTCTGGAGTCCGTTTTCTTGAGATGTTGTACTTTCTCAGAATAAAATTTCTTCTTCCTCGAAATTATTTCTGATTTCACTTTGTTCCTATAATGTCGCCAAAGATGACTGTTGCCACTATGGTATGCCTGTTGGCGCTCTGATATTAGTTTTTTAATAGATGCCGTCATCCACTGTTTATCCGAATGATGTAATTTGATCGATCGTAGAGGGAAGAAGTCGTCAATAGCTTGGGAGATCTTTGAAGTAAAGGACATGGATAAATCTTCAACCGAAGCCAGATTTGAGTCATTAGAGGACCAATCTTGTAACGTCAGCCAGCGGCCAAAAGCGTCGCGTTCAGATCGAGGGAAACGGCGCAGTTGCCACTTATTGTTAAGGCGCGTAGTGCAAATATTATTACAGCAAGGTGACCATTTTACCACATTGTGATCCGAAGTTCCAATTGGGGCAAGGATGGCTGGTTTATTGTAATAAGTTTGCATGTTAGTGATAATTAGGTCTAAAATGGCAGAGTTTCTGGTTGGTTCGTTAACTGCTTGAAATAAGTTATGACTGTTCAGAATGTCCGATATATCCAGGTGATTAAAGTCACCAAGAAGTACTAAACCGCAATCGGGAGACTCGTTGCGAATAATGTCCATATTCTCCGTGAGATAACAGATCAAGTTGAGCTGATCTAAAGCAGGTGTATCGGGAGGGCTGTATACAACACCTACAAGAATCCCTGTGATAGATCTTGGGAGGCGATGGGGTCTAACCCAAAGCCATAAACACTCAAAGGATGGATTCTCCAAATCGAAACGCCGCTTGCGTGGAATTATGTCAGACACATACGCGCAAACACCTCCTCCGCGACCAAGTAGCCTGTCGCGTCGAAACAAAGTGTATCCCGATATATGAATTAAACTGCTGTCAATACCATTATGAAGCCAGGACTCGCTAATAGCAGTAACGCTGATATGATGTTGATTCATTAGCAGGGCCAGCTCGTCAGTTTTTGAAACCAACGATCTGACGTTGGCATTCAAAAAATTAGGTAGTTGCGATCTGCTGATGCTATGATGGGATATTTCAATACGCTTTAAACAATGAGAAGAGCGCGGTCGATTCTTGTCGTATGGAGGCGACGAAAGAAAACCACTGGCGCGTGAAGTAATCCTTGTGGGAATAGTCTTAACACTTTGAGGACAAAGGGACCTTACACTGATACGCTTTGATGGCGTTGATTGCACAAAATGATGGTAATTCGTTCCGTTTAGATTTATTAATATGCAGTTCTCGCGGTTATTACCTGAAACAGACCTTTTAATTCTCTTCCCAGTGTATCTTCTCAGAGAAATAAACGTTGGGATAGGCTTCCTTGAAGCACCCAACTGGTAACCGACTGTTGGACATAATAAATCACTTCGAGAAAGTTTTTCTCGAAGTAGAATATTATTCAAAACCAAATTCGGATGAGGATGAGTAGAGATGTTTGACGTATGAAATATCTGTCTCAACTGCGACGGAGAATAGGAAATCCTCGAGCTCGCGGGAATGCTTGATCGAGATAGACCATCATGGGAGTTTGTAGGTCCTGGGTGAGGGTGGATATCACCACAGCAAACGAGATGTCTGTAAACTTCCAAGTTTATGAAACGAACAGGAAGAGCCAGAACAGTGACACCATGTTTTGAAAACTTGACAAGAGGATATTTCGTTCTGCCGGCACAAAATCGACGACGAAAGCACACACGTAGGTTTAGGTCAACACAAATTAGCCTCTCCGTGGTATTTTCAGTGTTAGGAAGTCCGTCCGATAACAAAATTACAAATAAAAGCAGAGCACTAATGAGAACATGACCGACCGCCATTAGTACCCAGGTCCATGTCATTGACTTGGAGGTCCGCGTCATTGACTTGAAGGTCCGTGTCATTGACTTGGAGATCCGCGTCATTGACTTGGAGGTCCGTGTCATTGACTTGGAGGTCCGTGGCATTGACTTGAAGGTCCGCGTCATTGACTTGGAGCTCCGCGTCATTGACTTGGAGGTCCGTGTCATTGACTTGAAGGTCCGCGTCATTGACCCGAAGGTCCGCGTCATTGACTCGAAGGTCCGCGTCATTGACTTGGAGGTCCATGTCATTGACTTGGAGGTCCGCGTCATTGACTTGGAGGTCCGCGTCATTGACTTGGAGGTCCGTGTCATTGACGTGAAGGTCCGCGTCATTGACCCGAAGGTCCGCGTCATTGACCCGAAGGTCCGCGTCATTGACCCGAAGGTCCGCGTCATTGCAGACTCGAAGGCCCGCGTCATTGACTTGGAGGTCCATGTCATTGACTTGGAGGTCCGCGTCATTGACTTGGAGGTCCGCGTCATTGACTTGGAGGTCCGTGTCATTGACTTGGAGGTCTGTGTCATTGACTTGGAGGTCCGCGTCATTGACTTGGAGGTCCGCATCATTGACTTGGAGGTCCGCGTCATTGACTTGATGGTCCGCGTCATTGACTTGGAGGTCCCCGTCATTGACTTGATAGTCTGCGTCATTGACTCGGAGGTCCGTGTCATTGACTTGATGGTGCGAGTCACTGACTTGATGGTGCGCGTCATTGACTTGGAGGTCCCCGTCATTGACTTGATGGTCCGCGTCATTGACTCGAAGGTCCGCGTCATCGACTCGAAGGTCCGCGTCATTGACTCGAAGGTCCGCGTCATCGACTCGAAGGTTCGCGTCGTTGACCCGAAGGTTCGCGTCATTGACTTGATGGTGCGTGTCATTGACTCGGAGGTCCGCGTCATTGACTTGATGGTACGCGTCATTGACTCGGAGGTCTCCGTCATTGACTTGATGGTACGCGTCATTGACTCGGAGGTCTCCGTCATTGACTTGATGGTGCGCATCATTGACTTGATGATCCGCGTCATTGACTCGGAGGTCCGCGTCATTGACTTGATGATCCGCGTCATTGACTCGGAGGTCCGCGTCATTGACTCGGAGGTCCGTGCCATTGACTTGATGGTACGCGTCATTGACTCGGAAGTCCGCGTCATTGACTGGGAGGTCCCCGTCATTGACTTGATGGTGCGCGTCATTGACTCGGAGGTCCCCGTCGTTGACTCGGAGGTCCGCGTCATTGACTTGATGGTACGCGTCATTGACTCGGAGGTCCCCGTCATTGACTTGATGGTGCGCGTCATTGACTTGATGATCCGCGTCATTGACTCGGAGGTCCGCGTCATTGACTTGAAGGTCCACGTCATTGACTTGATGGTGCGCGTAATTGACTGGGAGGTCCACGTCATTGACTTGATGGTGCGCGACTTGAAGGTCCGCGTCATTGACTTGATGGTGCGCGTCATTGACTCGGAGGTCCGCGTCATTGACTCGGTGGTCCGCGTCATTGACTTGATGGTGCGCATCATTGACTCGGAGGTCCGCGTCATCGACTTGATGGTGCGAGTCATTGACTCGGAGGGCCTCCTCATTGACTTGAAGGTCCGCGAGAGCTCGTGTCTGAAATTAGACTGTTACTAAATTAGAATGAAATTAGACTATTACTAAACGAGTCTGAAATTAGACTGTTACTAAATTGGACTGTTACAATGTGATGTATTTTATGTGTAATTTGTGATTTATATATCTTTTTATCCTGATAGTAATCCACTTTTGAAAGAACGGAGTTCAGATGAATCTAATTTTTTAAACAAAATTATTGACTTTATCGCTAAAATAGGTAAATTAAAATGAAATAATATAACTTGTAAATGAATTATAGTCTGCTTCTTGACATCTTTCTTGAATTTTGCCTTGGAGGGAGAGGGAAGGGCATCTGCACACAGGTTAATAATAAAACTACTCACACTACTACTTTTAACACTGAATTATTATGTAAAATCACCATCACCGACAGTACTGTAACAAACATTATCTGAGTGATAAAATATTTACAAACTGGTCTCAACTTAAATACGAAACTTTAGTTCTATATTTCCGCCTGGTACCTCGATCGCTATACATAATCTATTTTATTTTTTGAAAGGAAATTTAATGTATCTGGAAAATGCAGCAATTCATATACAACTGGCTAAATCTTTGGCGAAGTTTTATTCTGCAAAAGTCAATCAAAAGAAGTGCATTGGTAGGTGACTAATGTTGTCGTTAATTTATTCAAATTGTATTTTACGAAAATCTAACTTCTTATTAATTGACTGAGGGCGCGGTTATTACAGAAAAAGATCAGATCGGGTCTTAAGATGAGGTTAATAAAATATTTATTAGGATTTACTGTCATTGTTGGTGTTTCTGCTGCCATCGTTGCAGTGCTGCTAATGCTGATGTTGTTGCCGTTGCCATGTAGTGCTGCTATTGTTGTTTTTTCTTTAACTCATTCCTGTCGAGGAGCTTCCCCATGCAGAGGTGAATAAAATCCTCTAGCGTTAGCCAGAATAAAATACTAAAGACCGATTCGGACAGGAAAGAGTTTTAAGACCGTGTGTACTTGACGTAATAGTTCAAATACGAGACGGACGGGACTTTACCGGGATTTCAAAGTCCGAGTGCTTTTTGAAAATGCGAGCCAAAGGCGAGCCTTTTTAATGCACGAGGGCTTTGTAATCCCGGTAAAGTCCGACGTCGAGTATTTGAACTGACTTCTCAAACTCAAAACTCCGAAGATGCACCTGAAACGTAATATAATTTGTCTTATTTCAAAGTACTAGTACTTTAATTTCCTCCGATTTCAAAGCATTAGTACTTTTCCTCCGATTTCAAAGCACTGAATAAACATTAATTTCTTTTGTTTTTGGTTCATGAATTATTAATGAGTTTGAGAATGTTATGTTTAGGTTTGGAACCAACCAGTTCTGTTTTCAATAAAGAAGTGATAGAGAGAAGTGGTGTAGTCCAAGCTGTAGTCAACGTAACTATATTTTATATTTTATGTCGCTTGCTTATATAGAGCAAAAATAATTATATTTTTGAATTGTTTTTGATGTATGATTAATGTTGTTTTTAATTCTTTGTTAGTGCTTAGAAAGTTCTACCAACATGGATGTTAGAATGGAACTAATGGCAACTTTGCAGTGTTTTTCTGAATCAGGTAATGTAGCTATTATTAACTAAGTACCCTTGAGCATTTACAAACCTGGACTATCTAAATGTTTACTTTATTTACTTTAAATATATGCAAAGTGAATGTCTTACACGTGATGGTTCAGAGACCATGGCCCATGGAGCTGGGGCGGGTTGGGGTGGTAGAGGGAGATGATTAGTACCATGCAATGTCGTTAACAATAAGACCGTTTTTTGGGAGATGAAGTAAATTAACCGCCTCTAAAATAAGCACGGTTTATACGAACTGTTCGCACTTATTTAAACCACTTTTGGGTTATATTATCCGTGGTTTATTTTTTCCATATAAACGTCTCTAATGTTGTCAACAAACAATGTTGCTCAGCTATCATAGCCATTGCCCACGTTGTTACAGTATTAGCACACAGTTGCTATTATGGCAAAGCTCCAGTGTCTATAGTAGATCTGTTCACCAAGAGCAGTCATAAATATGACTTTAGAAAAAAAATGACATTTGTACTTCCGAAGCCTAAATTAGACTATGTTAAGAAGTCAATTTCTTATCAGGCTGCAGCCTTGTGGAATTCTCTTGACAATGACACAAGAGAGCCCTGAAGGCATAATGTTTACATTGAATTTTATTTGTTATACTTATTGTAAATATATATGTTTGTATATGTATATGTATATGTATATGTATATGTATATGTATGTGTATGTGTGTATGTATATGTATGTATATGTATACTGTATATATATATATATATATATATATATATATATATATATATATATATATATATATATATATTACCAGGGTTAAGTCACGTTGGCCTGAAAAACAGAGAAAAATCTTCTCGACGTTTCGAGCGAAGGCCCTTCGTCAGGAGAAATTAGTAAACAACTCACATGTGGTCACGCGTATTTATAGCAGAGCTACAATGGGAATCACGTGAACACATGTAAGCCAATAAAAACAAAGTAAACAAATAAATTAATATGTAATTTTAGCCTGTGTGCAGGTGCTGACCCAATTTGTGGGTCAGCTACCTGCAAATAGGCAAAGAAACAGGTTATAAATTACTATTTAAATCATCAGAAAAAGGTTAAGGAAAAGGTGTGGAATATGGGGTGGAGTGAGCTAAATGAAAGAGAATCGCTCATTGAGGCCGTGAGGGTGAATGGTACCAAGTTTGTAAATGAGACGCATTTCTTGTTTACGACGAGTATCGTTACAACCTGTAATGGGCTGAATGGCACAGATTTTCATGTTGGAAAAGGAGTGGTTGGCACTGTTGAAGTGCCTGGCAACAGGTTTGTTTTGCACATTGTTTTTGACATCACGAAGGTGTTCAACAAACCTGTCACCTAAACGTCTTCCAGTTTCTCCGATGTAAAGCCTTCCTCCGGAAGGCCAATTTGGCTCCCTTGATCTTTTCATTCGACAATGTCGACATGATATAGATCAGCTCCCACCTTTTAGGCCCAAAAGGCCATTTAATCTCAGCTCTAGTGAATTAAGTGCTTTAAAATCATTGCGTAGCCGGAATGATATTGTCATCAAACCTGCTGACAAAGGTGGTGCTTTGGTCGTCTGGAGAGCTGATTTGTACCGCGAAGAGGCTCAAAGGCAACTAAACAACACTGCTTTTTACAGCAGAGTTGATGGTGATTTGACATCCCAACACAACACCACCATTCGATCCACCATCAACAACCTCATCACCACTGGGGAATTGCCTGATACAGCAAGCAATCTCCTAACCACCACTCCACGCACACCTGTCATGTACTTCCTTCCCAAAATTCACAAACCCAACAACCCAGGTAGACCTATAGTGTCTGCTTGTGGTTGCCCTACCCAAGCCATTTCATCCTACCTTGACCACATCATGGCGCCCTTGGTTAAGAATTTACCTTCTTACATCAAGGACACCAAACATGCTCTGAAAATTTGTGACCACATTAGTTTTCAGGGTTCACATCATTTCATCTTCACCATGGATGTCAAATCACTCTACACTGTCATCCCGCATCACGATGGTCTTCAAGCACTTAAATATTTCTTTGATCAACGCACAACTCGGGAGCCATCGACCACTACTTTGTTACGCCTGGCCGAGTTAGTGCTCACCCTCAACAATTTTTCATTTGATGGTGAGCATTACCAACAAGTTAGTGGTGTAGCCATGGGTACCAAAATGGGCCCTAACTATGCCAACTTATTTGTTGGTTATGTGGAAAAACAAATCTTTGAACAATACACTGGTTTCCTACCTGACTACTATGGTCGGTTCATTGATGATTGCTTAGGCACTGCATCATGTTCGCGCGCTGACCTGGTTTGCTTCATTAACTATGTTAATGACTTCCACCCAGCACTCCAGTTCACATGGGAGATCAGTGAGACTAGTGTGTCGTTCTTAGATATTCTCATCTCCATTAATGGTAATAAGCTGAGCACTTCTGTCTTTTACAAGACCACTGACTCTCATAGCTACCTCCTCTTCTCCTCTCATCATCCTAAACACACCAAAACTTCCATTCCTTTCTCTCAATTTCTTCGTCTTCGCCGCCTCTGCAGTGAAGATGACGATTTCAATGCCAAATGTTTGGAAATGAGAGACTTTTTTGTTAATCGCGGTTATCCTTCCCACCTCTTAGACACTGCCTTACACAAGGTCTCCAACATTTCCCGTTCAGACACCTTAAGCGAACCTTTGGCTACCATTTCTAATGAAAAAGTACCTCTAGTTCTCACTTTTCATCCCTTCAATTTCAAAGTAAGGGACATCATTAGCCGCAATTTCGACCTCATTAAAAATGACCCAGAAACATCTTCCATTTTCTCTGAGAAACCCCTAGTATCTTTTCGGCATAGCAAAAACATCCGGGAAAACGTTGTTCACAGCTCACTGCAGCAAGCCTTGGTATCACATGTTGGCACCAGCTCTTGCTGTCGTGGTAGGTGCAACACCTGTAAATATTTAGACTCCTCAATTTTAATTTCGGCTCCAAAATGTAGGTTCAACATAACCCACAGTTTCACTTGCACTTCCTCCAACCTCATTTACTGTATTTCTTGCAGTAAATGTCCCATGCTTTACATCGGAGAAACTGGAAGACGTTTAGGTGACAGGTTTGTTGAACACCTTCGTGATGTCAAAAACAATGTGCAAAACAAACCTGTTGCCAGGCACTTCAACAGTGCCAACCACTCCTTTTCCAACATGAAAATCTGTGCCATTCAGCCCATTACAGGTTGTAACGATACTCGTCGTAAACAAGAAATGCGTCTCATTTACAAACTTGGTACCATTCACCCTCACGGCCTCAATGAGCGATTCTCTTTCATTTAGCTCACTCCACCCCATATTCCACACCTTTTCCTTAACCTTTTTCTGATGATTTAAATAGTAATTTATAACCTGTTTCTTTGCCTATTTGCAGGTAGCTGACCCACAAATTGGGTCAGCACCTGCACACAGGCTAAAATTACATATTAATTTATTTGTTTACTTTGTTTTTATTGGCTTACATGTGTTCACGTGATTCCCATTGTAGCTCTGCTATAAATACGCGTGACCACATGTGAGTTGTTTACTAATTTCTCCTGACGAAGGGCCTTCGCTCGAAACGTCGAGAAGATTTTTCTCTGTTTTTCAGGCCAACGTGACTTAACCCTGGTAATATTTGGATTTCAACCGTGGCCGACGCTGTCCTAGAAGCTTTTTGTATCTGCGCAACGCGCAGATATATTGCTATCGTGTTGTGTGTTTGTTTGTTTGTTTGTTTGTTTGTTTGTTTGTTTGTTTGTTTGTTTGTTTGTTTGTTTGTTTGTTTGTTTGTTTGTTTGTTTGTTTGTTTGTTTGTTTGTTTGTTTGTTTGTTTGTTTGTTTGTTTGTTTGTTTGTTTGTTTGTTTGTTTGTTTGTTTGTTTGTTTGTTTGTTTGTTTGTTTGTTTGTTTGTTTGTTTGTTTGTTTGTTTGTTTGTTTGTTTGTTTGTTTGTTTGTTTGTTTGTTTGTTTGTTTGTTTGTTTGTTTGTTTGTTTGTTTGTTTGTTTGTTTGTTTGTTTGTTTGTTTGTTTGTTTGTTTGTTTGTTTGTTTGTTTGTTTGTTTGTTTGTTTGTTTGTTTGTTTGTTTGTTTGTTTGTTTGTTTGTTTGTTTGTTTGTTTGTTTGTTTGTTTGTTTGTTTGTTTGTTTGTTTGTTTGTTTGTTTGTTTGTTTGTTTGTTTGTTTGTGTGTGTGTGTGTGTGTGTGTGTGTGTGTGTGTAACTTTTTGGTGTAACCGCTGACCTGTAATGTGTGCAGTAGTGTGACTGTTTATATTTCCTCGCCATGTTGTATGAACTACGGAGTGAGACGAAGAACAACATTATTTTCGAAGAAAGTCAATTGCAATGCTGTATGATTGGAGTAGTATGATTCAGGGATACTTTAAAATGATTGCGTTTGACCGTACGCCAAGTAAATAGCGTAATAATGCAATTTGATATTTGCGCTCATGTCAGTTCAAATAGCCTTTTCTCCGTTGTTATTCTATACCATGTTCTCTAATTCACATATGTTGTACAGAATTTAACGCTCTATCTAACCGTACAAGTTTCCCAAATGGCACAAACCTACAGACGATTGATTTACTTTAAATATGACCGCGTTCGACCGTACGCCAAGTAAATAGCGTAATAATTCAATTTGATATTTGCGCTCATCTCATCTCAGTTCAAATATATTTTTCTCCGTTGCAATTCTATACGATTTTTCTAATTCACATATGTTGTACAGAATTTAACGCTCTATCTAACCGTGCAAGTTTCCCAAATGGCACAAACGTACAGACGATTGATTTACTTTAAATATGACCGCGTTTGACCGTACGCCAAGTAAATAGCGTAATAATGCAATTTGATATTTGCGCTCATGTCAGTTCAAATAGACTTTTCTCCGTTGTTATTCTATACCATGTTCTCTAATTCACATATGTTCATTGTTGTACAGAATTTAACGCTCTATCTAACCGTACAAGTTTCCCAAATAGCACAAACGTACAGACGATTGATTTACTTTAAATATGACCACGTTCGCCCGTACGCCATCAAGTAAATAGCGTAATAATGCAATTTGATATTTGCGCTCATGTCAGTTCAAATAGCCTTTTCTCCGTTGTTATTCTATACCTTGTTCTCTAATTCACATATGTTGTACAGAATTTAACGCTCTATCTAACTGTAGAAGTTTCGTGAATGGCACAAACCTACAGACGATTCAGGGGTATACTTTAAACACGCGGTATCCGGCTCAACTGCAATGAAAATATATCCCAATACGTTTGTTATCTTATTAGATGTCGCTAAAATCTTATAAGATGTTGTAAGATCGTTTAAGATCTTATTACAAGATTTGGCGCAGATACATGTACGCATAGCGTACCTTTTGTATATATATATAGGCCCTATATACAGTATATATATATATATATATATATATATATATATACATACATATATATGTGTATATGCAGTATAATTACTGTATCTTAATTTAAAAAATAGGCTTTTGAAATAAGGGCAGGGATTATAGTAATTAGATACACGACCACATCAGTTTTCAACTGTAACTTTATTGTGTTTAAATAAATGCTTTTATTATTATTATTATTATTATTATTATTATTATTATTATTATTACTATTATTATTATTATTATTGTTATTATTATTATTATTATTATTATTATTATTATTATTATTATTATTATTATTATTTGGTGTTTGTCTAGAGTACATTATTCTTTAATATCCTACGTCGATACCTTGATTCGAAACGACTTTAAAAATGTATATATTTTTTTAATCGAATCGAATTTGATGCATATCAATTATCTACTTAACTTCAGCAATAAAGTGAATGTATTTGGGAGGCCAAAAGCTGAATTCAAAGGTTATTTTAATAAAAGGAATAAGTATATAACTTGATAATCGTTTGTGTTTATATATAGCGATCAACTGTGATGATATGCTTTTTGCTGGAGCTGCTCGTTTTGTTTGTAATAGCTTGGCTGATACTCGTGATTCTGGAAGGTAGATGTTAAATTATCCTTTTTTTGACATTCAAGTGCCAAATAGCTTTTGATTCAATCTGAACTAGTCTAGCAAATTACGAAAATTTGAATACATACATGCAACTGTATTTATCAGCTAGTGACGGACTGAGCTTGAAATTTGTACCGGGAGTGTTTGTTGTTGGAGAGGCGTGTCGTAATCTAGAAATACAGATCTGACTGCAGCCCACTTTAGTTTTCTTTCCATTTTGAACTGAACCAACAGCCTTCCTATGGACCAGTCCACCTGGTATTCTCCTAGTGCAGCCCCACCATATGATAATTAAGCATGTCAAATATTGTTTTTACGTTCAGTAATGATCGCAGGTCTCAAACCTAGTGCAAAAACAAAGCGTTTTACGATACCAGTATTAAAACCAATTACGACTACAGAACGAAAAAACGAACATTACATCAGCTTAACCACATTTACGGTAGCAGTAGCGGTAGTGGAAGTGTGATCTGAACCTCACTATTGATTAAATTACGTCCATTCAAGACAAGCGGGGGGACTATGAAGTACTTTTCATTGTTTGCCTTTCGAGCTCAATTACGTTTTTGGGTGTTTTTTTTTTAGTTTGTAAATAAATACTTATAAAAAGAAAACCATCAAAATTCTTTGTATAAATTTTGGCTTCACTAATGTTACGGTGTATACTGTATAAAATGCGAAAATCTTCAACGTTCTTGACGAAAAGCCAATTATTTTGTCATATATCATGTCGAAACACTTCCAAAACAACAGTGACTATACGCCGCACTTTTATACTGCTGTAATACCGAAAGAAAAATTAATAGCTGGAATCGTTTATTCAGTGACTACTTGTTTGTTTAGAAAGATATCATTTTTTCTAAAATTTTATTTGATATTTATAACTTTAATTCTTATTTTCTGATATAGAAATATGTTTCTCTCCGTTGATATTCTCTGGAATATGTTAGAAAATGGATCGAGAGAAAATGTGAGTTTTATTAATTTGTGGATGATCTCTTATGAAAATATTGTTGGTAATGTTTCTGCATAATCCTAAAGATATTATGGTAGTTGGTAATTGTGCAAAGTTTCATTTCGAAATTCTCAAAAACAAAGTTGTATTTTACGTGCAAAGTTTGTATTTTGGAGCGCCGCCATTAAATTGGCCGTGTTTGAGAAGAATGAGTTGAGGAAAACTTATGACGTCATAGACTCGACAAAAATTGTTATTGAGTGTATGACATCATAAGCTTCTCAAGCTTGGCCACTTTAATGGCGGCTCTCCAAAATACAAACTTCACACGTAAAATATCACCTTTTCTTCAACGAATTTTGAAATGAAATTTTGCAATATTATTAACTACCATATCCTCTTTAAGATTATGCAAAAACATTGCCAACAATTGTTTCATCAGAGAACCACTTTAAGCTTTCAAACGTTTTAAAAGAAGTATCGATCTAACGACCATACGAGCACCAGACGACATGAAAGTTTTAATAAAAAAAATTCTTCTGCCCGTATAGATTGCTCAACAGTTGGATTGTTTTGATTGCATCAGGTATATCCAGGAAATTACAACGTTTTCAGCACAAATTTAATAGAACTTATATAATTTATGGTTGTTTGGTGTTTTCTTTTTGATGATTTAGTGCACTGAGCAAGGCATTTATTTATTTGGTAACAAAAGGATACAGTCAGGCGGATAAACAGCTAAGGTACTCTACCATTATTGTGATTTTACTAATTTTCTTTTCTTAGTTTTCTCTGTTACATATTTCATGTATTTTGTGTGTAAAGCAATGATAAAATAAAATAAAAGCTTCATCATCATTCTCGTCCTCTTTCTTTTTCCCTTTTTTTCGCCTTCCTCAGGACTCCTTTTTGACTTACGGATGTTGCGTAAACAGACTCGTTAGCATATTCAGCAAATTTATTTGTTTCTCGTGTCTTTTGAACGCTACTCGCGCACTGCATTTCCGAATTCAGACATTCCAATGGCGAACCAAGCTCCTTTGCGGGATACGACCTCGAGGCAAGTCCTTGGTATCTGCTCTAAACCATTTATGTAACTCAGTTTCGCTTGAGATTTTATTCAGGAATGATATTTGAAACTTAATCTGGGTTCATGTCATTACCTCCTTACCTATTAAAGTCCCCATTCTTCCGTCTTTTCTTTTTCCATCAATCGAAATGTAGTAAGGTTAGATAAGCTGCCGAAACAGAGAACATAGGAGTCTAACGTTTCGAACAAGGCCCTTCGTTTCTCTTTGACGAAGGACCTTCGCTCGAAACGTTAGACTCCTACGTTCTCTGTTTCGGCAGTATATCTAACCTTACTATATTTCGATTGTTGCTTCAACACTGCCTACGCAGCACGCTACTTTTCTTTCTCCCTCTCTTCCTTGTCTATTATCTCTTTCTCTTCTTTCTCCTCTTCCTTTCCTTCCTTACTTCCTTATATTAATATTTGTTCTCCTCCTTTTTGTCCTCCTCTTTGTCTTTGACATCCTTGTTCTCCTTCTCCTCTTCATCATCTGACATCATTATCATCATCCTGGTCTTTGTCTTCGTCCTCGTTCTTCGATATTATACATGTGCTCCGATATACTTCAATAATCATTTTTAATTTAGGAATGATATCTTGGTCATAACGATATTGATTGCACAGTGTCGACCCACTGCACCATTTGTGGTAAGAATATATTTTGTTAATTTTAAAAGATAGCGAATGAATTTGTCCAGTGAGATTTATTTTGCTTAAGTTTAGTACATATAATTAAATGTATTAGATAAAGATAAATTTCTTTTTCTTTGATTTGCTTTAGGAAACTGGATTTACAGAAGTCTTGGTATTGTTTGCGACCTTTACTCAAGGTGGAAATTATGTTTCTTTTATTGCAATGAACGTTAAAGTGGTTTTCTGATGAAAATATTGTTGACAATGTTTTTGCATAATCTTAAAGATGTTATGGTAGTCAAAAATCTTACAAAGTTTCATTTCAAAATTCGTTGAAAAAAAAGTTGATATTTTACGTGTGAAGTTTGTATTTTAGAGCGCCGCCATTAAAGTGACCGAGCTTGAGAAGGATGAGTCGAGGAAGCTTATGATATCCTAGACTCAATAACAACAATAACCCTTTGGTTGACAACCATTACAATTATCTTTTGTTTTTGTTGAGTCTATGACATCACTAATAAGTTCCCCGCAACTCATTCTTCTCAAACACGGCCAATTTAATGACGGCGCTCCAAAATACAAACTTCGCTCGTAAAATATAACTTTGTTTTTGAGAATTTCGAAATGAAACTTTGCACAATTACCATAATATCTTTAAGCCTGGTTCTCATATGTCGCCGATTGTCGGCGATTTGTGATTTAGATGCATGTTAAAATGGGAAGTGCAGCAGCATATCAAGTAATAAAGAACAATACAGAAAAGCAGTGCTTTTATTCTTTTACTTAACATGCATCTAAATCATGGGTCGGCGACGATCGGCGGCATATGAGAACCAGGCTTAAGGGTTATGCAGAAACATTACTAACAATATTTTCATCAGAGAACCAGTTTAAGGTATTAAGTGAAAACCTGTGAGAGATTTTCTTATTATAAGTAAACGAATATATTTCGGGTTATTTGTGATTAAATGCCCCTCAAGCCTCTGGAGGGATTCTGGAATGCCCTCGAGCCTCAGTTTTGAAACAATCTTCACAGGGTTGTTCAGACCACAGCCAATAGGAGAGAGCTATAGACTCGCTTTAGTTAACAGTGGTCACATTACCCTTTCTTTAGCAGTGTGCACGTGCCAATCTGCTAGCATCGCCACGATTATTATGAGGGACGATTTCCTCATTATTAGCCACGAGGGACGTTTAGTCTAATTGTCCCTCATGAATACTGGATGAGGGACGTTTAGACCTAAATGCCCATCCATTATTAATGAGGGAAATGTGACATTAATCGTCTCTCTTGAAACAAAGGATTGCCATGTAATTATTCTTGTTATGTCCTAAATGTTATCAGAAACTGTTCTCTATTTTTCTTTGTAAAATATTACGTGTTGTGCCAGATTTTATGTAATATTTAAAACATGAGCGGTAGTGTTTGTTTTATCAGATTTAAAACACGAGGCGATAGCCGAGATAAAACACGTACTGCGAATGTTTTAAATAGCTTCAAAAACGACCCATTTGGTAAGTTCATTGGCGTAGTACGTTTGAAAAGTAACGTTGTTTAAGCAGAGAAAATCAAAGCTAAAGTTTATGTAAATCAGGAGGTTTCTTTATCAGATATAAAACCACGGACATGGTACTGATTTCCTTTGTGTTTTCCTCAATATGAATTATTGAGTTTTTGAAGCGTAGTTTTTTGCAGTCGAACTGGGTTTTGTTATTAAAGTAATCAATTGTTCGCTTTTTATTGGAAATAATTTTTGTTTAACATTATACCTCCCTCCTGTATTTGCTATTTATGGTATACAATTTGGACGTGAGTTAATTCTTGGTTTTCATCTGACGTCACGGCGGCCATATTGGTGCACCATCTTATTCAAACATTTCGTATTGTTTCACCATCACGTGAGTGAAAACGATCCATACCGTATTTGTAGAAACGTTTGAATATTATTAAAGCAATAGATCGATGCATACAGATCTGTTCGACATGTCAATATACTAGTCAATATAAGGCTTCAGATATAGTTTGAATCTATTCTGGTTAAAATGAAAGTTTTTGAACGTAGCTTTATAAAAAGTTACTGTTCATGGCTCAACGTTTCGACACTCCAATCTAGTACCTTCATCAGGGTGATCGTTGCGAATGTTCCACTGATTCCTACATACACATTTACCCTATATCTAAATCTTGAGTGTTCTTTATTATCCTCTTTTCTAGTTAAATCTCATCATTATCTTGCTCGAGATATGAAACTTGAACGTGTAAGAGCCTTAGTTTGTTATTTCGTTGTATTTCTTGCTGTTAGTGGTGCTTATTTTTTAACTAGCATGTTTATTTTGAAAATTATCCAGTGCCATGAAGATTTTGAATTTCAAAAACTCTTGATAAGTGCCTTGGTTGCAATGTCCCAGGATCCCACTGCGGTGCAGGTAAGTAGAAACAACAATATAAGATTAGAAACATCTCTAAAAAAAGTAACACGTAATATTTCATTTTCTATACGCATTTTTAAAATTAGGTTGTTGTTTTTCATTTGATCTGTAACAAACAAACAAACAAAGTTTGATTTTCATTTGATCGCTAGCTGTTGCCATATCGTCTGAAAACTTCAAAACGTGAGCTGTAATTTTATGTTGAGACCGTGCACAAGCCTTTTGTTTTCGCTTATTAATATTTAAATAACATGATTCAGCGATTGAACCTATAAACGCTGCTACTGGATGATTGCTTCATTATATCAACGATACATTGTCTTTACCGTGCACAAGTTTGCATAAACGTGAACAAAAATATTGAACAAAAACTTTCGCCGAGTTTCCAGACCATATTTTGATTGATTATGCTGTCGCAGAAGTGCAAGCTTAGTGTCGATCAAGGAAATAGAACTGCAACAGTTGACGCCAACTGAAGACAAAAAAAGAAGAAAGAAACCAAATGGAAGCTTGCTGTTAGGTCTAAATCAAATTAAACTAGAAAAAATAACGAAGAACTTACAACTCATGAAGAGGTTTTGCCATACACTCACGTCGCTATCAAATAAATTAATTCATGTCTTTGGTGTATAGATAATGTCATCTGGTCATGTTCTTCTGTCGTTGTTTTCTTTCGTTAAACCTAACGATAATGTTGTGTTGGAGCAATGGACTCCTTCTCAGTTTGAAGAACTACAGTTACAGTCATTATCAGCGCTGTGTATTATTGCACCTCATTGTATTAATGACTACATGACATGTCAGGGAAATAACAGATTACTACTTCTCTTGGAATGGTGTGTTGGACAAGGTCAGTGAGATATCTAACTTGAAACTATATAAGATTGTATCAGAGAGTTTGTTGAGCTACAATCATGGCCAAAAGTGGACAGGACACCCCGTGTTTTTGCAACTTGCTTATCACCGCTCTCCTCCTCCCCTTTTCAATGTTGAGAGAATATATAAAACCTCGACAGAATCTGTCGAGTAGGAAACCTTATATTTTTTATCGAAATTCGTTCATTTCCAACATTGGAAAGGGGTGAACGGAGAGACACAAGCGGTTTAAGAAATTTGAAGCAAGGTCCTATTGGCCATGATTGTAGAATACTCTAAACATTTCCCAGAAAACAGCAGTATTCAGGATTCAGGATTCCTGATCTACAAACTGATTTAAAAATAGATCTGATTTAAAAAGCCAAGTTTTTTCAAAAGTTTGGCCAGGCAAAACTTTTTATCGCATCGATAGGAATAAGATAATAAGACACTACTGACGAACCATATATATATATATATATATATATATATATATATATATATGTATGTTATGTAGCTAGAATTTCACTGGACACAACGGTGACTGTCATTGGTTAGTTTGTGGTCACATGACCTTAGCTAAATTTCAATGTCTATCAAGCGGGCAATAATTGCGCACTTATTGCACACTTGGTCAATAAGTTCTCAATTGTTGCCCGCTAGAACTTTGAACTCTTCACTGCATCCTATAAACAAAAGCTTGTTTGGTACAAAAAAGATAATTTATCGGTCTTTAAAGCATTTGTGAAGATTAACTGGAGAAATGTATTACTGTTCTTTTGTTCTGAGACTCATATTTGTTTTGTTGAAGTGAAATTACGGAGCCAGGCGAAATGTTTTGGTAAGTCTTTAATAGAGTTTGTCTTTTGTTTACTTTCCCTTGATAAACGTCGAAATTATTCAGCGAAACTCAAGCTATATAACAAAACACTTAATGTCTGATCCCTCGGGAAACAGTTAGTTTTGTTTTCCCTCAAGTCTCGATGTTTCCCAGTGTTTTAGATAGAGCAAAGTGAAAAGCTGACGAAGTACCGAAATTAGTTTTGATAACGAAATACTGCCGTTTCGAGCTGAGCCCTTTATCAGAGTAATTTTTGACATCTCATTTTACTCTGATGAAGGACTCCGCTCGAAACGTCAGTATTTTGTTATCAAAACTAATCTCTGCAGTTCCACCTTTTCACTTTGCTCTATAAATATATTTAGTTGAGCAATTATTATAGTCTGAACATCTCATCGACGATCAGAAGGTTGTGGAGTCCCACTTGGGAACTCAGAAATTTTTCAAAGAACGTTTTATAATTATATACAATTCTCATTCGTACAATACCCTGGTTGCTATGCGTGTTTTCATTGTTTCTTGACCATGATCTATTAAGCCCTAATCAAACGAGAACGCAAGTCATCACAAGTTGGCAGTCACAACTTTCTGTGGCAGTCGTTTGAACACCCAAATTAACAAAATAAAGGTTTCATGAGTGTTTTAAACAAGTTTTAACTTTGTCACGGGGCTGGCTGAGATAGCGTGACTGCCAACTTGCGATGACTACCGTTCTCGTTTGATTAGGGCTTTAGAGGACAGACACATGAACACGTCAGATCACGTCAGCTGACTTGGTTTTTTCCTTTTTTATGCCCCAAAATCCGGCAAGAGTCTCGATAAAAACCTTTTAAATTTTTATATTGTACATATAAAACAAATAGATTCCATTTTTTTGTTGTCTGTTCAGTTATAGATGCAGAGAAGACGTCACAACGTGGTAAGAACATCAGTGACCCACTCGACTGCGTCTCGTCGGCCACTTTTTTATTCTTACCACGTGACGTCATCTGCGCATGTATAACTGAACAGACAACAACAAAATGGAATCTAGTTGTTAAATCCAAGCTAGCATGCATAATTTTTCTTTGTAATTTTGCGCTGATTTCTCATCTGATGTGTTGCAATAGGTGATTACGGTGGACATGGTAACAGTTATCACGCCAGTGGTGGCCGTGGAAATAAAAGAGCGCAAATGAGACATTGTTTACGATTATTAAGAAGTATGTCTTCAACGTATGACGAAGCAATACTTCAAGATTTATCTGATCAAGGAGCAATCAGTCAAATAACAAGTGAGTGCTGGACTTGAAAACAAGAACTTAAATTAATTTTAATAATAATCTTAAGTTAAATATTACCAACTTCTCATGAGACATGGTGTATAGTGTTACCATAGTCAATCGAGATATGGTCAAACTTCAAAGCGCCTATAATGAGCTGGGATTTTATGTTGAACCGTTGATTAATATTTAAATAGCACGGTTGAGTGATTGAACTGAAACGTTGCTATTGGACAATTCGTTCATTATACTAAAATACAATGTGTTCAGTGACCGTGCACCTACAAAATAAGGTGTCCTCTACGCATGCTCTGATTGACAAGGCCCCGTACATTTATAAGAGTATGGAAATCATGAATGGCGTAGGATGGCGTCACCTGGCGGGAAAAGCAAGCCAGCTTTCAAAACGTTCCAACTTTTAGCTTGTTTTTTTCCCCTTCTTATTTTATAAAACAAATAAAACATACCACTCCTGTGCATATGCACTCATATAAAGGTACGTTTGACGTCATTTATTTACATTTGAACACGAAAGAAGTGTAAAGACGCTCAAATACTCAACTTCTTTCGTGTTCAAATGACGTCAAACGTACCTTTATAAGAGTACATATGCGCGGAGCTTTATGTTTTTTTTGTTAAATAATACATACAATACTTGGTCTAATATTAAAGCATATGAGAACTTACCTAGCAGGTGCTGGCATTAGTGTTTTAATTTAGTTCTTATGCCTAATTATGTAGGTATACTGTGGAACGCCAGCACGAGTCATGACGACAATGACAGCATTGATATTGAGATGCAGTGTGATATGCTTTTAATAACATCGTGTTTATGTGAAGGAGATGTACATCGGAAGGTAACTTTTGCAAACAAACCTTTTGTCACATTATAATCATCACGTAGTAATGAACATATGATTCAACAATCTTAGGTTTTATGTAGTATAGTACACCACCTTCTCCATCACCATCACCATTACATCACCATCATCACCATTACCACCATCACCATTATATCACCACCATCACCATCATCACCATCATCATCACCATCACCATCACCATCACCATTACATCACCATCATCACCATCACCATCATTACATCACCATCACCATCACCATCATCACCATTACCATTACCACCATAACCATTACATCACCATCATCACCATTACCATTACCACCATCACCATTACATCACCATCACCATCATCACCATAACCATTACATCACCATCATCACCATCATCACCATCACCATTATATCACCATCATCATCACTATCGCTATTACATCATCATTACATCACCATCACCATTACCATCATCACCATTACATCACCATTATCACCATTACATCACATCACCATCATCACCATTACATCACCATTACATCACCATCATCACCATTACATCACCATTACATCACCATTACATCACCATCATCACCATTACATCACCATCATCACCATTACATCACCATTACATCACCATCACCATCGCCATCACATCACCATATCATCACCATTACATCGCCATCGTCACCATTACATCACCATATCACGATATCATCACCATTACCATTACATTACCATTACATCACCATTACCATCATCACCATCACCATTACATCACCATCACAATTACATCACCATCACCATCATTATTACCACCACCATCACTATTACCTCCACCACCATTACCATGTCAATTACTATTACGATCATCATCATCATCATTACCATTACCACCATCACTACCTCCAACCGCACCGCCACCATCACTATCATCATTATCATTATCGCCATCGTTAAGCTATAGTGCGTATATGTAACCTTTACTGTTATCTCACATCCTTGGGAAGCAGTGAACAAATGTAAATTTCACTCTGTCACATACACATATGGCACATCATCATCATCATGAAGTAGTACACTGGAACTTACAACATTTTCTGAGTAAACAGCTTGAGAACATGCGCAGTACAAGTCTTTGTTCAGTTTGGTTCTAATTCATGCAGACGTGATAGCTCCGCACTATTTTCACTGCAGGAACTGTTTTCTGTTGGTGGTGTTGATATGGTGATTGAATATTTGAAGAAAGATCCTGAAAAAGTTCATAGTCCTTTAGGCGATCATGCACTGTTTCTTGCTGCTGTTGATTGTGTTTGGTATGTTGTTCATAATTGTTAATTATTATCATTGTTGTTATTCAATTTATTCAATTGTTGTTGTACAATTTATCAGTTGTAAGTGTTCTTGGCGTCTATATTTTCCCCTTGTAGAATATACACTGGTCATTTTATTTTATTAATTGAATATAAATGCTATTAATATTCTTAAAGTGTGTGAATGAGCTATGAAAATTATGAAGAATGTCGTTTACAGCTCGTCCATATCTCATTTCATTCTTGAGATATATTATGTAACCTGATCCTGCAATTTTCAGTTGAGCTTGGACACCGGAAGTTTTATTGAAAAGTTTGATCGTTTCACAATTTGAATGTTTGCGCATTTTGACCAATAGAAATGAAGGCATTGCCCAAACTTTTAAATTTGCCCATGACAACATTCAAATTCTCAACATCTCCAAGCTCAACTGAAAATCGCAGTATATGTGACGCGAGAAGTTGTGCACTGCATTGTATTTGTGACTACTTGAAAACTATAAAGATTTTTAACAATATACAACTTTACTTTAAACGTTGCACAGTACTCATAGTAACCTGTACCGTGAAGTACAGTACTTCACGGTAACTGCTACAAATTACCAGAACATTTCTGACAGCATGAGTTGTATTATTACAGTCGTGATGTAACGTTTAAACATGATTAAAAAGTCTTTCGTGATTTCAGAATACCGAGGAGCGTTAAAAACAATGCAAAAAGCCTAGCTCTTTTAAATTTAGAATTAAAATTACCGTATAATAATTCTGAACATGCATGTATTTGAACTAAAAGGAAGTAAGTCTATTTTAAGAGAATGGTGTGAAGAATGTTGACCAAATTTTTATAAAATTAGGCGATTTTAAACGCTCGGTCATTTTTTTTGTTTTTGTTTTTGATTTTGTTTATTGTATTGAGTTTGTAAAATACATACTGTACATGATATTTACCAATTGAGACATCTTATATATTACATAGGGAAGCACAGGTGGCGTGTGCTGTTAGCGCGCTGCCTCTCACCAAAAGGTTAAGCCCGGTTAGACGGGGTTAGTACTTGGATGGGTGACCGCTTGGGAGTGACCCCGTTGTCGGGTTTGGACTCATGTGAGTAGAGTTGTAGTTGATCTCTCCTGTGCTTCGAGGGTTTTTCGCCTGGTTCTCCGGTTTTCCTCCCTCCATAAAATCAACACCTAACATCTTAGCTGTGATCCGTGGTCTGAACTGTGTCGTTGGCGGCTGCTTGGAGCGCCTTTGATATGCCTCCACACAGCCACATTGATCTGCGTCCTTCGCAATTCATCCGCTGGCTGCAAGTAAGGATGATTAGCCACCCAGTCCTTTATCCTTTGTCTTTTATGCATTCCTAGGGTCAATCTTTACTGTTGCTCTTACATGTTGATTCGTTTTTTTGGGTGTTTTTTTTGTTTTTTGTGCACCATAGGTCAGCTATTCTGGGTTGTTACATTACAGAACAACAATTTCTCGAACAGGAAGGAGTCTTCCTTTTGTTGGATTTACTTGAGGTATGAAAGACACGCTTTAGTAACTCGGCTATAGCCGCATATAGTTCAAAACTCTTGTCGTTCTACGCTGTCTTTATCTCACAGCGAAATACTCAAATTATTTTTTTTTGCTAAAAGATAAATATACATAAGTTTGACTCATTTTATTAGGGGAGTCCGCCAACAGTTCAAGGAGTTATTTTAGGATGCGTGGTGGATCTTTGTGAAAATCCAAAAGTAAGTTATTCTTTTTTGAGATGTTTGGGTTTTCCTAAACCACTGCATGGACTGCATGACCATTAAAACTGTGTGCTTATACATTATCATACATTCCATGCAGTGGCTTAGGAAAAACTTTTGCGCAATTGATTGCTGCATAAATTAAAAGTTTTGAGAGAAGTAATTTATGTAAACTTAAAAAATAACAGGGGCTCTGGAAGCTTTTCAAAGTTGTGGGTGTCCTGCGTCTCGCAGAATGCCATCAACAGGGCCACGCCCTTCAGAGAATATAATAGATAACTTTATTAACTATATATACATGACATACAAGATAACATCACAAGTTCACAACAACCTTCAAGAACTTTTAAAAAAAGTATTATAAAAAAGAGGTATTTTATGTATAAAAAAACGAAAAGATGTACTTCGCGTCAACATTCAATTATCAATTTGTTTAAAATTTGCTAAAATATTGTGGGTGTCCTTCTTATGTAGGACACCCACAGTCCAGAAAGTGCGGGTGTCCAGACACCCGCTGCTTCCAGAGCCCTTGAAAAATAACAATGTAGTTTTGGTCGCTACTACTTATAGATGTTTGAAGCACAGAAAACAAAGTAATATATAGAGATATATTGATTCAGTATGTGGTTTGTAATATGTGTAACTATGTTATTTTGCTAAATCATGTGATCGCGTTGCGCAGTAATATTTTTTGCCAGAGTAAAGATTTAAAGGTGCTGAATTCCAATTTTGACAAATAAAAATAGCGATGTATTTCGGTTGATAATGTTTCAGGAATTTCTCCTAACTGGTGTGTTATTATTTAATACTTACTTTAAAGGCATTATCCCATGTTTACTCCTGGAGAGGAAAGTCCAGTATAACGGTTGCAAAGCTTCTGATTGGATTATGGAGAAAAGATGAGATCTCATTGGGGGTTGACAGAACTACACACTGGGTTATTAAAGGTGATACACCGACCAAACATTGCAACGCTTATTAAGCTATTTTTTCTGTCATCGCAGAAACTGGCTTGCAGTAATCGCAAACTGAAACAAGCAAAACAAGCACTGTTAGTTTTTTAAGTAGATTCAAGTACCAGTTCCTGTGATGCATGCCTGGGAAAGAAGCTTCAGACAATTTTCGAAGGATAGCAACAAATCAAATAAAACATCAGAGCATTATTTTATATTCACTTTCTAATTTGACGGCAAGCTGAGGACATCTATTCAGAATATTCATTGTATTAAACTAACCTTTAGTCTCAACTCCCTCCCAGGCCCCGGTATACATACCTCCCTCGAAAGAGACTGCTGGACGCGTGAGCCACAAAGCGTGTCTGTGACGTTTTGCATAAATTAATTTCACGATATCAAAAACCATAGAAGCTGAGCCTGAATGACGAGAATATTTCGGCTATTAACCAATTTCTCCAGAGCTTCTCGTCGTAAATCTTTTAGACAATCAATTAAACGTTTAGACAATCAATTACACGTTTCTAAAATGCCATCGCATGCCTCACTCATGCATCAGCACTCTGATCGCCATTTTGAACTTACGGGGTAATTCATGCAATATTTCCAATAACATATGCCTGCTGAAAATGTGCAGGCACGTGATTGGTGCAAATCGACAATGGGCAAGCTCCTGAGTCCAGCCGTGATTTCGGGGAAGGTAAGCACCGGGGTCCGAGTTACGGCTGGAAATCGAGTCTAACTAACTTTATGTTATAATTTTTGTTTTGTTTTGTTTTCGTTTTCGTTTTCGTTTTCGCTTTCGCTTTCGCTTTCGTTTTTGTTTTTATTTCAATTATAATGTTTACTCTCGCCATCAAAACAATTGCTGTGGGAGTACACCGCGCGTTCTACAGTATACATATAGTAATTGCGTTATTATCAATCATTTTTAGATCGCCATAAACCTCTTATGGGCAAAGTTCAGTCACAGAGTATCACGTCGTGTCCACTGCCAGCAGACGCCCCTTCACAAGCTGTAGTGGAAGTATCAGAAAACATCAGAGCAAAAATTTACGCCGTTTTTTCAAAACTAGGTATCGAGTTTTTGTTAAATATTAAGAAGGAAACAAAATATTGAGAATTTCTTGTCATTGTACGTTATTCTTGCTCCCGTCGTAAGTAAACATACTGTTTAAAATAAACAAAGTGTAGATACAGTTTCTGGATATAAAACATTGTTATTCTGCTGTTGTTGGCTCGCTAGCAAGTCTGTTTGCCATTCCTTACTTTGTGGGGAGCCCGCCAAGAGCCCGCCAATTCCTTTCCAAAACGATGCGCACGCAACACCCTGAAACTCGTCTATTCAGTGGGGTTTTTTAAGTGATTCAGTTTTTTGTACGTTATTAGTATTTTCAGCTTGAGTTGGTAAAGTTTTTTCGTTTGTTTTTTGGCTGTACAAGCTGAGCCAGTTTTTCTAGATGATTTGTTAAAATATTTATGATCTATATTTTTTGCCCATAAGGCTTTAATGATGTTGCTGGATTGTCAACTATGGACTATGTCACTTTAGCGGTCATTGAAAATTATTTAGAGTTTAAGGTAAGTTCATGCTATGTTTGTGAGTTAACTGCGCGTGTTGTGTGTTGCGTTGCGTTGTGTGTTGTGTGTTGTGTGTTGTGTGTTGTGTGTTGTGTGTTGTGTGTTGTGTGTTGTGTGTTGTGTGTTGTGTGTTGTGTGTTGTGTGTTGTGTGTTGTGTGTTGTGTGTTGTGTGTTGTGTGTTGTGTGTTGTGTGTTGTGTGTTGTGTGTTGTGTGTTGTGTGTTGTGTGTTGTGTGTTGTGTGTTGTGTGTTGTGTGTTGTGTGTTGTGTGTTGTGTGTTGTGTGTTGTGTGTTGTGTGTTGTGTGTTGTGTGTTGTGTGTTGTGTGTTGTGTGTTGTGTGTTGTGTGTTGTGTGTTGTGTGTTGTGTGTTGTGTGTTGTGTGTTGTGTGTTGTGTGTTGTGTGTTGTGTGTTGTGTGTTGTGTGTTGTGTGTTGTGTGTTGTGTGTTGTGTGTTGTGTGTTGTGTGTTGTGTGTTGTGTGTTGTGTGTTGTGTGTTGTGTGTTGTGTGTTGTGTGTTGTGTGTTGTGTGTTGTGTGTTGTGTGTTGTGTGTTGTGTGTTGTGTTGTGTTGTGTTGTGTTGTGTTGTGTTGTGTTGTGTTGTGTTGTGTCGTATTTTATTTGTTATCAGTGTATATACTATTATTTTAACTTGTTCTTCTGCTTTCCAGATGTTTGAAGTTTGGCAAGAAATATCCCAAGAGTTAGAACAAGAAAATGTTCGTCCTGTTTCTCCAGATCGCGATTGTTTGGCTGAGATCAACAGATTATTTGAAGAACGAACAGCCAGTGTTACTTTATCTCAGAAAGAACTGATTCAAAATCAAACCCAGCAAGATCTTATTGAAGAGCAAGCTTGTTACGCAAAGGTTAGTTCCTTAACAGATTCCGTCAGGTCGTCCGTGTATAGCAAGTCTGTGTGGAATGACTGGAATGTTGGTAAATGATGCAACAAACCACCATGTATAGACGGCATATTTTTTTTTGGTGTGGGATGGCGCGTTTGTTATGGTCAGCTACTGCATGGGCAGAAGAAGTCGCTTATTTGTTGTTTTTCTTTGAAACTAAAGAACCGAAAGCAATTTGATGTTTTTTCAGCAAAGTATGACGTCAAAAACACCATAATTCAGATTACTGCAAAGCTAAATTGAACTACATAAAAATGTAGTAATTACAGTAGATGGAATTAACTTTAACAGTTTATATTATAATTCATGTTGTCAATGTTTCATGTTTCTATTTTTTTAGATTATCGATAACCATAAACAAAAAGAGAAAGAATTTGGTGATTTTTACGATTATGTAAATAGAACATCTGATTACAACATACTCAAGGTAACAGTTTAAATTAAATATTCAGCATTCCACTGTAACGTAACAGAAAAGAAAAGAAAAATGGTGTTTTATATATATGAGACAATCACCCTTATAATCTACGAATTCTTGTCCGCTTTCTAGATTTCGTTTTCATTCACTTCAGAAATAATTTTGTACTAATATTCTATGTAAAGAATGTTTTCAGAATAAATGTTATTTTGTTTCAGACAAGCAAAGAAAAACAGTTGGCGGACATTGATGCATCTCGTCTTTATGATAATGCTGAGGAGGAGGAGGAGTATGTATTGCATGACATTTCTGCATGAAGTTTGTCTGCTTGCTTAACTTGAGTTAATAACTTACTGACATCATGTTCTTCTTTGTGTTAATTAATAGAGACGAAGTTCTTACAACTCTTCAATCCAATATTGCAACTACCGTAAGTATAGCAACTTTTTATTTAGGACCCCGTTTACACCGTGCCGGACGAATTCGAGACCGGTCTCGAATTCATCCTATTTCGCCGTGTGAACAGGCGGAACCTTTTAAGGTAGTCCGTTTCAATTGGGGCTATTTGCTCCGTCGGTCCACCTTTCACCTTGTATTACTACTTTGTGGTTAAGTTATTAAATTAAAAAATTAAAATTAAATTAAAAAATTAACCGTACTAATTCGAGACCGGTTCCGACTTTTTCTTCCATGTAAACAGGCGGAACCGTACGAATTCGAGACCGGTCTACGTCTATGTTTTTATTAATATTAATGATGAGCTTACAAAAGATTGCATCGATATAAATAATAGACTAATTATAGTGTAAAACTGAAGTAAAACTAATGCCCTTATTTACTTGATAATTGTGAATTTCGGCCTGAAATCATCCACGTCAATTCAAAACTCATCTCGGTCCATGTAATCACTCCCTAATTTGGGAAATACAAATTTAAACCGGAAAACAAAGAAAGAGAAAAAAGGAATAAAATCACAAAGTTACCTGAACTGTCGTGTGCTTTTCAAAGTGAAATGTTGTATTTTCTATCCTTTGTAACTTAAAATAAATTGTTTTCTTTTAGACATTTTGTGGTCGACTAGTTGATATTACAAGTGATATTTCAACTGGCAAAAGAACAGAATTTATACCAAGCCCCATTGTGAATAGAACACCAATTAAGTAATACCGAAAATATTCTTCTGGTGGTAAGTAAGCACTGCAGTAAAATTGTGCTATAATATGTACTTCTGGTTATACCTGTGAAAAATTCACGGTCTTGAAAAAGAACATGTTTTTAGGTAGGTCTTTTTGTTTAGAGACATAGGATTGTTGAAGTGACTGGATCGGGCTCTCTGTGGCCATATAGAGTCAAAAGTCATGCACTCATGTGGGCCGTGTGGCACAGCTTCGGTTTGATTCGGTTATTTTGTATTTTCTTCCTTTCGAAATTAACTGATAAGAAACGTTATTACAACTTCTTCAGTCATGTTTCATGCTTACACATTACTTTTTTTCCGCTCTGAAAAAGCAAAGGCGATGGTTGTGAGTATTGGGCTATCCCCAAATGGCCGCCAAGTTAGCGATGGGTGAACGTTTTGGTTCTTTCGTTCTTTCGAAAGTGAAAACGATAATCTTTTCAAAAGCCATACACCCATTGCACACTGTCGAACTTTAAGCTACGGTTACACACACCGTTTTGTGTCGCCGATTTGTGTCGCAAGGTATTGCGAGATAAATCGGTCATCCGGCTACACACACACACACACATATATATATATATATATATATATATATATATATATATATATATATATATATATATATATATATATATATATATATATAAATATTACCAGGGTTAAGTCACGTTGGCCTGAAAAAAAGAGAAAAAAATCTTCTCGACGTTTCGAGCGAAGGCCCTTCGTCAGGAGAAATTAGTAAACAACTCACATGTGGTCACGCGTATTTATAGCAGAGCTACAATGGGAATCACGTGAACACATGTAAGCCAATAAAAACAAAGTAAACAAATAAATTAATATGTAATTTTAGCCTGTGTGCAGGTGCTGACCCAATTGTGGGTCAGCTACCTGCAAATAGGCAAAGAAACAGGTTATAAATTACTATTTAAATCATCGGAAAAAGGTTAAGGAAAAGGTGTGGAATATGGTGGTGGAGTGAGCTAAATGAAAGAGAATCGCTCATTGAGGCCGTGAGGGTGAATGGTACCAAGTTTGTAAATGAGACGCATTTCTTGTTTACGACGAGTATCGTTACAACCTGTAATGGGCTGAATGTTACAGATTTTCATGTTGGAAAAGGAGTGGTTGGCACTGTTGAAGTGCCTGGCAACAGGTTTTTTTTGCACATCGTATTTGACATCACGAAGGTGTTCAACAAACCTGTCACCTAAACGTCTTCCAGTTTCTCCGATGTAAAGCATGGGACATTTATATATATATATATTTAACAAATAGCTTGCATTTTGCCGTTGTCTGTTCAGTTATATATGCACAGATGCCGTCACAACGTAGTCGAGATGTTCTTACCACGTTGTGACGTCCTCTGTTCATCTATAACTGAACGGACAACAAAAAAATGGAATCTATTTGTTTTTTACAATAAAAATTAGAAAAATTAAGTTTTAAAGGACTTATTAAATTTTCCCAGCAAATTTCCAGGGCATTGAAAAAGATAAATCACTGCATCTGACGTGTCCATCATCTATACAAATCAAGCAACGTCATTGGCTCGTGATCTTGCCGTGAGATCCGTGATTGGTTTAGAGAAATCAGACCAAAGTCAGTGACGTAATCTGCGCATCTGTCTTTTTATAGATCATGGCTATCGACCAATAAAAACGCACGTACTATTTAAGTTATTGTATAAATATATATATATATATAGTTTAGTCGCGCATACTTTTAAGACGAGCGCCCCGCTGTGGCAAGTATTTGAGCTCTGGTATCACGAGCAAAAAACACAACCAAGAAAAAACAAAAAATTAAAAAATAAGAAAAGAAAAAGTTTTCTAATTAAGGTGAAATGCGTTACAAGTTGAATCGAATAGTGTTATTGCACGTATTACCACCCACCTTAAACATTGTCACGCAATAATGATTTTGTTGCAAAAATTGAAGAAAAATGTTGTCCGTGTTACCTCACCTTAAACCCAACGCGTGATTCCCTCCCTTTTTGTTTTTCTATAGAGTTAAATATGTGGATAGGCTGATGATGCTGATCGACCTCGTCATCTTCGACCAGTGAGATTGTTCATTGCGAGAAGAGTCAGCAACCTCTGTATATATTTGTAAAAATAGAATTATAGAGCAATCTTGTAAATATGTGGTTTTGCCGAATAAATCGAGAATCACTCATATCTTTGTGCTCAATCAGTCATGCAAAGATTAAAAAGAAGAGGAAAATGTACTGATTTAGTCTTTTCCTACCAATGTTAGAAATCAATGTTGGAGCCGATTTCAAGACCAAACCACAGAGCGTCTGCGTTCATATTCCAAAGCAGATTCTGTTAATTCAAGGCAAGTACTTTGTGTACCAAAAAGATTTTATTTGACAATAGTGCGGTATATGATACAATGATTATATGCGATACATTTGCAAGCTTGGTGTAATGGCAGGAACAGTACATGCAGACGACACGTTTGGTACAGCCGTGAAGCATTTGGAAAATGCTTCCTAGACAGAGATTAACTCATTCCTGTCCGGGGGCTTCCCCAGAGGTGAATAAAATCGTCTGGCGTTAGCCAGAATAAAATACTAAAGACCAATTCGGACAAGAAAGAGTTAAAGAGATAGTTTATAACTCATTCCTGTCCGGGGGCTTCCCCAGAGGTGAATAAAATCGTCTGGCGTTAGCCAGAATAAAATACTAAAGACCAATTCGGACAAGAAAGAGTTAAACCCGTGACCTTATGATTGAGCTATACTATGAGTGAGGCTCGGATGGAAAAGCAAGGTTCAGTGCAAGTTTATATACGGTAGCAGGGGCGGATTAGCCCACCGGGCTACCGGGCGATCGCCCGGTGGGCCCCCCTCGGAGGGCCCCTTCAAGGAACGGAAGTCACATTACCAAAAACAGCTAAAATCTTTGTCTGAATAGTTTCAAAGGCTTTCAATTTGTAGAAAACTAGAACTCTGAATTCCGTAGAAAGTGGAGTAGGGCGATTTTATGTTCGGAATTCGAGCTGCGTCACTGATTTTCTGGTAACAGCCAACGATGTACGGGTGATTACCGTTTCCAGTAGTCTTTCCACTCGGTTGGGAATTCGGTATGATATCGTAAGCGGACGCCATCCGATAGGCTCCGAATAGTAATGTAAACCTTCCCTGGCGACCCGCCATGTTTTCAACAAAATAGCTGTTAAAGTACGTCAAACGGATCGGAATGCCTCGCAAACAGCAATTGAGTGGTTCTGCTAAACGAAAATTAAAAGAACAACAAGAGAGATGCAATAACTGCCCAACATGCGTTTACAAATTTTTGACGAGGTACGACTTCATACAGCAACTTGTATCAAGTATGTAAGATGGCTCTTACACTACCAATGACGCAGGGCTACTGTGAAAGAACATTTTCAAAACCCAAATTAATAAAAACTAGATTGCGTAGTAAGTTATCAAACAATCACCTTGACTCATTATTACTAATTAATGTAGAAACCAGCTGTTAAATTCCAAATTAAGTACGGAGAGCATTATTGACAGGGTAGCCCATCATTCCTCAGAATTTCGGAGACTCTTGCTGCGTTAATAATTTTCGTTAACACACATTGTTATCTAAGGGTCAACGCGCCCTTTCATTGATATTGATAGATATATTTTGTAACTTACTAAAGCTTATTTTTGTACTTCAGTATCATGTATAATACATATACAATACATAATAATGATAATATTATACCATGATACAAATTTATCAAAAATTTGTGATAATGACGTCACTACGGGGGCCCCTGTGATGTATATCCCGGGCCCAATCGAGCATGCTAATCCGCCCCTGTACGGTAGCATTTTATAAGATGTAGATACCAGCACTCCGATGGATCATCAACAGAATCAGTCAATATTTATTTCAATTAAATATATAATAGTCACAATCTTTACCCGCCACATTTAGCAATTACAATAGTAAATATAATGAAGTTATGAGCTGTTTAAGCCTAGTTCTCATATGTCGGCGACCGTCGTCAATCCATGATTCAGATGCATGTTAAGTAATAAAGAACAATGCCCGCAGAAAAGCACTGCTTTCTGCATTCTTCTTTATTACTGTTTTCTTTTTTACCGTTTTAACATGCATCTAAATCACAAATCGGCGACCGTCGTCGATCCATGATTCAGATGCATGTTAAGTAATAAAGAACAATGCCGGCAGAAAAGCACCGCTTTCTGCAGTGTTCTTTATTACTGTTTTCTTTTTTACCGTTTTAACATGCATCTAAATCACAAATCGGCGACCGTCGGCGACGTATGATTGAGAACTATAGGCTTTAAACTCAAACAGCGGAACAGCCCATGCACAAAATGAATTGAAAAATGTAAAACTATTACTTTAGACAGTCTATAAGCTGCAAAAGAACTACAGCTCATAAACTGTCCAATGTTCATACATAAGATTGGCAATAAATAACACACAAAAAAAGCTCTATACAGTAGCAGAGTATATATATATATATATATATAGTTATAATACATTACTTTAACCCTAAATATCACCCTCTTAACCCTAACCTTAATCCCTTATTCCTGACCCTAATGTCGCCTTAACCTTATTCTTAATTCTCAACAATAATTATTACCCTAACAACCTAAAACCTCAAATTATTAAAGCCTGGTTTCCATATCGTTGTAATTGTTGTAATTCAGTCGGCGACTGTCGCCGATCAAGTCTTACAACAATTACAACTTAATGGAAACGCGAGTTCTAATTCAATTGGCGACAGTCGGCGACTGTTGTAGAAGTTGAAACAGGTTGAACTTCTACAACGATTATACAACAGTCGCCGATGCGACAACAGTTAATGAAAACAACAATCGCCCGACAGTCGGCGACTTTCAGTTGCTAGATATTTACAACGTAAAAGAGGAAACACGACTGTTGTGAAATATCGCAAACAATCGCCGATCAATCGCCGACTGAATTACAGCAATTAGAACTATTATATGGAAACCAGGCGTAACCATTTTCCACCACTACTCACCAACATAATACACCAAGGATGGTAAGTCACTCCCAGGATCTAAATACCTGAGCCTTACGCTTTACTTTTATTTTACATTTTACAATACATGTTACATTCACTTATTTCATGTATTTTACTACAATTATTTTATGCTGTTTTACTTGAACAGAAGTTCAAGTTGTTTACTAAGGAGAGAAGATTCTCTTCCAGTAGCTATATACTAATATAGTACTTTATGTTTATGTTTATATAATAAGTAGCGTCTTAAGCTGGATTTCCACTTGGCGTAAAATGTCGCGCGCTCGACTTTTTGACCGTGAAATTAGACAAATTGAACAAAAACATAGAACAACGACTTTTGCCGAGTTTCCAAACCATCCCCCTTCACTAACTATGACCCATGTGGCCATCGTACTCGTGGAGCTCTTGAAACGCTATAACTATAGCCTATATTAAATGAATCCTAACTGAAACCCAAGATCCACTATGCCTTATATAAAAGATAGAGACCTGGCCTTGGCCTTACGCGATGCCATTCATTTTCAAAATCTCGAGCTCGCGTTCGTTTGGTCCCGAAACCTCCACATCCTTATTCTTGTCATTCCGACAAACTACTTGTGGTTCGAGAGGAAAATATCGACTGGAATCCGTCCGTAAAAACACGCTTAAAAGCACTGTTGAACTTCTCCATTCTTAAAGCGTAGATGATTGGATTGAGAGCAGAGTTGCTAATGGCCGTTGTGCGAACCCAGTTGTAAGCAACGCCGCTGTTTGTTGAAGGTTGACTGACACGGAAGTAAAACAACGGCACCCACATGACTGTAAAAATGCAAATAACGATGAGCATGGTTGATGTGACTACTTTCTCAGCACGATGTCGTAATCTTGTGTCTTTTTTACCACTAGACACCGCACGGCCGCCATCTTGTGGCTCTGTCGTCGTAACTGAACTAGAATTGCAAGATAACATGAGATAATGTAAATATAACCGATGACGAACAAGATTGCTGAGAAATAAGAGGTGCCTTTCTTGCTGACTGCCTGCAGACGAAGAATCGTGTAGATAAGTGGAAGTATCAAACTAATAGTTGTGAAAACACAGAACCTTCGCTTTGGATGAAAGGTCTTATAACCAAGTGGTTTGACAACAGCAAGAAACCGTTCAGTTGTAATGAAACACAAAACAAGAAGCGAAACGCCACCCGAGAAATTGCTGACAGCACGAAACACTATTTCTAAAGTCTTGTCACATTTTTGACTTGCTTCTTGGATTACCATAACAAGGAACAATGGTTGTGCTATGGCGCTGGTGAGAAAGTCAGCTCCAGCCAAGACCACTAAATAAGCATTGCCCAATGTTCTTAAATCTGATGTTTTGTAAACGGCAAGACAGACCAGAAAGTTACCAATGATTCCCAAGAGGCAGAAGATAGAATTGATCTTGGCCGTAGCAACTGATGAAGCAAATGGAAGATCACAAGTTGGCGAAGTTGCTGCAGTTGAATTGCTTGATGATCCATTAATCGACATAATGGTGATCTGTTGAAAATATTAAGAATTATAAATTAAAACAGAGAAGAAGAAATGAACCAAAATAGTGTCAATCAGTATGAGCACAACTTACAAGTGTGACTTACTGAACTGTAATGAGACGAACCAACTGGAAAGCGAAAGTGCAAGTAATGCTGCCATGTGGCTCAGTTTTATAAAGACGAATTCCTCAGTTATCCGTTTAAAACAACCAATTAAATTGCACAAAATGAATCTAAAATTACTTTGTTGGATAACTAAGGTTCTCCACTGTTTCAATAATTGCTAGGCAAAGTCGAGCTCAGCATATGTTAGTGGCAGTCAGTGTTTGTTTTTCTTGAGGAATTCACCACATTTGTGCGTGTGTGCTAAGTGCTCTTCCTTGTTCTGTTTATACAAGATGCAATGGTTCGTGCAACTTGTCTCACATCGATCTTGATCATTGCACAGCATGTTACACGATGCAATGGTTTGCAACTTGTCTCAGAACGATCTTGATCATTGCACATGCAGCATGCACTACACGATGTAATAGTTCGTGCAACTTGTCTCACAACGATCTTGACCATTGCACAGCATGTTACACGATGCAATGGTTCGTGCAACTTGCCTCACAACAATCTTGATCATTGCACAGCATGTTACACGACGCAATGGTTCGTGAAACTTGTCTCACAACAATCTTGATCATTGCATAACATGTTACACGCTGCAGTGGTTCGTGCAACTTGTCTCACATCGATCTTGATCATTGCATAACATGCACTACACGATGTAATGGTTCGTGTAACTTGTCTCACAACGATCTTGATCATTGCACAGCATGTTACACGATGTAATGGTTCGTGCAAGTTGCCTCACAACGATCTTGATCATTGCACAGCATGTTACACACTGCAATGGTTCGTGCAACTTGTCTCACAACGATCTTGATCATTGCACAGCATGTTACACGATGTAATGGTTCGTGCAGCTTGTCTCACAATGATCTTGATCATTGCACAGCATGTTACGCACTGCAATGGTTCGTGCAACTTGTCTCACAACGATCTTGATCATTGCACAGCATGTTACACGATGTAATGGTTCGTGCAGCTTGTCTCACAACGATCTTGATCATTGCACAGCATGTTACACACTGCAATGGTTCGTGCAGCTTGTCTCACAATGATCTTGATCATTGCACAGCATGTTACACACTGCAATGGTTCGTGCAGCTTGTCTCACAATGATCTTGATCATTGCACAGCATGTTACACACTGCAATGGTTCGTGCAACTTGTCTCACAACGATCTTGATCATTGCATAACATGCACTACACGATGTAATGGTTCGTGCAGCTTGTCTCACAACGATCTTGATCATTGCACAGCATGTTACACACTGCAATGGTTCGTGCAACTTGTCTCACAACGATCTTGATCATTGCACAGCATGTTACACGATGCAATGGTTCGTGCAACTTGTCTCACAACGATCTTGATCATTGCACAGCATGTTACACGATGTAATGGTTCGTGCAGCTTGTCTCACAATGATCTTGATCATTGCACAGCATGTTACGCACTGCAATGGTTCGTGCAACTTGTCTCACAACGATCTTGATCATTGCACAGCATGTTACACGATGTAATGGTTCGTGCAGCTTGTCTCACAACGATCTTGATCATTGCACAGCATGTTACACACTGCAATGGTTCGTGCAGCTTGTCTCACAATGATCTTGATCATTGCACAGCATGTTACACACTGCAATGGTTCGTGCAGCTTGTCTCACAATGATCTTGATCATTGCACAGCATGTTACACACTGCAATGGTTCGTGCAACTTGTCTCACAACGATCTTGATCATTGCATAACATGCACTACACGATGTAATGGTTCGTGCAGCTTGTCTCACAACGATCTTGATCATTGCACAGCATGTTACACACTGCAATGGTTCGTGCAGCTTGTCTCACAATGATCTTGATCATTGCACAGCATGTTACACACTGCAATGGTTCGTGCAACTTGTCTCACAACGATCTTGATCATTGCACAGCATCTTACACGATGTAATGGTTCGTGCAGCTTGTCTCACAATGATCTTGATCATTGCACAGCATGTTACACACTGCAATGGTTCGTGCAACTTGTCTCACAACGATCTTGATCATTGCACAGCATCTTACACGATGTAATGGTTCGTGCAGCTTGTCTCACAATGATCTTGATCATTGCACAGCATGTTACACACTGCAATGGTTCGTGCAACTTGTCTCACAACAATCTTGATCATTGCATAACATGTTACACGCTGCAGTGGTTCGTGCAACTTGTCTCACATCGATCTTGATCATTGCATAACATGCACTACACGATGTAATGGTTCGTGTAACTTGTCTCACAACGATCTTGATCATTGCACAGCATGTTACACGATGTAATGGTTCGTGCAAGTTGCCTCACAACGATCTTGATCATTGCACAGCATGTTACACACTGCAATGGTTCGTGCAACTTGTCTCACAACGATCTTGATCATTGCACAGCATGTTACACGATGTAATGGTTCGTGCAGCTTGTCTCACAATGATCTTGATCATTGCACAGCATGTTACACACTGCAATGGTTCGTGCAACTTGTCTCACAACAATCTTGATCATTGCATAACATGCACTACACGATGTAATGGTTCGTGCAGCTTGTCTCACAACGATCTTGATCATTGCACAGCATGTTACACACTGCAATGGTTCGTGCAGCTTGTCTCACAACGATCTTGATCATTGCACAGCATGTTACACACTGCAATGGTTCGTGCAACTTGTCTCACAACGATCTTGATCATTGCACAGCATGTTACACACTGTAATGGTTCGTGCAGCTTGTCTCACAACGATCTTGATCATTGCACAGCATGTTACACACTGCAATGGTTCGTGCAACTTGTCTCACAACGATCTTGATCATTGCACAGCATGTTACACACTGCAATGGTTCGTGCAGCTTGTCTCACAACGATCTTGATCATTGCACAGCATGTTACACACTGCAATGGTTCGTGCAACTTGTCTCACAATGATCTTGATCATTGCACAGCATGTTACACGATGTAATGGTTCGTGCAGCTTGTCTCACAATGATCTTGATCATTGCACAGCATGTTACGCACTGCAATGGTTCATGCAACTTGTCTCACAATGATCTTGATCATTGCACAGCATGTTACACGATGTAATGGTTCGTGCAGCTTGTCTCACAATGATCTTGATCATTGCACAGCATGTTACACACTGCAATGGTTCGTGCAGCTTGTCTCACAATGATCTTGATCATTGCACAGCATGTTACACGATGTAATGGTTCGTGCAGCTTGTCTCACAATGATCTTGATCATTGCACAGCATGTTACACACTGCAATGGTTCATGCGACTTGTCTCACAATGATCTTGATCATTGCACAGCATGTTACACACTGCAATGGTTCGTGCAGCTTGTCTCACAATGATCTTGATCATTGCACAGCATGTTACACGATGCAATGGTTCGTGCAACTTGTCTCACAACGATCTTGATCATTGCACAGCATGTTACACGATGTAATGGTTCGTGCAGCTTGTCTCACAATGATCTTGATCATTGCGCAGCATGTTACACACTGCAATGGTTCGTGCAACTTCTCTCACAACGATCTTGATCATTGCATAACATGTTACACGATGTAATGGTTCGTGCAACTTGTCTCACAACATTTACGTCAAAACGTTATTCAAAATGTGGCACAAGTTGTGTGAAAGATTGCACGTGTAACAGTCTTTCATAGGGATTGTTTTCTTTAAAGTGGCTAGCTATGAAACGAAAATTAAGTTTGTCTTATTTAAAAGAACACTTAAAATGACAAAATAACATATTTTGCAGTTTTTCGTGATATGTATATATTGGATAATGACTTATCGCAAAATATTATATATCTTTGTTATTGTCAAACAAAACGCTTAAAATTTACAGACTCAGTTTTGTAGGAAAAACACTACTCGCACGTGGTTCCCAATTCGCCAAGTGTTTTTGTTCGATAATTACACTGATCTCAAATAATAGACTCATTATACTGGATAGAGCATCCGGTGCTCGCTGTGAAGTCGGAATAAATTAGCGGCGGCCATTTCAGGTGGGACCCACTTGGTTTTCATACAGCCACTTTTAAGTTCTCCCATAGCGCCAGATACATGTCACAAAAATTTATCTGGTTTTCATTAAAAATCCGATCGTATAAAGCGAAAACCAGAGGCGAAAACTATGATTCAGCAATATTGTGGGTCCCACCGGATATGGCCGCCACGAGATTTTTAGCCTCACTTCCGACTTCAATTTTTGCCACGCTCGAAACAATAGATCGTTTTCATCTGACGTCACGGCGGCCATATTGGTGTACCAAAACAATGAAATGGCGGCCATATTGGTGTACGGCATGGGAATTAGCTCTTTCTTATTCAAATATTTCGTATTGTTTCACCACCCCAATGGGCCCACCGATCACGTGAGTGAAAACGATCTATAGATGCTCTATCCAGTATACACCTTATTCAAAAATGGCCGCCGAATGAAAATTCTTTTATATACATATAAATTAGCCCCTTATGAACTCGTTTTCATGTGTGAAATTCAAAAGAATTTTTACTTTAAAACGAGGTCATAAGGGCTAATTTATATGCACATAAAAGAATTCTAATTCGGCGGCCATTTTTGAATAAGGTCTATAATGAGTCTATTATTGATCAGTGGATAATTATTATAAGTAAAGGTTTACATTCTCTCCGAGGGGAGAACAAAAGAATCCGAGGTGATCATGGTATTAGAAAGATATGGAACACTTTGCGATAAGTCATTATGCATGCAAAGTGTGGCGTAAAGTTGTCTTATAAATCAGATTTGCATATCAAACAAACTGAAATATCTCAAAAACGAAGCAAGGAAGCGAAAATCTGTAAAGGATGTTATATATAGTCATTTTAAGAGTTCTTTCAAATAAAGCAAACTTAATTTTTGTTTCATAGGAGGAAAGAAAAGAATGCTCTCTCGTATATTCGTATTTGACTTTCATTGACTAGAAACTGGCGAGTTTACATACGAAAGTTTGCATCAGGTTATATGAACATGAGGAGTCTATTTTCTATTTCTTTTATGAAATATTATAAGATTAAGAAATGTGCTGGACGTCACAACTGCATGTGCTTGCATGGCCTGATATAAACACGATAACTGACCAACCATCCATGCGCACTGACAAAACAAGGAAAAACAAGGCTATGCTCGTATTGTATTTAGTCGTAAATTAAGGGCTATAACTGTAAACCTGATTTTCAACTCCCCAACTCTGGCCCTGACTAAACCTAAACCAAAAATACATCCGAGTATTGATCGAGAATGTACAGGATAAGTAAACTTATGGCAAATTGTAAATGATAAATACTACCCAAATCAGTAGAGCGAGACATAGGCAATGTTTTCATCGCTTCCGAAGCGACAGTTTCATTAACCGCAGATCAATTTTAAGGCAATCACGAGGTGTATTTTTATGTACCACGTGATAAGTTACGAGTTAACGATTGGATGTTTATCACGTGATACATGAGAATACACCTCGTGATTGCTTTGAAATATGATCTGCGGTTAATAAAACTGACACTTCGGAAGCGATAAAAAAATCATCCATGTCTCGCTCTACTGATTTGAGTAGTATATATTTTAAGACGCAGACGTATATATATATTTTTTTTGGGGGGGGGGTTACCAGTTGCAAAATGTGTTACTGCAATGCTGGGGACTTTCAGCTCGGTTGGTCTACAGTCCCATGGATTCAATTTTTCCCAGCTAGAACTCAGATTTTACTAAAACAAGTATATACATTACATGATCAGATGTTACATTCACTAATGGTTATTTAATGTATTTTACTATCCATTATTTTATGCTGTTTTACTTGAACATGTTTACTAAGAAAAGAAGATTCTCTTCCAGTAGCTATATATATACTAGTATATAATACTGTATGTTTATATAATAAGTTGCGTCTTATAACGCACGTTCTGATTGATCAACTGATCAACTTCCTTGTTTAAAGTATACGGGACCCATGTAGCCATCGTGGAACTCTTGAAACACTACAACTATAGCTTATTAAATCCTAACTGAAACCCAAGATCTACCGGCTATGTCTTATATAAAAGATGGAGATTTACGCTATACCATTCATTTTCAAAATCTCGAGCTCGCGTTCGTTTGGTGAAAGAGTATATAAGTTACAGTAGTGGGGCTAGGCCCCGGCTGGTAGAAACATTCTCATGTAAACCCGGAAACCTCCACTTCCTTATTCTTGTCATTCCGACAAACTGCTTCGTTATTTAGTTTGACGTACTTGTGGTTCGAGAGGAAAATATCGACTGGAATCCGTCCGTAACAACACGCTTAAAAGCACTGTTGAACTTCTCCATTCTTAATGCGTAGATAATTGGATTGAGAGCAGAGTTGCTAATGGCCGTTGTACGAACCCAGTTGTAAGCAACGCCGCTGTTTGTTGAAGGTTGACTGACACGGAAGTAAAAGAACGGCACCCACATGACTGTAAAAATACAAATAACGATGAGCATGGTTGATGTGATCACTTTCTCAGCACGATGTCGTAATCTTGTGTCTTTTTTACCACTAGACACCGCGGCCGCCATCTTGTGGCTCTGTCGTCGTAACTGAACTAGAATTGCAAGATAACATGAGATGATGTAAATATAACCGATGACGAACAAGATTGCTGAGAAATAAGAGGTGCCTTTCTTGCTGACTGCCAGACGAAGAATCGTGTAGATAAGTGGAAGTATCAAGCTAATAGTTGTGAAAACACAAAACCTTCGCTTCGGATGAAAGGTCTTATAACCAATTGGTTTGACAACAGCAAGAAACCGTTCAGTTGTAATGAAACACAAAACAAGAAATGAGACGGCACACGAGAAATTGCCGACAACACGAAACACTATTTCTAAAGTCTCGTCACATTTTTGGCTTGCTTCTTGGATTACCATAACAATTAACAATGGTTGTGCTATGGTGCTGGTGAGAAAGTCAGCTCCAGCCAAGACCACCAAATAAGCATTGCCCAATGTTCTTAAATCTGATGTTTTGTAAACGGCAAGATAAACCAGAAAGTTACCAATGATTCCCAAGAGGCAGAAGATAGAATTGATCGTGGCCGTAGCAACTGATGACGCAAATGGAAGATCACAAGTTGCTGCAGTTGAATTGCTTGATGATCCGTTCATCGACATATTCATAGCCATGATCTGTTGAAAATATTAAGAATTATGAATTAAAACAGAGAATTAAGAAGAAATGAACCAAAATAGTGTCAATCAGTATGAGCACAACTTACACTGCAATTTCAAGTATATAGTTAAGTTAACTGACGAACCAACTGAAAAGCGAAAGTGATGCTGTCATACATCACTAGAGTTCATGTTTCTTGTTATAAATTTAAAACGAATTCCTCAATTATCCGCATCATCATTACAGGTTCAAGGTCGAGCTCAGCATGATGTTACGGGCAGTGTTTGTTTTTCTTGAGGAATTCGCCAGAAAGAGCGTTTAGCACACAAGCACAAATATCTCATTGTCTCAAAACGCCGTAATGACGTAGCTCGTTGCGAGACAAGTTGCTACAATGGTTAAAATTGTTCGCATACAAGACAAGTTGCGGACTTAGGAGTAATCGTTTAATATCGATTTTTATACAGTTCTCTCACAACGATCTCGATATGCAATGGTTCATGCAACTTCCCTCACAACGATTTTGATTATTCTACAACATGTTTTACACGATGCAATGGTTCGTGCAACTTGTCTCACAACATTAAAACGTTATTTATAGCCGTGAAATGTCCTACGAGCGCTTCGATCTCCTTTGGGTTTTTTTTGTTTTATTCAAGAGAGAAAAAAAAAAGAATGCTCTTCCAGTTCCGTATATTCGTATTTGACTTTCATTGATAAAAGTAAAACCTGTCAGATACTGGGCGTCTAGTTATTTGCCCATTTCTTTATGAAATATGAAGATTAAGAAATGCCGGACGTCGCAACTCACAACTGTGCTTGCATAGCCTGACTCTGACTAGAACACAGCCGTCGTTTCTCACTCTCAGCACTGAAAAAACAAAGAAAAAGAAGGCTACTTTACTGTAACTGTAAACCTGAGTTTCAACTCCCCAACTCTGACCCAGTTGGCTGTAGTAAAATACCTTCTGGCTGGGAAAAATTGAATCCGTGGAACTGTAGACCAGCAGTGATCAACTGAGCTGAGGCCACTGGTTGACGAAAGTTCACAGCATTGAAGTAACACGTTTTGCAACTGGTCCCCCCGCAACCCATACGTCTTAAAATATATATTTATCATTTACAATGGGATGTATTTTTGGTTAGATTCAGGTTTAGTCAGGGCAACTCACCTTTGTTTCCTATGGGCAATAGTCACTTTCGTGTACGTAGATCAGGGACGTAGCCAGGGGGGGAGCCGTGGGAGCCGCGGCTCCCCCCCTTTTGACATAAAACGACAGACATGTAACTACAAAACTGATGCAATATGAATTGTGTCAGGAAATAAACTGTAAACAGTGTATTCAATCTACTGAGTGTATGCATTTTGACTATCTATGTGACGTTTGCGTGTTTTGAGTATTTTATATGACGTTTTTTTACCTTTAGAGTCTGTAAAATCTTCCTCCAAAAGCCAGGAAATGGCATTTCAGCGACTCTCGATTTCAAAATTTCCCGGGGGAGCATGCCCCCGGACCCCCCTAAAAAATTTTTTTATTTCGGCTCCCCCCCTTTCAAAATCCTGGCTACGTGCCTGACGTAGATTTACTTTCGTTTCATCCTGCGCACCCCACTTTGTGCCCTCTGTGCCCGCCTACCGAGTTTGATTGACAAATGACAGCGCTTCTTGCTTATAAGGGTTCAGTTTTCTTTGATACACACTGTAAAACAACAATGGACCGAGGATCGAGCCCTGTGGCACACCACATTTTAGCGTTCTTTGCTCAGACAAGTGACCATTTACAATACATCTTTGTACACGATTCGTAATATAGGACTTAAACCAATTCAAGGATGAATCGCATACACCATAAAGTGATAATTTGTGTATTAAATATCTTGGTCAATTGTATCAAAAGCTTTAGCCAAATCCAAATAAACCAAAGAGTTTAACCGTCCTTGGTCCATATTATTACCATTCTATCGTAGCATCTAATAATGCTGTTGCTGAAGAGTGTGATGGCGTAAATCCACTGGATTGAGCCTGAGATAGTAAATTATTTTTAGAAACATATTCATACAGTTGGTAGTCTCCCTCGCAGCCGTTGTTAGGGTCGCCGTCCCAAACTCGCTCCCCACCAGCGGCTGCTCACTCGAGCAACACATTCCATTCCCGCATCTGACCAATCAGAGCAAGCCTTCCAAAATCTGGAAAGCCGACCTTCCTTGGCATGTCCTTGCCTCGGTATTTTGATGGCGAGCAAGTGTGTGATTTACGTTCAAAACGTTTAAAATAAAAGATCTTAATCCCTATCAACGGAAAGCAGTTGTCCAATTTGCCCAAGGGAATACTGATGTTTGCAAACTTTCCTACCGACTGTGGTAAATAGCTGATTTTCCAAGCGCCGATACAATCTCAAAGGTTTCTGGCCATGGCCCATGTTATTGTGGTGGTTTCTCCGCTTGTGAAGCTTTTAATATGCAAGAACAAGTAATTCACCCACGAAGTCTTAGGATTTCTTCGGTTAGCTTGAGCAACATTGAAGAAAAGAAATTAAAATACGTAGAAGAAGCAATATTCTCGATCGGTAATTTAATACGCACATATTATTGTTGACGTCTTCTTTAACACCACTTTTTATATACGGATTTTTAATTTGGATTGATAAATTAAATATGCCGCAAAGTGGAACAGCAATTACCGACGCAGCTTCTTTCAATAACTTACACTGGTATTCCGTTAAGTCCAGTAACTATATTTTCAGACATTGACGCCAGTAATTTGAAAACTGTCGTGACTGAGATAGGAGTTAATGAAAAGGAAGAGTCAACTGGTTTTATATAATCTGTAAATAATTTTGTTGCTCTCTCCTGACATGCAGCTAATTTTGGACCTAAATAGCAAATATTAAGCTGTGATCGCTTATTCCCAGATGTATTACGCCTGAGGCGGTCACTCTTTTGACATTGTTTGGTCAGGTTGAGGTCAATTAATGTTTTGGAATGTTGACACAGTATTAACTGATCCAACTGGTAAATTTCAGTTACTGATTGAAGAGCTAATTTTGCTCTGTTATATTGTTTTCATCCAGTACATTACAATTAAGATCGCCTAAAATATAAATTTCTTTCCCTTCATAATCTAAAACTTCAATCATTCTCGATAATCCGATAAAGAAAAGGTCAGGATCTTGCCCTGGGGGCCTATAGACAAGCAATGACAGCGAAAGGTTTACTATTAGAACTAACGAACAATATTACTAACGAACGAACAGACAGACAGACAGACAGACAGACAGACAGACAGACAGACAGACAGACAGACAGACAGACAGACAGACAGACAGACAGACAGGCAGGCAGGCAGGCAGGCAGGCAGGCAGGCAGGCAGGCAGGCAGACAGACAGACAGACAGACAGACAGACAGACAGACAAATCACCTTCATTAGAGTGAAATGTGACTTGTCTGTCTGTCCGTTCGAAACGTCAGTATTTCGTTATCCAAACTATTTTCGGCAGTTTACTACTTTTTCACTTTACTCCATATATTTTATTGCTTACTGTGTTTACATACAACTGAGGGAGGGTTAGACGAAAGGGGGGGTGGGGTGGATTGGAGGGGTAATAGAAGAGGGATAGTAGAGAACAAGGCATGAAGGGGGGGGGGCGGTCAATGGGAAGAGGGAATAATAAAGAGGGGGGGGAATAGACAAAGAGGAAGGTGTGGAATAGTCTCCCGAACCATATTCGCGAAATTAAATCGATAAGTATTTTCAAAAAGACATTTATCCTTTTCAGGCAGCTTTTAGTAATTTTTAGTCTAACTTTAAAGCTTATATGTTATATAAGTTTTATATATAGACTTATTTTAACTCTTTCTCAATCAGGTTATTTTTTTATTATTGGAATTATCATGTATTGTAAATTATCATAAGTATGCAGGCATTTCAATTTTGTGAAGGGCTGTTGATCAGCAAATGTAAATAGCGCTATATAAGTAATAAAATTATTATTATAATTATTAAGGTGAGGGAGGGAGGAACAAATGGAATTCACACGCAAACGTCAACGCGGATCAGAATTGTATTTAAAAAACTACCAACATTGCTTTCAAGCTAGCTTTTCAAGCGATCAACCCAACCATTTAAGGTTACATGCTAAATATCCTCTATACCGGTATGTTCATTCTTAAGAGCATAACTCTAAAATGAGACTAAACTATAAAAGGCATGTAGAAGCCACGTGTTCTTCTAAATGCATATATCAGCATATGTAATGTCATATGTCTGCATATGTTTCTTACTGATATCCACCAAACCACCAATTAGTTGTCGAATTTGCACTGGAGCTACAACGAAACTTACTGTTGAAGCTGCCATAATAACCGAAGTTATCTTCACTTGGAACAGCTCCAACTGTGGCGTCAAGTTGACACCCAGCCCCATACGAAGAGCTATCGATGGCTGGGGCATTGTTATTGACAATATGCCACCATCTTGCTGTGCACTGAGCGCATTGGTGACCTCGAATGTTGACGTATTCCATTTGTTTACAAGCACCTTGGTTAGTGCTTTGAAAAGTCATGATGTCAAACTCGGTAAACTTTGCTCTGACGTAATCAGTGTAGTCGACACCGTGCGTTGGGAAACTACAGGTCACTCTCCAGTGAGTAGATTGTGACTTCAGATCATTCATTTGTGATAAAGTCGTTCTGTAGAGGTTCCAATTTGGCGAGTGGTCGTTCACTGGGGCATTTGTTAGTAGAGAGTGCTTCTTGACCTGATCAACGTCTTTGTTTTTCAAGGAAAACGATACAATTAGCGTCCAAGCTGCTCCTACCTCGGAATTCATATCACAATAAACGGTGATGAAGGTGTTTGCGTTGAAGTTGTAGATCTGGTAATAACCGTTTGTTTTGAAGCCTTTCTTCAGATAATCCAGGCAACTACGTGCTGTGATTTCTGGCTGCGCACAGCCTGATGGTTGGCATGTCTACAATAGACAATGAACACTCATTGCATTAACTTGTCTGTCTGTCTGTCTGTCTGTCTGTCTGTCTGTCTGTCTGTCTGTCTGTCTGTCTGTCTGTCTGTCTGCCTGCCTGCCTGCCTGCCTGCCTGCCTGCCTGCCTGCCTGCCTGCCTGCCTGCCTGCCTGCCTGCCTGCCTGCCTGCCTGCCTGCCTGCCTGCCTGCCTGCCTGCCTGCCTGCCTGCCTGCCTGCCTGCCTGCCTGCCTGCCTGCCTGCCTGCCTGCCTGCCTGCCTGCCTGCCTGCCTGCCTGCCTGCCTGCCTGCCTGCCTGCCTGCCTGCCTGCCTGCCTGCCTGCCTGTCTGTCTGTCTGTCTGTCTGTCTGTCTGTCTGTCTGTCTGTCTGTCTGTCTGTCTGTCTGTCTGTCTGTCTGTCTGTCTGTGTCTGTCTGTCTGTCTATTTGTTTGCAACTGATTTATTGCACTGTTATGGAAAGTACCAACTACAGAAACATATTATCGTATGAAAGAGAATGAAGATCATGTCACGTTCAACGAAGACCAATTTTACAACATGGTTTCGTTCAAAACAAACGAGTGTACAGTTAAGTTGCACATATCTACTAAGAAAATTATTATCCAAGCCAAGGTTCTGGTTCTGAGAATCTCAAAGAAAGGCTCACTGATATCCTAAAACCTGATTCCCAGTGAAATAAGCACAAGCACAAGAGCTGTACAAAGAGAAAACAAAGGTTCTTTTGTCTCGTGCTTGTATACTTACGTTTGTTTTAGCCCAGTTCGCATAACTATTTAGTTTGTGCTTATACTTATGCTTATTTCACAAGTCAATCAGGCTTTATAGGTGCTGTTACACGATGCGATTTTTCTTACAACTTGCAACAAATCACTGAATGTTGCTAGTTGCATAAAAAATCGCACCGTGTAACACCCCATACTTGCGATTTTGTTGCCGTGTTGCAAGTTGCAAGAAAAGTTGGATGGGTTCTACTGCAACTTGCAACAAAAATCGCAAGTTGGTGAACATGTAACACCCTTCCTGCAACTTGCGATTTTCTTTTCACGAGTAAACTTGTTGCAAGTTGCAAGAAAAATCGCATCGTGTAACAGCACCTTAATAAGAACGAGCAATCTGTTCAAAGTAAAGACGACACTATTGAAGTCAGCGAAGCGTGAACATGAATTTGACGGACAACGATCCCGTTCAAGTTTCCTGTGAAGATTCTATGGCTACTCAACAATTATGTGAATGCAACGTCTTAAAAAGTTGAATTAAAAAAGATGCAGCTTGATTTAATTCAAATAAAAAAAATATTTACTCGAATTCAACCTCGAACTACTTTATGCAAATGAACGGAGCACATGCATGGGATGAATTTGCTCGAAGAAAATGATTCTCTTCGCAAAGAGATTTATTCCCTCAGAGAAGAGAACTGCAAACTGATGCGGAATGTTCAACTGATACAATCAGAAAAGGAGAGTTTAATCGCTGCACATAGCTAGAATCCTCTGTACGGAGTTGAAAACGAGTGTTGTTGAAGGCGAGACAGACTGTCCCGAGAACAACAATAGCAATAACAAGAAAAGTGGGACTGAAACAAAGAAATCAAAGAAAAAAAAGCCGGAAAGTATAAACAACTCTGAGCAAGCAAACCGCAATAATATTAATGAAGCCCTGAAAGATGATTTCTGCATGATAATAAAGCAAACAAGAATACGAAAAAATCGGTCGTTATTCTCGGCTAGGCATAAAATGGTGGAAATTGCCGAGAAATAGGGAAGGCCTTCGAGTGAGCGTTAAATATTTCTCTGGTTGTAATGTGGAAGATATGAAAAGCTATATGGTTCCAACATTGCGAAAAGATCCAGATGAAATTATTTTACACGTTGGAGCAAGTGATTTAAAATCAACGAATCCTCAACAATCAGATGGACAACAGTATTATTCAAAATTCCAACGCCAGTGTCAATTTCTGGTTCACTGAAGTTCAAAGAACAGATGATCCTCAAGCTCAGGCCTGCGCTAATTTAATTCGAATTAACTTCGTTGGTAATGCGACGTAAATGCGACGCGTAAATGTGAGGCCGAATTAAACGTAGAATCTCAGTCGAATTTAATTGTTTTAACGTGGAGCCTGATAACGACCTCTTGCCGAATGGCGCCGAATTGTCACAGACAGGAGAGAAACATGCATTTAATTCGAACACGCATTATCGTCGCATTATCCATCCGAATTTCATATAATGCGTCGAATTTCATTGAGTTATACGTCGCAGACTCGCAGTTTCGTCGAATAAAATTCAAACTGAATTCGTCTGAATTAAATTCGTCCATTGTGCATGCGACGTTTAGCCGCGCATGCCTAAGTTTCTGAAAGATAATTGTAGTTTAGATCTCTAAGAAGAAAACATTCTGTACATTAAACATCTAACTTTTGAACTAATTTCTCTAATAACCTTCTGGCGGAGGTAACAATAGAGTTGATGTTCGCTATTTTAAAGCCTTCTCCCTTTTTTGGCTTTTTTGGCTTTTTCCTCTGTTTGATGATAATGATTTTAAAACTTTGTTAACTTTGGGTACCTTAACAGACATCTGATAAGGTCAGGTGAAAATAATTTAGCGATGTCCAGAATTCGCAAAACGGAATTCTTTAAAAAAAGTCGTATCGAGCGACTTCGCTTCGTTGACTATTCGTTCATAGAAAACACTGTGAAAAGGTTGTAACTATACTGCTGAACGTCGGACTAGTAAGATTAGTAAACCGAAGGTCGCGGTGTGGTGGTCTGAGATTGTCACAGTGCTGAAATAATCAAACTTTTGTCTTGAAATAGCCGATTTATGAACACTACCAGGATACCATAAAAAAATTTTGTTTCTATTGCCAATGTTTGTTGGATTCGCACATGATTCAGAATGTATGACGACATTTTTGGGCGTAGAATAAATTTACTTTTTTAACTTCGTGATTGATATATACAGCGAGAATACAGGATTATCTGTGATGAGAAACTTGCAGTTCAGTTTAGCGGCGATCACATTCTTAAAAAGCCCCTGTGGTAGTATATGTTGTGACAAATTTACAACTATTAGCAAAGTCCACAAACGTTTGGATTCGGTAGTGAGCTTTTTTGTCAGTCAACCATTTCAAGGCAAAAAGTTTGACTATTGTGGACGTTAAATACTCTATTACGCAGGTCGACATACAATATCAGCACGGTAACAATCTCAGACCGCTACAGCGGCTTCAAACCCCAATATATACGTATACCCGGCTAAGTGCAGTGTGCACGAGGAGGGAGGAAGTGAAAGGGACGTGCATGAGGCCCAAACTGCATGCATGGAACAAATGGAGAGGGGGCGCGGGGTATAGTCTGGCAGCCTGTGACAAGAAGTTACCGAAACATCTAAAGTCAAAAGTATACCGAACTGTGATTCGACTGGTCACTCCTGTATGCATGGTGATATATAGATCGACACTGAAGAGAAAAGAGTTCCGATGCTATCACCAAGATGCTGATGTTGAGATGCCCCTGGGAATATCCTTGAAGGAGAAACGGACAAACGAAGAAGGGAAGAACGTGACGGGAGTAAGAGGAATAGACAAGAAAACAAGAGAAACAAAGATGAGATGGTTTGAGCAAGTGAAGGGAAGAGATTGGAAGGTGTGCCATTGAACAAGCCTTTGAACTTGAAGTTGCGGGAAAGAGAAAGCAGGATCGGACGGCCTGTGAACAGATGGTTAGATTGCCTGAAAGAGGATATGAAGAAGTCTCACAACAAACAGAAAACCGTAAAGAACGCATGCATAAGAGCATTGCATGCATGCGCCCGATGGTGATGGGGATTCTTCAGTTTCTTGAGGGAACTGACGCCGAAAGAAGAAGACCCGTTATAAATATGGTTTGTCACTTGGAGTAGCACCTAATATCATTACTTCCTCTCGTTCTTCAAAATATTACATTGAACATTGGAGCAACTAATATAATAATGGTTAACAATTACCTGCATGTTACATTCGTTTGCAGAGGTTCCACACACACTAATGACTGTCAGCAAAAGTACGAACAGGTTTACAGCAGAAATATACATCTTGGACGGTGTTTACGGTATATATTGAAAACGTTTTCTTGTTTGTCACTTGAATTCCACAACTCTTCAGGCTCTGTCACCAACTATTTGCGTTCTCCCTTTTATATCAATGGTCTGCACATAAGCTGCCCTTTTTTGGATTTTGGGCGGAAAATCGTTTGACGTCATTGCAACTCCGATTTTCAAGATATTGACGAGCTTCATTTGTTTTGTTGTTTTTTTTCTTTTTTAAGGCAATAGGTGGCTTAACAGAGCATAGCCCCAATTGACTTCAGCTACGAAAACAATTGTACAACGCGATGAAAATGAATAGCCTGCGTGCAGACGTTTGTCTCCTTGCGGATACGCAGACGCTTACAGAGATTGAGCAGCTTGTCGGATAAAATATGTTTATGTAAATAGCAAAAAGCATGCCAAAAAGAATCATATCATGTAAAAATATAAGAACTGATTTAACACGTAGAGACTTTAATGTGTATTTCGTTTTACGTAAATGATTGTAATTGTATTAGTACATTAGTTATAGGTCAAGGTCAAACTTGTATTTAGTGCATGTATGTATATAAATATAGATCGGAAGAAATTGTAAGGGAAGAAATGTAGAGCGGAAGAAATTCCAAAATAGTTGTCATTATATAGATGTAGTTTAGAATAACATTTAGCTGAATAACTTCCCATTGGTTAGGTATAAATAGGAGTGCATGATCAGTGTTTAGGAGATTGATTGAAAACAGTGGCGTAGCCAGGGGGGGAGCTGTGGGAGCCGCGGCTCTCACAACAGACATGTAACTACAAAACTGATGCAACATGAATTTTGTCAGGAAGTAAACTGTAAACAGTGTATTCAATCTACTGAGTGTATGCATTTTGAGTATCTATGTGACGTTTGCGTGTTTTGAGTATTTTATATGACGTTTACTTTTTTAACCTTTAGAGTCTGTAAAATCTAATTCCTCCAAAAGCCAGGAAATGGCATTTCAGCGACTCGGCGGGGAGTATGCCCCCAGACCCCCCCCCCCCCCTTTCAAAATCCTGGCTACGCCCCTGATTGAAAAGATTGAATGGAGTGTTAACGATTCTTGAAGATGAAATAAAGTGTAGAAAATACAGTCCCCAGAGTGTTGAATATTGAACCAGCAACGAGTAGAAGACCAAACGCAGGGTTTCTACGACACAGCTGAAACACAAGCGTCTGCACGCAGGCTACTGATGAAATGAAACGAAACGAAATGAAATGAAATGAAATGAAATGAAATGAAATGAAATGAAATGAAATGAAATGAAATGAAATGAAATGAAAGGCTCTTCTCGAACGTCAGAATTTCTTTTATAAAGGAATCTCTGTTTAATTTTTCTACTTTTCTACAGAAACTTCTCTATTAACCCTAGCAGAATGTAAAGGTACAGATCCTCAATTTAATCCAATTGAAATATTATATATATTCCTATAGTGATCTCAAGTCCTTTGTAGTTTACCAATTTACTTGTAACTCCTGTTATATTGGCGAAACTACTCGTCACCTTACTACAAGGATAAAAGAACACACTTCTACAGATAAAAACTCACACATCCTTAAGCACCTACAGAAATTATCCTCCTGTAAGAACAAATACTCTCAATCATGTTTCAAAATTTTAGACTCCGCTAAATCTTTGTTTTCACTTAGACATGAAGAAGCCTTATACATTAATAAATATAAGCCTGATCTTAATATCCAAGTTTCATCGTGTTAACAAAATTTTTAGCTTATAACTAGTCACACGCCCTAATACTTTCTCTATCCTATTTTCTGTCAGTAATTAATCATTAGCTCGATATTTCAGCCTAAGACTATTCACACCACTGAAATCAGTATAATTCTATTAGATGCGTCATATATATATATATATATATATATATATATATATATATATATATATATATATATACTGTATATACCGCCTGTAAAAATAACTATTCTTTCATATCTTGTACTGAAGATGGCATAAGTTTGCCGAAACATGTTTACATTAAAAAAAATTGTCGTTTACTTGAAGTTTATAGTAACTTTATAGTGCTATTAAGAACACATGGAATTAAAAGTGTATTAGCTGAGATAATTCAGAACGTCACTCGTGCATTAGAGTGTATAAACAAGATATGTAAAAATAGTTCCAGATGCATGGGAAGAAATCAGATGGGAAGAAATCAGTAAATACTTAAGAAGAGTAAGAGAGTTGTTTTCCAGCCAGATATGTCCTAGAGTGTTAGAAAGGAAAACTTCCCATTGGAATGATATAAAATTCACTCCGACTACTGATTTCTGAAAGCTTGGCGTAATGGCAAATGCATAGATTTTGACAAATCGAATCTATATATATGGTCGTATATATGAACTTGTAGGTTAAAGTAAAAGTGTATTAGGGGCCTAGGGGGCGATTATACATGGAAATGTCACAGGAAATTCGCCCCCCCCTGTAAATTCGCCCCCTCCCCATAGGGGGGGGGGCCTGTAAATTCACCCCCTCCCCATAGGGGGGGGGGGCGAATTTCCTAGGAATATCGCCCCCCTTTAGGAATTTCGCCCCCTTTCTCGATTTCGATTTAAATTCAAAACATGACAAGAACATTGTTTAGTAAATTTAATATCTTATAAAAATTATACTAGTTGACTATATAGCTCAATGGGTTAGCTTAGTCCTCTTAGCTGTGAAGTTATAGACAATAGAAAGTTGGAAAAGCTGGTACAGCGGCGAACTAGCAGCTAAAGTCACGGCGTTAAACAGATCGATCGACATATCGCAAAGCCTGTCTGGTCAATTGGAACCAGGGTACTCTTATGAAAGGTAGAAGATTCTGAAGGGACTTTAAGATCCTGACAACGGACTACGGCTACGGCAGGAAGTTTAAGAGTGGTATTAAATGGTGTTGACTTGTATTTATACATTCATAATCGCACGGACTCATTCTGTTCTTAAATTCTTGAGGAAAAACACTTGTTCAATCTATGTTAGTCGCGAAAGTAAGGTTAAACTTTCCCAAGGCTTCTGCAGTGACTCTAAAAAAATGCTTTTTCACGTTGTCAACAGAGTCGCGACAGCGTGAAAATTACCGTTGGGAACCGACGTCATTTGCAAACGTTCTTTGTATATGACATAAAATTCTAGTGTTCAAACACGTTGCCGTAGTAGTTTTATCTCGACTGGCTTCCAGAATGCATGTGTTGTTGGCAATATGAATGTTTGCCAATTTGAGCGATTTATGTTTTGCGACTAAAAGGGGGAGGGCGAAATTCCTAAAGAAGGGCGATATTCCTAGGAAATTCGCCCCCCGGCGATATTACGGCGGGTATGCCTGCCCATTTGTAGCAATATTCAATAAATGTAATTCATTCAATTTAACCAGTTAACCGAGCCGCTGAATTTATGACTGAAACGATTACATGGAGCATTTCGCAAAGTTACGTTAGTTTTACACTAATTAGTCATTTACTTTGTAAGCCCATCGTTAATAAAAAGATTGTTATACTATAGTCTTAACTAACCCACGAAAGCGTTTTCGCTATTATTCACACAGTCAAGTAAACGAACGCCTATATAAGCGAGTTCAACAGTTTTTCAGCTCGGTTTGCCGGGGATGAAAACGATTACATGAACATTTTCATCCCGGTTAATCGGACTAACCCGCTTGCCATGTAATCGAAATGTTAAAAAAAGGGGGTTTTATATTATAAAGCCCCAGGTCCATTAAGTTAAGATAATTCGGAACTTCAGAACATCACTCATCACAGCGTAAACAAGTTAACAAGATATGTAAAAATAATTCTCAGTAGATGCATGGGAAGAAATTAGATGGGAAGAAATCAGTAAATGCTTCAGGAGAGTTGTTTTCCAGATCTATGTCCTAGAAACTTCCCATTGAAATGACATACAATTCACTCGGGCTACTGATTTCTGAAAGCTTGGCGTATTAGCCTGTGCGTACTCTAGCAAGTCTGTATGGCAATGCATAATCGCATAGATTTTGACAAATCTGGTCTTACATGAACTTGTTGCGTGTTGAGATTCATTGTTGCATGTTATAAAACTTCAGTAATACGTATTGTGATAATAATCGGATTTGGTTAATCATCGGATTTGGTTATCACACTGAAAACATTATGATCAGTTCTATAATGATTCTTACTTTGAGCGAGGTTCCCACGCAATGTTATATATATATATATATATATATATATATATATATATATATATATATATATATATATATATTTGTGAAATTCATTACTAATTCATGAGTTTTGCAGCCAATCCAATTTCAGAAATTACGTCACGTGTAACGCCTGTAAACCCCATACAAACTAAAACCAATGATGGTAATTAGTTACAACCACTCGTGGATGTATACTCTTCTGATACAACCACTAGTGCTTGTAACTAATTAGCATCTCAATATCCCAAAGGGATTTTTACTATTTATTCATTTCACAAGTTGTTTACAACACTCGCGTCCTTGTTGTATTGAATATACAACACTCGCCTTCGGCTCGTGATTGTATATATATATATATATATATATATATATATATATATATATATATATATATATATATATATATATATATATATATATATGTATATATGATTGTACTTTATTTTAATAAATTGTTCTCCACTCCAACTCTGTCATGTGTGCATGTGTGTGCATGTGTGTGTGTGTGTGTGTGTGTGTGTGTGTGTGTGTGTGTGTGTGTGTGTGTGAGTGTGTGTGTGTGTGTGTGTGTGTGTGTGTGTGCACTAGAAAACTTAGCGTGTTGTAAGCGTGTTTTAAAAACATCGATGTGTGTTCCAAAGACACGTAGGCGTGTTCTAAATACACGTAAGCGTGTTGTTGGCGTGTTGCGATATGTTAGACGTGTTGTGCCGTGTTGTAACAACACGTCGCCAGAACACACTAACGTGTTGTTATAAGCGAATATCCGTTACAACACGCCTTCAACACGCCTTGCTACACACAAAACGTGTTGCAAACCAGTCCAAAACACGCTGACGTGTAAAAAGTCAGACATTTTGTAACACACTATGCGTGTGAAAAGGGAGACATTTTTAACACTATCGGGGGAAAGGGTAGGGACAGTAAGTAGCTCGACCAATCAAATGCGAGAACAGATTGCCGCCAAAAGGAAGTTTTCGAAAGAGATTTTCAACACTCGAAGAAGAAGGCGAGGAAACGACGAGAGCTACTAGTATTCCTTTCAATTTTAATGTCAGGAAAGCTACGCGGAGGAAGAAACAACAGCGCGCTGGAACAGTGCAAGCAGTTTTACGTATACGAGAGATTTTTTGATGTTTATCTGTCAAGATAAAACTGGTTTCTGTAGAGAAATGCCCCGAAGTAGAGTCCTGACAAGCCGCCATGTTTTGAAAGTGAAGACGAAAAAGCAAGACATCGCAAGTAACACCAGACGTCGTCGACTCTAGCCTAAAACTATAGTTTAAGGTACTGTACTTGACTAGAGTTAATCCCAAGTAATTTCCTTGCTTCTGTACTTTTATTTAGTGGAAAAATTTCTAAAATTTGAACCATTTTATAGCCATTTTACTCTCAACTTATATTAACTCGTATTTACTGCTTTTGTGTGGTTGGAACTTGACAGCAAACTTTTTTGTCGTTCGTTTTGATAGTTTGATAGTTAGATGGCTCATGCTGCTAAACCAATAAACTACTATGTATTATTTTTCGGAAACAAACATTTTACTATTTAAGCTTAAATATTGTAATGACTGGATTTCATCTTCAAAACATAAAGCTTACCAAGTATTAAATATAGCCAATCAATATTTGTAACCAAACAATTGTAATTTTTTTATAGTATCCTAGTTTATTAATATTTCAAAGTTTAATTTTATAATTAATTGTTCTTCAGTTCAAATCAGAAGTGGATCATGCTTATTTGATGACTGAAGTGGTCTGAGTACATCTCCCTCACATTGTGGTTTTTATTCATGCACAATTACTGAATTACAAGTGAGTACATATTAATTTTGTGTTGCATGAAAATTGTTTGTAAATAATTATTCTTTGCAATTCTTATTTAATTTAATTATTGCATATATGCTAAGAACTTGTGTACATTTTTGGCTCGAAACAATGTTTAGCACTATTCACTAATGCCAGTCAAATGGTGTATATTTCTACAGACTCTGGTTTAAGGTGTAAAAAATTTAACTTTTGTGGATGATATCATCTTAATTTTCATCGATAATTAGATGAAAAGGAAACTACACGGGGGCACCACATTGAGTGGGTGTCTCCCCCAAACTATCTTTTTTTGAAAATTAGGGTGGGTTATGTGCGCAATACTAAAAAATGTAAATATAAAAATATGGGGTCACCATCATGACTTAAATTAAATAATTATAACTATAAAAATATGGGGTCACTACTTAATGTGGGATATCTCCCCAAAAATGATATTTTTGGAAAGACTACACATTTAAGTATATATATATAGTGACCCCATATTTTTATAGTTATACATGTAATTATTTAAGTCCTGCAGGTGACCCCATATTTTTATATTTTATATTTACACTTTTTTAGTATTGGGGAGATACCCTGCACCCTAATTTTGCAAAAAATATAGTTTTGTGGATACCACTCAATGGGTCATTCCAGAAAAGATCCATACCTCCCCCACAGAGGAAATTTGTGCCATCCAGGGAGGGGAGGGGAGGGGGGTAAATCTACTGATAATAGTAAAATGTACCAGGACATCTGAAGGGGGGAGGGGGTCAACTTCACATTTCCTCCGTGGGGGAGGTGTGGATGTTTTCTGGAATGACCCAATGTCAGCTAGGTGACCCATATAGTTTCCTTTTCATCTTATTTTTTATTTTATTTTATTTCTATATTAACTGGTGAAAATGAAGATCATAAGTGATGGTGGCCAGACAGTCTGTACTAATGTGATCATCATTTTCACCAGTTAATCAGCACAAATATGCAGACTGCGTGTAAATAGACAATACAGTATATCAATATAGAGAGAGTTTAAGTAGGCTGCCTGGTTTCAAACCATGCGTATATGTTCCATATGCATAGAGTTTTGTTTTTGTCCAGGGGGGCTGAACAGGGCCTTTCAAAGAATTTTCCCATGGGGAGTCTGGGAGCATGCCTCCCCTTGGGAATTTTTGAAATTTAGAGTCCCGGAAAAGTCCTGCATTCTGAGGGGTGATTTTTAAGAAGACTGAAGGTCATGAAATATCATAAAAACTAGTTAAAATACAACACATGTCAACTATTTTTCGATGTTGTGTTTACTGGGTTGTCTTATGTGTACATGGGTGCTTTTGGCTGGCAGGAATGAGGCTGTAACAGTTACTTTACTCTTACCAGTATAAAGTACCTATAATTTGTGAATGGTGGAGGGGCTGAGTTCCCCCATTAAGATTTCTCGGGGGGGGAGGGATAAAGCCCCTCAGTCCTCCCCATACTCTATGCCTATGATATGTACTCTCCATGCATATATTATATTCTACTTTTACATGGACAAATCTTAAGGTGGCTCCATACAGTTTCTTGAAAAATGGAAAAATACAAGTTTGGGAGTTCAAAACACGTCCATAAACACGTCCATAAACAATTCGGAAAAAGAATAAAACTAAATGTTATACATAGTTAAACAATCTGACAATCAAAAACTGTTACCAAATAAATGGTTGCTATGGCAACAATGACGTTTCAAAATGGCTGCCAATTACCCTTCAAACTAATTTAATTTGGGAAAAAACTTTATTTATTATTCCCCATCAATACTTCGTTTGAAGTATGAGTAAGGAATAGGCCGATTTTAAAAAAAATTCTGTAAATCCAATTTTCTTAAAAAATTAACGAACATGATTTTTCCGAGAAAAAAAATTATTCATTCCACAGAATTTTTTTCAAAATCGGCCTATGCATTATTCATACTTTAAGAAAAGTTTTAATGAGAAAAAAATTGGGGTCACCATCGTGTTTTTTCGAATTAAATTAGTTTGAGTGTAATTGGCAGCCATTTTGAAACGTCATTGTTGCCATAGCAACAACTGATGCTATTTATTTGGTAACAGTTTTTGATTGTCAGACTTTTAAACCATGTGTAACATTTAGTTTTATTCTTTTCCCGAAATGTTTATGCATGTATTTTGGACCCTCAAACCTGTATTTTCCCTTAAGAAAAATATTCAATTGAATATTCCAAGAACATTATGAACACAAAACAGGAACACTTTAATGCTTTAATGAAATACTCCTAAATCAGTGTTATTACACTATACTAGGAGGTTAGGAATGAAAAAATAAGAATGATAAACAGCTCAAAGAAAATATTTAAATAACATATTTAAGTTTTATTTACAATATTTAACATGCTGAATCCATAAATTCGTTATCATATTAAGAATTTACCAGAAATATTCACAATTTATTTTGTAGCAAATAATCAAATTTATCATGATCATTATTAACATAAGAAATGCATTAAAACTACATAAGCCTTTTAAACGAACAAATTATCTAAAACATGCTCTTCCTAAAATTTGAAATTTAATGAAAAATACTAAAACTTATTACATTTAAAAGGGAAACAAAAAAATATCTTTACAAATTTAAAACATTAGTTAACAATACCATTTAAAGTTTTAAGTATGTAAATTAATTAATGATTAATTAATTAATTTACATGGTTAAATAGTACTGTTAACTAATGTATTACATTTCAAGGAAATATATTTTTGTTTCTCTTTTAAATGTTATTAGCCTCCTCCGCAGGCAACTCTCTAGTCTCTCTGCCTCTTCTGCGCGCGGGGACTAGTGGGCGAGGGAGGCTAGGGAACTGGGGAGAGGGACGCGAAAAATTCGGGTATATTTACACAGTAAAGGTTCTAACCCTACCCCAGTTGTTTGTTTTTTGTTTGTCTATTTTGCCTCTCCCTACCCCTGTCAACCATGAATTATCATGCGCGAAGCTATATGCGCCATGACCTTGTCGATTTTTGGCAGGCATCTCTTCTTTTTCTCTTCCCCTCCCCCCCTTTTTTCCTTTCCTCCTCTCCCTTTCCCTCACCTTCGTCTTCCTTCCCTGACTTCCATTCGCCTGCGGAGGAGGCTAAAATGTTATAAGATTTAATATTTTTTACACGTATACAGTACTTATACTGTTCATTTACACTATCTTCTTTTTGTTTGTATATAGTTTGTACTTTCTCTCATTGGCTGGGGTACTCACTGCCTATTGATAACAGACCAGGAATCAATTTTCAAATTCAAACGATGGAAAATGCTTGTATGCCATTTAGTCACAAGTCGAACTGTCATAGGATTACTGAAACTGTGGTTGGCAGCTGACACTGTGTTTAATATCCAATATGACAAAGAAACACTTAATACTGCACTACTTCTGGAGGATGCTGTTTTTGATTGGGGATAAGTGACAAAATACTATCCGACGTATATTCCACAAGAAATTGCCCTTAAATCAACGAAGGCTGCCAGGCCAAACAAACTTCCGACATTTTACGGACGCCTAAAATTGGCAGGATTGAACTTTGACATTTGAAAGACACATCTGTCTTGCATTATGTTCCAGAACTATAGATCAGTATAAGATTAATAAATGTATATTGTTTGCCTCCATTCTGTTTTGTGCGTTTAAATTTAGAAGCAGAACACGCCTTCAAACGAAACACACCAGGTTACAACACGTCTGTGGTGCAGAACACGCCTTCGAACGAAACACATCAGGTCACAACACGTCTGTGGTGCAGAACACGCCTTCAGAGATCGGCAACACACCAAAAATGTCCGAGCTGCAACACGGCAAGTGTGTCACGCTAAAACTTGCAACACGCCAAATACAACACGCCAAACGTGTTAATTTAGAACACGCACTTTTGTCCGCTATAGTGACACGCCATTTTGGGGTGCGTGTTCTGAAAACATGATGTGTGTTACCGTAACACGTTATAGTGTGTTCTTACAACACACGTGAATTTGGAACACGCTGAAGTGTTCAACACGCTTTTAGCGTGTCAAAATTGACGTGTTGTTACAACACACTTAATGTAATGTGTTCTAGCAACACGCTTCTACACAGAACACGCTTGTATTACAACACGCTTTTAGCGTGTCAAAATTGACGTGTTGTTACAACACAATAACGTGTTCTAGCAACACGCTTCTACACAGAACACGCTTGTATCACAACACACCAAAGCCGTGTTGAACACGCTTTTGGCGTGTCACTATAGCGGACAAAAATGCGTGTTCTTACAACACGTTTGGGTTTCTAGTGTGTGTGTGTGTGTGTGTGTGTGTGTGTGTGTGTGTGTGTGTGTGTGTGTGTGTGTGTGTGTGTGTGTGTGTGTGTGTGTGTGTGTTAGGCCCGGTTTTTCCCCAAAAATTAAACAACGGACCTGATAATATATTTAGTAGACAAAACCTATATATAATGTCAGATTCGGCAGATTGAAGCGATCATGATTTTGATATAGAATTTACTTAAATTCGGACAAACAGAAAATAGTTAAACATGTCTTGAAACACACGATATAAACAGTTCAACATAAATTAATTATATCTTATATTTGCTCTATTCGGTGCTTATTATTATACTCGCATTTTGTACTTGTTGGACAAGCAGCAAGGCCAGGGCCATGAACCTGTTTCGAAATAGCTCGTCATCTTTTACGTAGGTCTACGAGCTACCGCGATCGGCGTGTGCAGTTGTAAACATAATTTGTATTTATGATGAAGACAATTGTCAACCGCATTACTGATCAACTATAACTTAATAGTACAATAGATATAGAACATCGCTTACTTTTGCCAAGGAGCAAAACAGCCGAAACTGACATGAACTTCTAGTTGCACATAAAAATATTTTTACTGTTGCAATTATATATAGGATGCCATGATCATAATATTATCATCATCACTGCCACCCACCACCATGCATTCCCACCACCCACTGCCACCATTTCCATCATCGTCATTTATTGACTTTATTGGTATATACTAAATTTTGTAATACTATTAAATCAAAAACTCTATTTAATATACAATTACGAACTGACTCTCTCTCTAAACTAAAATGAAGTTATTTACAAAAGTGAGCTTTTTCCCCGTAAGTTTTTGCTGTACTAGCTGTCGTAAGTTAAACTCAGAGAAAAATTCTGAGCTCCAGGCGCGGGACTCTGAGTTTAACTTACGTCGGCTTGTACAGCAAAATCTTGCGAAAACACTAATAACGTCCAAAAAGATTGAATTGTTTTCTCATATTTTTTTTCAGTGCGTTACAAAAAATGTGTATCACTCACTAAGAAACAGTTTTGTTCCTAATCATGTGAGTATATTAAATGTTTTTCAAACTACTACACTGCAAAAAAAGTTCGCGTAAAACAACTCAAAAATTTGAGTAAAACGATGCGTCCACAGTGACACATACGTTTGAGTAATTTTACCTGTATTATTTGAGTAAATTTACGCAACACGGGAGTAAACTTACGCAGTAAGAGAGTAACTTTACTCAAAATTTGAGTATAGTGAAATGCGTCCACAGTAACACATACTTTTGAGTAAATTTACTCAAGATGAGTAAAATGAAGATTTTACTCATGGTATGAGTAAATTTACTCAAGTTTCGAGTAAAGTTTACTCAAAATTTGAGTAAAGTGAAATGCGTCCACAGTAACACATACGTTTGAGTAAAAGTACTCACGCTATGGTGAGTAAATTAGCGATTTCACGCAAGCTTGAGTAAACGTACTCTCACTTTGAGTATACCGTTTGTCAAGAGAGAATACAGTTGGACAAATCAATTAAGTACATACATTCGCGGTGAAACAATTGATATAGAAAGTAATATATTTACCTTAAAGTAACCTTAGAAATATTTACACAAACATAAGTACCCCAAGCTCCCTTTACGAGTATTTGTATACGATGTCTCTATAGATGAACGTAAATTTTGGAAAAACTTTTAAGTGCAACTAATAATATATGTAACGTGTTCAAAAATTATTGTTTTCTTCATGGCAGTCAGGTGTTGGAGGCACAGCTACAGCAGTATTATCTGGCTCTTCGGCAGCAGGGGAGATATTCGCCAAGGAATTCACAATAGTTATATGACTGACGTTGGTAGCTTGTTAGAGTCGGTAATTTGCAATATGCACTTTTGCAAATACAAAAAAGAAACATTACTGAGCGTCATGGCCGGGTACTTGTACATAAAAACATAATAAGCTGCTAAAAGGGCAACAGTTCCTTAACTTCCACCATTCCTCCACAAGGCACAAAATTCAAAAAGGACTTGGAGGTCTGCCACGCGATGTATAAACAGTCTGGTTCGTTGTTCCTCACATACTGACGAGAGCAAATGGCGAAGCTTTCTCTTTTAATTGGGACGCCATTTCTTCAATGCTTTCATCTTTCTGTATATATGAGAGAATATAATAACGATTTTGTCAGTTGTGGTAACAAACTTAAATATTGCTATTGCCATGAAACGTATATTTTACCTAATATATATAGTGAATGGCGATGTAATTGGATAGTTATTTTTGCCATTCACTGCGACACTGAGTCAAAAATATTGAGGAAGCGTGGAATTTGATAATTAAGAGAGAGATACATGCATGCACAGCACAAACATCATTAACAGCATTAACATATACTATACAATTAACGTTGCATATATGACTTCGATATTGGAAGTCATTGCTCGCGGGAACTAAGCGTATAATTCATAATAAAATAGGGTGATTTGCAATTATCCATAATTGTCGCAAACAAAATGCCTCCTTTTCCATAATTCGTGCCGAAGATGATTGCCCAAAATATTCTGCAGCAAGTGGAGTTGCCCTAAACGTTTTTAGGACAACGGTACCAAACTATCCCTTTCCAAGTATCTTGTCATTCTCATGATCTTCGAGTTGACAAGATTTCTCTCGTTTTTTTTTCACGATTCTGATTCAAGATTGTCACTGACTGCCACCAGAAACAACTTTCTTTAAATTCTTCAACTTTATTTTTTCACTTTTAGATTTCTGCCACATTTCATATCTTTCTTTTGTTGAGTTCTCTAAATCAATTGATTTGTTCAAGTTTCTGTTATCTTCTTTTAAGGGTTTTATTGTATCATTTATGCCACGATTTAACTCTTTTCCAACATCACGTTTTCTTTTTTGGCGTGATTTCCGTTGCCTTATTCTTTTAAATTCCTGTGAATGTTTTTGCTTTTCCAATGACACGACTGTAACAATTAGCATGCTGATTAGGTTTAATAAATTACATAAATTAAACGTAATCAAGTACAGTGTTTACATGCTTTGAATCCTGGCTTCGCAGTTCTTGACAACTGGTGGCTCTTTTGCAAGTGCGACCAAGAAGAGATAACGGCGAATAAGGCAGCGCTAACCACCTTGCACAAAAGCTGTCACACAGCACACTGCCACTATATACAGGGTCAAGACAAAATTAATAACAATGCTACCTATGGCGCATGATTTAATCTTCTAGTATATCAAAAGCTTTCAAGAACCAAACATCTACGGTTTCATCATTAATTTTCAAACAAAATTATGCTAATTATTTTAAAAAGGGCATCAAATGCTATTTCTATTGTTTCTTTGTTTCAAAAGCTTGTTACGTGTTTTGCAACTGTTGCATTTTTGTGTTGAAAATACTTCTATATGTTATATATTTTTGCAACTCTTGCAATGTTATTTAATATAAATTCATGCATTCCCTCTTTATCGGGCGGCTTGCGATAGCATGCGACTCAAAAGAGGTGCCGGCGAAAGGCGGCCAGAGGCCACCTTGCACAGCAACACAATGTGCAAATAGCATAAATGTATATACATGCCTTAAATCCTGGCTTCGCAGTTCTCAACAACTGGCGGCTCTTTTGCAAGTGCGACCAGGAAGAGATAACGGCGAAAGGCGGCGTTAACCACCTTGCACAAAAGCTGTCAAACAGCACTGCTAGTACAGGGTCAAGACAAAATTAATAACAATGCTACCTATGGCAAATGATTTAATCTTGTAGTATATCAAAAGTTTTCAAGAACAATGTTCTACATATACATGTACAGTACCAAACATCTACGGTTTCATCATTAATTTTCAAACAAAATTATGCTAATTATTTTAAAAAGGGCATCAAATGTTATTTCTATTGTTTCTTTGTTTCAAAAGCTCGTTACGTGTTTTGCAACTGTTGCATTTTACTTCTATATGTTATATATTTTTGAAACTCTTGCAATGTTATTTAATATAAATTTATGCATTTCCTCTTTATCGGGCGGCTTGCGATAGCATGCGACCCAAAAGAGGTGCCGGCGAAAGGCGGCCAGAGGCCACCTTGCACAGCAACACAATGTGCATTAGCATAAATGTATATACATGCCTTAAATCCTGGCTTCGCAGTTCTCGACAACTGGCGGCTCTTTTGCAAGTGCGACCAGGAAGAGATAACGGCGAAAGGCGGCGTTAACCACCTTGCACAAAAGCTGTCAAACAGCACTGCTAGTACCGGGTCAAGACAAAATTAACAACAATGCTTAACCTATGGCACATGATTTAATCTTGTAGTATATCAAAAGTTTTCAAGAACAATGTTTTACATATACATGTACAGTACCAAACATCTACGGTTTCATCATTAATTTTCAAACAAAATTATGCTAATTATTTTAAAAAGGGCATCAAATGTTATTTCTATTGTTTCTTTGTTTCAAAAGCTTGTTACGTGTTTTGCAACTGTTGCATTTTTGTGTTGAAAATACTTCTATATGTTATATATTTTTGAAACTCTTGCAATGTTATTTAATATAAATTTATGCATTTCCTCTTTATCGGGCTGCTTGCGATAGCATGCGACCCAAAAGAGGTGCCGGCGAAAGGCGGCCAGAGGCCACCTTGCACAGCAACACAATGTGCAAATAGCATAAATGCTTGAATCCTGGCTTCGCAGTTCTCGACAACTGGCGGCTCTTTTGCAAGTGCGACCAGGAAGAGATAGCGGCGAAAGGCGGCGTTAACCACCTTGCACAAAAGCTGTCAAACAGCACTGCTAGTACAGGGTCAAGACAAAATTAATAACAATGCTACCTAGTATGGCACATGGATTAATCGTGTAGGTGGCTCTTTTGTTTTATCATAATAGCTAGTATATTGATCTGGTCAGTCATCTTAGGATTTCAAAAACAATATTCTATACGCAAAATGTCTATTCTCTATTGTTTGAACGCCATCATAGTTTGTTCATTTCTTGACAATTTAATACATCTCTCTCATTTAATAATTACCTGTACCCGAGGTTGATAATTAAGTTAGTAATTAGCTAAAAATAGAACCATGTAGGCTGTTGTCGGATTTTATTAATCTTATCCTATTTTATCTACTGATTAACTAACCGAAGTTCATTTGTCTAATTGATATGTTTTCCATAAGTACACGCACCTGTGTATTAAATTATTTGCGCAACAAATTGCCCAGTTCTGGCTAATTTATTCATATACGTTTTGCTCACTGACTGAAATCTCTTTGAAACCCGAATTCATTTCGTTTCGCGTAAACTATTTCTATATTACTATCGTGATGTTCGTGCATATATCTTTTGTCATCAAAGAATTAAAAATGAAATAGCTGGAATTAAAAAATAGCACTGCGCGCGCTCTAATTATTTATTTTTTGAGTTTCAATCGAACTACAGGGGTGCTGTACTGCTCACCTAAAATGTGTTCGCTTTGGCTCCGGAATACGCGAGTAAAGTAGATTATTAGACTTGTCATAGTAAGGGAATAGGTTTCAAGTGTCTAAAATACAAAGAAGGGCATAGATTTGAGAGCCATTGCAACGAGAAGTGCGTTTATCTTGTCAGTCGTTGGTACCATGCGGCATGACGCCGATCTTTATTCAAACAACTGTGTTCAAACGCACGCAATGGAAATGTTTAATAGCTCGCGTCCAACAGTTCGAATCAGTTCGTTGTTACGCTATTTAGACATAATTTTAACATATAATACTTTTATAAACATTCATACGAGTGCAAATGCGAGTATTAAGCTGAAAAGATTTTGTTACAGCCTACTGCGCACCTTCCGAAGGCAATGCGCGTTTATGAACGAACTATCTATCTATATATATTTACCTTCAAATTTCTCGTAGTAATCTTTCAACCCAAGTTCGACCAACCACTCTTTGACTTCGTCGATCGATCTTTCCATCTTCCTGAGACCTGACTTTAGTACATCGGATAAAGATAAAATCGTAAGCAGCTTCTGATACACAAACCACAGCGCGCGACAATAAACGGCTTAACGGCAATACACTGAGTGAATGATATTCAAACCTACATGTCAAATTGCGCGGCGATCGCTGATTGGTACCGCTCTATTGGACGTCATCAGTTTGTTTATCTCCTGTGGTTTTGATGGTATTTCTATTTCATCACTTTTCACTCTGATGAAGGGCTCCGCTCAAATCGTCAGTATTTCGTTGATTTCGTTCTTTAAAACCTCGGCAGTTCGCAACTTTTTCGCTTTCCCCTTTTCACGCACATACATTCCTAGTTTTCCTGAGTATTTTCTCCCCTCCACTTTATCATAGTTGCTGGTTGACGGCCGTAAACATAGCGAATGATTTAACAGCTTAATTCCCATATATTATTTTCAATTTGTTTATCTATCTGCTATTTTTATTTGCTATTTTCAACTTATGTCACCATTTTGGCACATATAAGATCTATACATTTGGACAAAATTCCAAAATCCAATTTTCAAATTCCGTTTACTCAGAGCATGAGTAAAATTAATTCCTTTTATTTTTATTTTACTCGAAGACTTGAGTAAAATGCTTTACTCAAACATTCGCTTTACTCAGCACTTGAGTAAAACGCTTTACTTAAACATTCGCTTTACTCAGTACTTGAGTAAAACGCATTAACAAGATGTTCAGTTTACTCAGTAGTTGAGTATCGTAAAACATCAACTTTACTCGCAAAATTGAGTTATTGCAACCTTTTGAGTAAACTAAAAGTGATAGTTTACTCAGTGTGAGTATGTTTACTCAACTTATTGAGTATAAAAACGTCTTTACTCAAAACAATTTTACTCGAACGTTTGGGTGTAAAACTTTACTCAAATTTTTGCGTAGATTTACTCGATATTAGCATAAATTTGCACAAGAATTGAGTAAAACCGACGTTTTACTCAAATATTTGTGTTATTTTACTCAAATGCATATAGCTAATCACATATTAAAAATTCTCATTCGGTACTTCTGAACTTCGACATTTTCTAATCTTGTCTTTACACTGCTAAATATTAACTAAGTATGTTTAGCTAGTAACAGTTGATATTTTACTTTAAACATTAATTAAAACATTAACAAAATCTACTCTTGAGGTTGAAAGAAACGTAAACGTTTTTAAAAATAATTAAAATGTTGTTTTTCAACTTCGCAAAAAGATGTAATAAATTGAAAAAAATGTCTCTTAACAGAATTAATTTAAAATCAAAACATTTTCCAAGAGGCTTCTGTAGGAATCGGGTTTTGTGTTTCGATTTCTCCCATTCTAACTTTTCTTTTTCAATTTCTGTTCTCCTTTCGAAATTTCTAGATCCGTTCTAAGATCTTTGATCCTAAGATATATCCGTTTAAGTTCTAAGATCTGTGTGTTGACAGTGTTGTCGCCCTTGTTTTAATTTTTTCCCCCTTGTTTTTTCCCTGTAAGAGTTAGAACTGGGGTTATATAGGGTTATAAGACAACGTTTTAGGGTTGGTTGGGATACTGGTTTTGTTCAACGACATGACCTAAGTTCTTTATAAGTGTACACAACTGAGTGCTGCGTACGTATAGTGTTTGGGATAATAACAAAGCAAAAAGGATAGCGAACTGCTGAGATTTCAGGAACGAATCGAAATACTGACGTTTCAAGCGGAGCCTGCATCATAGTTTAAGAAAACTGATAAAGGGTTCGAAATGACATCAGTTAGTCGTTATTGTTATAAAAGGCTCGGCTTGAAACATCAGTTATTCGTTACTACTGAAATCTCGTCAGCTTGCCACCTTTTTCGTTTTATTAAGTCTCTTCTCTAGTTATTGCAGAAACTGGCTGTTTGGCTTGCAGCCCCCAGTAGTACTTGTATCTTATTAAAAAGAAGTCAGAGTGAGAAAAAGCACTGCATGTGAGTTGGTTTTAATTAGATGTAAGAACTCGCAGTGAGCTGCAGTGAACCAGTTTCTGCCATGACTGGAAAAGAGGCTTTATATACAGTAGGTTCTGTTTAGGGCCTGTCTATATGGAGGCGAGTTAGCCAGCCGAATTACTCGACACATGACGAGTTCCCGGTCGGTAGAGCGGTAGAGCAAACACTGTTTTTCCCAACGCAGTGTTGATATGAGACAGACGGGTAACTCGGCCCTGGCGAGAACTCAGCACTGGCAGCCGCGGGATCTGGCAAAGCGGAATAAAGTAACATTTCCCCATATACACACTTTTCACCGGGTAACTCGGCATAGCGGGATAATTTTTCTATGTCACTAACCATCTCAAATATTACAACTTGCCAGGTAATAACTCACTTTCATTAACAGGATGTAAAGTTTATCCCGGAAACCGCGGGTAACTCGCCTCCATATAAACAGGCCCTCAACACAAGGAGTAGCAAGTTTATAATATAGGGCCTTATAGGCAATGTAGAAAACTAGAAATACAAATCCGGAAAATATTTAAAAGGTTGGTGTACTGCTGAACTGGAATACTCATTAAGGAGGACTAACTTTTCGAGCGTATGGTCTTTTGTCAAAGAGAAATGTGTACTGAAATAAAAATATAATATATTACAATACTTTTTTAAGTTTCGCTGCAGTATTCTTTCTTTCTCTCTGCCCCCCCCCCCCCCATCCCCCTCCCCCCCCCCCCCCCTCTCTCTCAAAATCTTCGCTCAAAACGGTTAGACCTGCTTCGTGAGTATTTCGGCTGCATATACACCAACTTTTTAAAAGGAAACCCCCGACCATAGATAATGGAAGGGGAGCTGGATGGAAAACTTACGAAACCGGAAACGATGTTTGCACAACTTGCTAAACGTCGAGCAACAGACGAATTTTAATTCAGACGAATTTAATTGTTTGAATTTTATTCGACGAAACTGCAACGTATAACTCGATTAAATTCGACTAAAATTCGACGTTTAACTCGACGTCGCATTTACGTCGCATTACCGACGATGTTAATAGACCTTTTCACCAATAGCGGCGCCATCTTGAATTCGCAATGCATTCTGGTCTATCCAGGGTAATTAGCTCAATTAAAAGGGTGATTGCTTAGTGTTGAGACACAATGCGGTAATTTTTTCGTGATAAACACTTTCATGGCAAGAATGTCTAGATATGATCCTTGTCATATTGGTAAAAGTAATAATCTCGTATGTATAAGCATACATTTGTCATGAATCTATCCTTACACGTCCGAGAATTGTTGCTTTTACCAATATGACAATTATTATATTTAGATATTGTTGCCACGAAAGTATTTATAAAGAAAAAATTACCGCATTGTGTCTCAACACTACCCTGGATAGACCATAATGCATTGCGAATTCAAGATGGCGCCGCTATTGGTAAAAAGCTCTATTTCGAATTAGTCTGAATTTATAAATTCGTCTATTGTGCGACGTCTAGCGCAGGCCTTATAAGCGGCTAATGCAACTTAACGGGTGGCCCCTCCCACATGGCTAAAAGCAGACACCGCTGAACTTAAGCGATATTACACTATTGTTTATATAATTTCAGCAATAGGTGATGACCCGTTAGGTGCATTACCTGCTTGTAAGCGTATATTTACCATAGCAAGTTGTGCAAACATCGTTTCCGGTTTCGTAACATTGTTAGTTTCCTATCCAGTTCCCCTTCCATTATCTATGCCCCGACTGTTTGAACAAGTAGACATCAATTCGAAAATGTTGGCATGAAAATGCATTGAATTTTATCATGGGCGCCGCCATCTTGAATAATGATGTCAAATAGTTGCAACTGAAGAGCAGCATGGCTACTAGACCTGATTGTTGGAAAAGATTACATTTCGATGGCTTTCGACTGACCTTTTTTGTCATAATATGAAGCATAATGATATTTTGATTTAAAACTGATCTAATGTATCGTTAGATTAGAGGGTTAGGATCATAAGATTAGTATCATAGGATTAGTATTTATACAATTTCACTGTGAGAGGTCAGCGAACTATTTCTTCCCTGGTTGTTTTCGTGTTTTCTTTAATCCTCACTTGTCGGCAGATTTTCCCAATAATGCCGCTTAGAAAGAGTTAAAAGAAAGGTGTGAAAAATAACCTTTCCCCCTCTAAATCGTTTTACAGTGTAGAATTGTGCCTCATTCTGACTAGTTCCTTGCATATAGCTCTAGTGTCAACACTCGGATAATTAAGAAGTTGTTTTTTTACATTTGCAGCGTATGTGTATCTGCCATCTGGACAAAAATTACATGCATTTATTGTAATATACAAACTTAATCCAACTTAATTAGACTTTCGGAACTTACTAGAGCAAATATTTCTTTGCTCCTGAAAACTGTGAACTGTCTCATACTATTCAAATACTCAAGAGTAACACTAAGGCTGTGCAAGGAACTTGAGAATAAAGCACAGATCTACACTGCAAAATGTTCTAGAAGGAAATTAAGATGTTTATCTTTATAGCTTTTCCGTATCAAATCACATCAAATTTCGATGTTCCAGACTTTTAGTTTTAGATAAATTTTAAACAAAACATTAAAACAATCAGATCTCGCAGTCATTGGCAGTCATGCTACTACTTGGTTTGACGTCATTTAACGTCATTATTCAAGATGGCGGCACTCATGGTAAAATCAGCTTTTACTCTCTACATAATAAAAGACCCGAAAAGTAAATTATTTTAAAATTTCTTACAAGGCATTTTTTAAAAAGATGTTGACAGCATTTTGATGCCAAGTTGGTCAAATAGTCGGACCTCCCTTCAGTGACATTTTCAATTTGTATTTTGAGGTGAGCGTGTGCAATGTGTTATCAGCGGTATTACTCAGTAAAATACTTCCACTTCAGTTGGAGTAAACTTGAAACTACCAGCCAGAAGAGATTTGGTTTGTTCAGTGTTGTATTGGTATCCTGGGGGTGGTGGATATGTCTGGCCAAGCTGAGAGGTTGAGTGTTGATTGAGATTGCTGTTATCACCGATGACTAGATCATAACCTGTACCAAAGACTGGTCCCCAGTTAGGATTACTGATGATTGCATTTTGCTTGTCGTGAACGTTGCAGCGGAATGGAGGTATGTTGTCTTTATTTCGCAACGAGAACAAAAACGAGGAGTTGGACTGTTTAGAAACACCTGGACCTGAAATGAAATTTAAAATATTTACTCCTCATTGACTTTAAAACACATTTTAAGGCCAATTAAAAAAATGTTTCTGTTTTTCATCGCCGCCCGCCCCCAAAAATCCGTACGCCCCTATTTTTTTTTAATGGTCAGTTATCTGTTAGAAACCAAAAATTTGGTGCCGTAATGCGCTATTGTTGTTAGAAAAGAGGTAAATCATGTTTTTGCTTTTGTTTGTACCGTCGCGCGTGAGCAAAGTACAGTAGTCTTCCGAAGAAACTGGACAAGCAGGTAAATCGTGCAAAGCTTTGAAAGTTAAAATTAGCTTTAAACGTGCAATAGCTTTGGACAGTACTCGTTAGCTATGTAGGCAAAGCGTACGAAATAGAAAACATCTTAACTTTTAACCCCTTTTCTGTAAGAAAATACGCATACTAATAAAAATAAAAAATAAAAAAATATTCGCCCGCCCCAATTTTTTCAAAAAAAGTGATGAAAAACAGAAATATTTTTCTAATTGGCCTAAAACCAAAAGAATTAAATTTTTTAAACAGTTTTGTCATAATTCAATTCTCTCGTGTGCAGTTTTAGCAGAACACTATAATTTTCTACACTTTTGATATAAAATAGAGGAATATAGAAGGAAATTCAACTTCTAAAAACTTAAATAAAGTTTCATTTTTTTACTGTAAAGTGTATACTGTATTTACAACTAAATATACTATCGAATGAAGTTGTCCCTCAGTAGCATAATATGAATTATTATCAACCAACTAGTGGTCTATTACAAATCCGGCTTTCTGATTGGCTGATCTACTAGTGGTCTATTAGTGATAGACCATAGTAGCGTTATCCAATGATAAACCTTCTTATACCTGGAATACTTCTGACCAATCAGAAGCCACGGCATATTCACGCTGCAAGCAAAACCTGGAAACTAGGCCAAACATGGCGCCCGCTAAAATTTATTTATTTAATGACAAATTGTTCTGTCTGACATTTTCGAATAAGAAAATTTATTCGCTTATGTCTATGGAGTATATCAACACCAAATTTAAAGCAAAGTAATTCGAAAGTGATCGAAAGTGGAGCTGACCTACGAAAGCCGGGTAGGGACTTCAGACTTCGGACTTCAAACTTCACACTAAACTTAGTTTAGTTTAGCTTTTGTTCTTGTTTTTATTGTTATATGCTCTGGTTAGACTTAAAAATGAAATTTACGCCCTTTTGTCTATTCCATCAATCATATTTAATGATTGTAAAGTTAATAAAAAAGACTTCAGACTTCAGACTCCAGACTTCAAACTTCAGACTTCAAACTTCAGACTACAGACTTCGGACTTCGGACTTCAAACTTCAGACTTCAAACTTCAGACTTCGGAGTTCGACTCGGAGTTATGGAGTTAGCCGCTCAAAATGTAATATGCATGTAAAGGCCGACAATGAGGACTAGACCGGGTTTTCAAGTACAAGGAATTCGTTCCAGTCCGAGGCGAAGCCGAGGACTTGAACGAATTCCGAGTACTTGAACACCCGGTCTAGTACGAATTGGAGGCCTTTACATGACTTCTCAAAATCACTTATATAGTGTATTCCCAAAATGAATTAGTGCATTAGTAATTAGTGTATGGATGAATAACCGATTGTGTGAAGTAATATTTCAAGTCCAAGGACTTGAAATATTATTTCCAGTCATGAGTTTGAGAAGGTTGAATAAAAGCCCCAGGGGCCAGGAATATTAAAGTAAGCTACCCTGCTGGCAGAGCTGATCAGTTATCTGATGTTATAATAATTTATATACTTTTTTAAGCATGCTGTCTATAGTTCTCTGTTGGTACATATAGGCAATTGGAACGTTTCCTATAGGCGCCTATATATAGTATAGACTTTTTTGAACCGTAAACACAGTTTAAAAGTGAACACCGTAGGCACGAGCACTTGATTGTTATGTCTGTTGTTTGGTGTTTTAATATTGTGTCTCTACCGATAATATACTAGTCAATTTGTTAATTGTGTTGGACTATAAACGTCGCTGATGACGTAGTCTGTGCTTTAAAACACTGTCAGACCGAACCGAATATTTGCGTGGTGTACACGTTTATATATTTACACACGGCGTTCGACGTCCGACGTCCAACGCAGACCGGGTTACGGTTGCTCAACCGTTAATGTACTCTACTCAGTATCATGCATATAATATGAGTATAAAATAATGAACTCAACCACAGTCTTGTGGGGTTATGGAAGTGTGGGACAACTGCTCCAGCAGACAATACTATTGAATGTTGAGAGCTGGGCCCTGAATTCAGGACAAACACTCTCATGCAATCATTGGAGCTGGGCCCTGAGTAGAATTTAGTCAGGGCATATACTCTTGTTGGAGCTGGGCCCTGAGAAAATATGTTCAGGACAAATACTCTAATGCAGTCACTGGAGCTGGGTCCTGAAAACTGGTCAGAACATATACTCCTATGCAGTCATGGAGCTGGGTCCTGATCTACTCAGGGCAAACACTCCTATGCAGGATTTGTAAATAGGCATCAGAGCGATTTTCAATAATAACAGTGGGCTCTGAGGCGAGTTTCTTATATTCTACATACGAATTAGAGGTCTATGGGTCAATTGTGACGTCAATCCTGGAGCAATTGCCGCCACAATCACACAAAGTGTGTGATCCCCATAGACTATATAAAGACGGCGATCATAATAGTAGTTACTAAATGCTATTCTAAGAAAGAGACTCATCGGTTATCAATTGTTTTGAAACAGCTGCTAGAACACTGACTGGAGTACGTATATACCTCAAGTAGCAGTCGGACGACCATCTGCCTAGAGTTTGGATGAGCCAGTGAGGTAGACTGCGAGAAGCGGCAGTTGTGGCAGCGCCAATTCTAAAGCTATGACCAGAGTAGTTATAGTTATTATACCCGCCCTGGGACAAAATTAAGCGTAGCTCTTTGGTGAACTGGCTACGTGACAAAGGTGTACCATTTGAGTACTGAAAGAGAGGACCCACTAGCTCGTGGACTTGGAAAGGTAGATTTTAATGGCCATAACTGGGCAGAAAACGGAGTCATTGGCGCCAATAGTTATTGTAACTGCCGAGCGGAACGGGTCTGTTTTAGAGACCTTGATTTTTACCGACATGTGTAGGCTTTTACTTGAAATGCCATTAGGATGGAAAGATATATCGGATTTCGTCAAATGTACAGAGGAGTCGAATTGTCGGGGACAGGTCATTTCACCGATCCGAAGGAAGCCAAAGAAAGGTAATGAAATTGCAGCCCAAAGCATACGTTCATCGAGTAGAGGCACGGTACGTGAATGTAGTAAACGGTAAAATAACTTAAGATGGACCAAAGTTATAGGCAAGCGAACCCTTGTGGTTACGCCTTTAACTCGCTTGATCCCATTTAACGGCCACCACAATTGAATACAAGACGTTTTACTTTGTTTTGAAAAAGGCAATGACAGAAAAGAGTCTGAAATAAATGGTGACAACTGTTAAAACATTTAAACGCACTTTAATTATTATCTTCTTGACGTGTTTCCGTACTGCAAACCGCCATGCATATAGCTATTGTGATCCGGCCTTCAGTTCCGTTACTGTTCGCACAGTTTCATACCTCTTAAGACATATTGGAGACGCGTAAATTTGTTGACAGGAAGATCAAAGCCATTAATCAAGTGCAGATGGCGAACCGCAGCAAGGTATACTTTTATGGTGCCTGGATTTACAGTCTGTGCAAGAAAAACAGCGAAGTAGGTAAGGACAGTTTCGCTAGTAGGTAGGATAGGACCGGTTTTGTGCAAATGAAACTGATGGCAGAAGTTCAAAAATTGTTTTTCTCCACTGCTGTACGTCCTTAAAGAGACAACTTGATAGCGGCGTAAGTCGACGTCTAAAGACGAGAAAAGATTTCTGGCAGGATTTGAGGATGTTGATCTGCGTGAGGAGCTAAACGCCGAAAACGGGGTAGTTGAAAACGAGATATGGAATAAGCAATGTCATTACAGTGTCCCAATATGTGTATAGCTTTGAAATAGAAATTATGTGTAAGAGTTTGTAGGGTCAGGGCTCGGACTAAATCCATCATCCTCGGGCGTTTAGAGCGTTTGGCGTTTATTATTGAAACTACCGTCTGGTTGTCGCAGTAAAAGAGAATTCGCTTTTAAGACCATGTATGGCCCCAAATGTATGTTGCGGCTACGATTGCAAACAACTCTTGCCAGTCAATACTAATATCCTTACTGCCAAGTGACTGGTGTGGTAACCAAGAACCCTGAAACCATTGATTTTGAAAAATCCCCCCGAAACCAAGGGTACCAGAAGCATCAGTGAATAGAGAAAGAGCATTTGAGTTTTCCCAGGTCAAGTTAAGAAATAGGTTTGTACCATTCCATCTGGGTTAGGTTAAAACGCGGATACGGACGGACGGACGGACGGACGGACGGACGGACGGACGGACGGACGGACGGACGGACGGACGGACGGATATGAGGGTAAAACGCGGATATGAGCGTTTTACCCTCATATCCGCGTTTTACCCTCATATCCGCGTTTTACCCTCATATCCGCGTTTTACCCTCGAGGGTAAAACGCGGATATGAGGGTAAAACGCGGATATGAAAGTAAAACGCGGATATGAGGGTAAAAAGCTCATATCCGCGTTTTACCCTCATATCCGTCCGTCCGTCCGTCCGTCCGTATCCGCGTTTTACTCTCATATCCGCGTTTTACCCTCATATCCGCGTTTTACCCTCATATCCGCGTTTTACCCTCATATCCGCGTTTTACCCTCATATCCGCGTTTTACCCTCGAGGGTAAAACGCGGATATGATGGTAAAACGCGGATATGAGGGTAAAACGCTCATATCCGCGTTTTACCCTCATATCCGTCCGTCCGTCCGTCCGTCCGTCCGTCCGTCCGTATCCGCGTTTTAACCTAACCCCATTCCATCTCTGAAGGAATGTTTGCCACATTTTGATATCTTGGTGAAAACCATGATTTAATCGGATGTGATGGTGTGATTTAGTAATACCTCGAGTAAGTTGTATCATACGTTGCAAAAAGGCGCGACCTGGAGGAACTACTTTGCAAGCAAAGTTTAATGTCCCTATGAGTGATTGTAATTCTTTAAGGGTAGTTGATTTTCTCGTTTCCCAGGAAAACAAGTCATTTTTTAAACGCTCTAGCTTATCGTTAGGGAGCCGGGCTTCCATTTTTTTGGAGTCAAGAATGAGACCTAAAAACTCTATTACCTGACTTGGCCCATCAGTTTTGTGTTCTGCAATAGGAACGCCTAACGTTTTGAAGGTTAGAAGCATGCTGGTTAGACTCGCCTGGCACGGTTGCGAAGGGGGCTGTGTTGTGGCTGAAGGCTCCATGATAAGAAAATCATCTAAAATGTGACCGACATAGCTGATGGAACATTGGTTTATAAGTATCCATTCTAGAGCGTCGGAAAGTTGGTTAAATATATAGGGTGCGCTTCTCAAACCGAAAGGCAAGACTTTATCAAAATAATATAAATTATTCCAACGCATACCGAGTAATTCCCAATCGTCTGGGTGAACCGGAAATTGACGGAATGCCGATTCAATGTTAGCCTGCGTGTAATTGAATCCCTATAGGGATTCAATTACACAAGCTCCGGAAATACAAGCGTCTGCACGCAGGCTAATTCAATGTCTGTTTTGGCTAAAAATGTATCACGACCTAATCGGATTAAGGCTGAGATAGCATCATCAATCTGAATGTATTGCAGAGAAAAGTCGTCCTTTTCGATAAACGCATTGATAGAGCTACCTGATTTCGGAAAGGAAAGGAAAGGTGAAAGATTGTGCGAAATTTATCGGAATGTTTCTTTGGTACTATACCTATTGGCGAAACCTGTAAGTTAGCAAAGGCCATACAGCAGGTCCTTTCACCAGTCCTCCCAAGAACAACTTCCCTTTCCAAGTTAGTCGAAACAACAGTTGGGTTCTCAACGGCAGATTTAAGGTTTTTGGAAACCTTGGGAATTCATAACCTAATTTTCATTTGTAAAAATTGTCATTAAACACGACGACATAAAGAAAATGTCGTTATTTGATAAATAAAATAAATAAAACAATATTTTCATTATGACGTGTTTACGGCTGAGCAGCGTAATCCGGTGTCAAGCGAAATTTCTGACCTCTGCGAAATTTCTGACCTAGCGTGACGCGTCATAAATTTCGCGCGTGTGGGCGCGAAATAAATGACGCTTGCGAAATATCTGACTCGGTCGAAACTCGAAAATAGATCTCGAAACGATTCAAACGAATTTTCTAGGAAAATACTGTATGTATATATGGTGTTTATATTTTGTATTGCATTCACCCTGCTAAATGGCCAATAATAACTTCTTAAAAATATAACAATGAAGCGTTTTTTAACCTTTTCACTGTAAGCCAGATTAAGGGTATCTGAACTATTACAGTCAACAGAACTGTCTGGCTGATGTGAGTATAAAGCTGGATATTTGTTTCATTAAAGTTTATGTGGAAAGTTTAATAATTATTAAGCGTTTATTGACGAACAACAGACAGATAGCCTGCGTGCAGGACAGTGCACACTATAAAAACAAACCAAAGACTAAGAGAAATAGATTTTGAAACATTCAGAAATATGTCATTGGTTTTTATATAGCTTCTTCCTTAACAGAAATCCGTGGTAGGACATTTATTTGCTGTTTATTAGTTAATGGAACTTTTATTATTTTAATCTTTGGAAAATCAGTTACACACATGCTTGCAATTGATGTTTAATGATTGTGGCCAGCTACTATCTTTGTCCAGGCATGTTTTGTAAATAAATTTGTGCAAAACCACCATGTACAACACAGTGGTGTATAATATGCCTAACCAGTTAAACCTCAAGTGTTTAATATTGAAGTGTATAAGCTGGGGTGTACCAGGTGGAAGAGGGGTGAATACTATTACTCTAAATTACTAGGGCTCAATTGCCATCCTTGGAATGAGAAAAACCCTTTTGTCAGTATGAACTTCGACCTCACTGCCCAAATATTTAGTCAAGTGTCCATCCACTACTGGGTATAAGTAGTAGTAATTTCCAACAATAAATTTATTACTCGATTGTAGGAATAATGCAATGCGAGTGAGTAAGTTTCTCTCGAATGAAATGAAACTTCTTGACCATTATGAACCTCCTGACAAAGCGTATTTGCTTGAAAGGTCGAGAAGTTTCATTCTCATTTTAGGTCGACAGATACTTATTTACCCACATCGCAATACTTTTATTGCTATAATATGTAATAACTGTAAAATTTATAAGTTGTAGGTGTCGATTAGACAGGAAAATCTTTAATTTGTATCTACATAATTATTTACATATATACATTATAGTAGGTAATATACAGGTAATATCAAATATGATACCAAGCAAAGATACACGGTAAGGATAAAAAAAATTCATGGACTATCCATTGCCAATGATACAAAGCAAAGATACCCCAGTAAGGATAAAATAATTCATATATTATCCATTGCCAATGATACCAAGCAAAGTTAAATAAATCACAGATTATCCATCCACTCAAGTAAATAATAACAACTATATTGAAGAGAAAATAAGTTGTTTCAATATAAATAGTATTCACAAAAAAACATGCCACAATTAAGAATTGCCATTACATTAATGTCATACCTGCATACACAAAGTTTCTAGAGAACTCAGAGAGCATGTGAATGGCCTTGTTTTTGGTGACCTTGTCAAGATTTATAGCGAAGTGGGGAGGAGCCTTGCGTCCTGACTTCATGATCTTGCACAGAAGTCTATATTATACCAACAACATTCAAAAACATTGATTATAGTATAGTATAAGAGAATGATTCTTCTCCTGCAAAAGTTAAAATAATGAGGAAAACTAATAAATTATATACTAGTATCGTCTCTGCAGTCTGCATCGACACAACATAAAACATGCAACAGTCCGATCGAATTGAACTGAGTTCTACATACCTTATGTCTACAGATTTTCGATTCAGGCTTTGTTGAAGCAACACCAAGACAGCCAGTGACAGTGACAGTGTCAGTTGGAAATTTCGCCATTTACAGATAAGATATCTTCGAAAAAGGACTTCTGATTCATGAAGCTTGAAGAGTTGCGAAATTTCTGACCGGAAGTCAATCATGCGCGTGTCTGCGCATGAGCAGAACGACGAAAGTCAGAAATTTCGCAAGTCAGAAATTTCGCGTCACACCGGCCTGCGTTGAACGTAGGACGTCGAATTCGAACGCCGTGTGTAAAGGCTTTTATAATTTGGGCTTGTCACTTTACACAGTTTGCAACGCATTACCAGAAATTAATGACAAAATGGCCACAGCTTGAAAGCCGATTTATATATATATTCCCTAGAAGATGGCCTTTGAACAGTAAATATATAAGGCAAATATCAGTATTAACGTGAGAATTCTGCTTATTGAGTAGCTTGCCAACTATTTGCCGACCTCCTGATCTAAACAACAACCATTATCCAATCATTCAGTAACCTATATATTTTCAACAGGTATATCTTTAATCCGCCAAATTGTGTTGAAAACAGTAAACAAATAAGTACGTCATGCACCACTGGATTGCCGTAGGATTTTGTTTGATACTTTCAAGATCATCTTTGGTCAAATGTTCCAGAGTTGATAGAGGAATCTTTATCTTGCATGAATAGATTACGTTTTGACCAAATTGGCTGAAGTTGTATACCTCTAATTTAACAACTACCCGACTTGTAATGACACAAGAGATGGGCATTTTGAACTCACCATGATTGGTGGAGGGTCAAACACTGACAAACGATACTGACAAATGAAGACCACTGAGGGGCATGAATATTAAATTCAATACATTCACCTCTATTTATTTTGAACGGCTGGCAAACTTAGCCTGCGAGCCGGCAGGTGACAAACTCTGAAGTCTGAAGTCTGAAGTCTGAAGTCTGAAGTCTGAAGTCTGAAGTCTGAAGTCCACAGTCTAAAGTCTGAAGTCCGAAGTCCGAAGTCCCTACCCGGCTTTCGTAATGACCCATACCTTGGCTTACTAGCATACAGATCAACACCATTGGACAACCAGAAATCGCCAGCCGAGTTACTGATGGGGATAACACTGAAAACAGATCTTCCAGTTGTCGAAAAGCAGCTCAAAGTGAAAGATTCTAGAGCTGTGGTGAGTTGGAAAACAAAGAAAAAAGAAGTACAGAAGTTTTACCTGATGACCAGAAAGCCAACCCGTTAGAACCATTACAACATGGCCAGATGGTACGAGTGTATGAACCCAAGAAACAGAAGTGGGGAGAGAAAGCAGTTGTGAAGGAAATGGCAGCACCTCGATCATACATCGTAGAAACTGATGATAATGTTCAGTACAGAAGAAACAGGAAACACCTTAGAAGAATACCCTCAGAAGTTCATGGAACCGCTCATCTAAGTGAAAAGGAACAAACTGCTGATAAGAGTAGTACGTCAAAAGAAGATGAAAGATCCCGTGATGAAACGTCAACAAGAAGATCCAGATATAGCAGAGAGATAAAGAGGCCTCAGAGACCCATAGAGAACGATTGACATATGAAATAGATAAGTACTCAGAACTATTTCTTAAATAACTTTAAGTTTAAGAACTATATACATCGTCGTGTTAATAAAGTTAGTAAGTAAGTAAGTAAGTAAAGGGGATGTAAGGATATCACGTGATGTGTGATAATGAAGGCGGAGCAACACGCAAGGTGTTGTTGACAATGCCTCCCGACGAAGGACATTATAGTTGATATTTGTAGACCTATACGAAGAATATATATTAAAGAAGATAACATGACAAAAAATACCTCATTTTTGAAAATATAGAATACATGACATCAAATACTTCCACAAAGATAAGATCTCACTCCAGGATCAGGGTGGTCTGGGTTACTTAATTAAGCTGGTAGTCTTAAGCCATGTTTACACTGCAAGCCTTGGCCTAGCTTTGACCTAACTTTGGCCTACTTTTTGGCAGTGCAAACACATCCTGGGCTGGCCTAGGCTAGCATATCTGGGCTTGCTTCTTTTGTTGGCCTACACTTCAGCCTTGGCCAGGCTTGTGCCAGTGTAAACACAACACATTTATACTGGTATCAGCGGCCATCTCGAGGGGTCGACCCCGGGGGACCCAGGGGCATTTGTCAAAGTAACCTTCACAAATGGATGAACAAATACCCCCACCCCAGGGGGAAATTCAGCAATACATGGAAGTTTTCCTCTTAATCATTTGCAAAGAAAACACCATCCTCGTACCCAGGGTCTTACAAACACAATTTTGCCCTGTAAAAAATGCATCAAAAAGCATACTAATGATTCAGAACTGGGAAAGTAAAGGCAGTTTAATAACAACCAAGTATTTCAAGTAATCTAAAACCTAAACAGTCTACATACAGTACAACTATAGTGTATTATCTCACGACAATGATGACACACTTACATACTTTCGTCTTTGTTCTAAAAGACACATTGAATCCTTTAATCGACACAACTCATTGGTATGCATAATGTGATAAACAGTGTAATAAGTGGTTATGTAACAATGTAGAAGCGTTTAACCCTTACCAGAGTACCAGGGGTTTCCCTATTGACAAGTAAAATCATCTGGCATTAGTCAGAGCTGAGCAACTAGAGTAGGTGTTTGGCACTGAAAAGTTTATGAAATAAGCCATGCACTGACATGTTTTAATGTCAAATATATAAGTGAATACCGTTTTCAGTATGAAGTTAAAGTGCCATGTGCCTTGTGGATGTAGCCCCCTAATTCCCCAGTCTCTGGAGCACGTTTTTGCAACAAATCCCTTGCCACACCCATGGGTTGCCCTTGGGTTCCCTGGGGTTGACCCCTCAGGATGGCTGCTGATACCCGCATTACCCCGGGTCAGGCCAGGCCATGGCTTGCAGTGTAAACACGGCTTAAGGGCTTGGGAGCAGCCTACTGTAATTCCTGGGAAAATGATGATAAAGACTTTTACAATTATATATGTATGTGTTCTACAGTATGGTGTTAAAACATTTGTGAACAGTTTTGAAGTTAAGAATATACCTTCCCAGTTCTGGTCTGTATATCCACCAAAAATATAATCCCCAACTTTTATTAAAGTCACTGTAGGACCCTTATTGTCACAACATCTGTGAAAATCTTGTGTACACCATCCATCTCTGGTAGCTCGATAGCAAACACGCCATTGAAACTGATCATCCAACCATTCTACCATTTGTTTGCCATACTCAAAATGACCATTCAAAATGATTGAGGTATTACATAATTCACAAGGAACTGTTGCAGGACGACATGCTAGATAAGCAAGAAAATTACATATGATTACATATTCCTACGTGAGCTGGCCAAAATGGCCCTTTTACAGTGCTAAAGGGCTGACTGCCTTGTTTATTAGCATTAAAAACGTCATGTCGAAAATGTCATGTGCTATTGATTTTGCGCGAGTGAATGAAGGAACAAACTCACAGGCAGAATATAAAGTGTTAACAAACAATGACAGCACCACCATATAAAGTTGCCTGAGAATCTGCTTTTCTTAATGTACAGACTCCACTGTCTATAGGGGGGCTATTATAGTCTGGTGGTTAGGAGGTTTTAGCCTATTTTGGGGGTCGGATTGCAGATGTATCTCCACTTTCTACGGTGAAGAAATTATTGTGTGGTGGTGGACAATCATTACTTTTTTGCACGGTTTTCAGTTGTTATGCATTTTCTGAAGCTCTATTTCTGATTGGATTGAGATCAAGGTTTGTAAGGATGATACGCTTCAATGGGAGGCAGGGGTGCAACTAGAAAATTTCGAGGGCAGGGGTTGAACACAAAAAAAGGGCAAAGTCGTTCAGTATTCTAAATAATTTTGGATACTAGATATCCTCGTTATGCTTCTTCGAGAACACTCAACAACCACAACAACAATCAGCAAGGTGTCAAAAAGTGGGGGGGGGGGGGGGGGGGGGGCAGTAATGGCAATTAGTGACTGCATTTGTACAGGGGCCCAGGGGTCCAGGGGTCCTCCCCCAGGAATTTTTGAAATCTAGAACCTCGGAAACACCATTTGCTGCAATTTGAGCGAATGTTTTCATCTAACTTTACAGTCAGAGTACAGTTGAAATTTTTCTGTAAAAATGAAGGAATTATCACACCAACATACTCTACAGGGTGCCAAAATCCAGCTGTATCTCTATCCAGCCTCGGTCCCAGGCTCTTCAGTAATAAAAGGCGAGCATACCACTCAAGCGCGCGGGGGTGCAACCTCCCCAAGCACCCCCGCGCGCTTGAGCGCTATGCTCACCTTTTATTACTGAAGAGCCTGGGACCAAGGCTGATCTCTATCTCTATGATTGGTCCATTTTCACCATGAGATTTGAAAGCTGAGCCCACAAATTCAGAAAAGCGGTTGTTTTAGAAAACACTTGGTGTAGCATATTACAAACTTGAAGCCGGATTAGAAGCCTCTGAGTCTCGCCAGATTTGCGGAGAATTGTATTGCGTACTACAACAGATGATTAATTATTTGTTTATCTAATGTCTAACCTAGTATTAGAGGTCTCACAAAAAGGGCAGGGGTTGCAACCCCCCTAACCCCTCCCCTAGTTGCGTCCCTGGGAGGTATCTTCAGTGATCCTTTTAGAGCCTTTCTGTGACAAATATAAGTGAAATTGAACATACCTAGTCCTACTTGTGGCACTAGGCCGCACTTGTAATAAATGTCGATAAGATCAAATCATGATCAAATGGGCAATGAATGATGCCTGTATTGGTCTGTATGTGTCCTCGACAGTTTTTACATCTTTGTGTATCAGTGTGAACAACATTCTTTGGGGTTCTTTGTGTTTGTGAGCACCTTTCACAAGCCTTGATAACTTTCTTTGGAAGGAAATCGGAGAAAAATAGCTGTGTTCTAAAGAGGGCCTAAAGATCTGGAGGTCAAGACTCAAGAGAAAGAATTATTGTGGTTGCCGTGGTCACGTTATGAATATTTGAACTGCTAATACGACAAAAGTATCCGTTATAGAAAAACGGTTGTTATGGTTTTATAAGAAAAAAATGGTGGTTACAGTTTTACGAAGAAACGGGAAGCGGTTAACGGTGAAGGAGAAAAAAATGCGGCGGTTTGCAGAAAGACCAACCCCCTATAATAGCCCCCTTCTAGGCTATATTACTCATAGGCTATATTACCCAGGCTATAATAGCCCCCTTCTAGGCTATATTACTCATAGGCTATATTACCTTCTAGGCTATATTACCCAGGATACTTCAGACCTTGTGAAGGTTTTATCTGAGGTTGAATCAACTAACCACATGTACCATCAGGGCGTCTATAAGATAGGGCGGTGAAACGCCAATCTGACGTACTGAAACATGTGTGATGCACTTTAGGCATGGGGCGAGCCCGGCCAACTGCAAATTTTGATCAAAACAAAAAATCCATGTGAAATTCAAGGACGTTGATTAAATCTCTTATAATGCTGCAACTATTGACTCGATTGTTGGTGTAAGTTTTTTGTTTTGTTATCCATACGTTGTACTGTTCATATAACATGGTGGAAGGCATTCTTAAGTATAAAACAACTAAAATTTCCAATGTTGAAGCCGAAGCCATTTATGGCTTCCTTGTCTAATTTTGCTCCACGCATAGAACATTTTAATTATTTCCTAACTCAAAAACGAGCCAGAACTTAGCTTTTTTAAATACATGTCTGGAAGGCATTAAACTTTATTCCTCTCAAATTTCATCGCGTAATTTTTTGAGCTTTTTTAGCAATAGCGTGTTGATTGCAGCCTAAAAATTTGGTTACAGTTGAGAAATTTTCCTGGCTCGAATGTTCTGAAAATGTACGTATTTGAAAGGTAGTTAAGCGTCTCGTGGTCACTTTTATATTTTTAATCGACAAAAGAATACATGTTCTTCTTACCGTATGATCATCCTTCACCAGAAACCAAAATATAAAGAGGAAATGTGAATTCTCTTCCAGCAAACTTTCGTTTCGTTCATCATGGCGGCTTCCGCAGTTCCAACTCGCACTCGTTTTGTAAAATATTTAATAACTTGCCGTGGCACCAGAACTTAGCAAATCCAAGGACGGTTACTCCATTAATAGATCTATCTTTGGTATAAATATTGTTACTTAATTTTTTGAGCTTTTTTTGCTGCATGCGAACAAACACGCCGTAAAGGGAAAAAATATATTTGGCAGACATTGCTAAAGAGGCGCGAGGACTGGGGCAGGTAAATAAATCTCCTTCAATGTTCGAATATTCGGGGGGTCCCGCGCATCACACATACTTCAGGGCACACGGCTCGTTTCCCCGCCCTATCTTATAGACGCCCTGGTACCATCTACCTTTAGCCTTTAGTTAATTTCTATTTCCTTTTAGTTTTATGATCTTACCAACTATTCCCAATTTATCCAAGAACGTCGTAACATCATTGTCGTTGATTGGCGTGCTTTGATATTCAATGTTGCCATCATGAACCGGTTTCATATTCCGTGGTCGCTCTTGTTTCATTCTTTCTATGTTCTCTACAATCATCTTTTGCGACGAAAGGATTTCTTCATCATTGCCTTTCTCAAGAAGGTTCTTGGCTAGATTGAAAGAACCTTTTACTTTATCCACGTGACGTTTCATTTCGGTTTCTTGTTCAACAAGTGGTTCGTGAGTTTCTTTGTATTTCTTCTCCACTTCATTCATCATTAGTTTGGCTTTCTCTTCCAGCTTTTGGGTTAAGATTTTTAAAACTTCTTCTTTCTGCCGAGTGATGTCTTTCTTTGCTTTCTTTGCATTGTCTTCCAGAGACTGTTTGGCATTTGATATCAACTCTAATGTGTCGTTGCCTTCCCTCAGACTTTCCTCTAAGATTGTACAACGCGATGCTAATACTTCTCTTTGCTTCTCAGCTACTTCTACTAGTGGCAAACATACGTGTTCTGGACGTACATGTTGAAAATCCATGCAATATCTGCAGACAAGTTCTTTACATGTTTCGCAATAGAACTTAAGGATCTTGTTCTCATGTTTCTTGCAGCGGAATTTTGCTCTGATCTTGGCTTGGTTCTCAGGTTGACTCAACTCGTTTATTGATAGCACAGTGTGTTTCTTGTGGGTTGGCCAGCTTTCGTGAGACGCGAGACATTTTTCGCACATGAACACCTCACAAGTCGTACATCGACTAACGGCTGCCTCTTGGCAACGAGAACATTTAGAAACATTTGCATGTCGTTGAATCGCCGTGACATCCAACATATTTCTGATAAAATGACTGCTCCCCATTCCTGCTACTTCATCTTTTGGTTTCAGATTAAATTCTGACCGACATGTCGGACAGTTAAATACTTCAATCTCTTTACCAGCTGCTTTCTCACGATGGCGTTTTACAAACTTCTCTAAACAGACTTTACAGAAAGAATGAAAACAATAAGGCAATGTTCGAGGTTCGTCTAAAGTTTCTAAACAAATGGAACATGTGAGTAAGGATTCTAGTTCATCAACTGGAACGGCGTCGATTGGAGAAGTAGCCATTGTAGACAACGTTTTCTGTAAATCGTTTTCTCGCAGTAAACGGTAATACGATTCTTGGTAAACTATCAAATATCATGCTGTGTGATTGGCTTTCTATTTAAAGCCTTCCTGTTTATATTTGCAGCGATCTCGAGCTGCAAGCGAGCCGTAGATGAGCCGTAGTAAATCTAGTCCAGTTCCAGACTCATAAATCAGATACGGAATGCTTTATCGTACTATCAAATAGACGCATCTAAATAGCCATGTTTTCAAACTATTTTTCAAGTTGGAGTGATTTTAGCTAGTAAACTGAGGAAAATAAAGTTTATGCAAATCAGGACGAATCTGTATGCGATTTACATATATTGACTAGAAATTACTATCACAAGTGAAGTGCTGCCTCAAGTGGGACAAAAATCCTGATTAGTTTCCTGATGTTTTACGAAATTCCCAATATAAGCTCTGGGTATATATATATATATATTAATTGCAACAGACAGAGGGTCTAAATATTCATTTCTTTTGAATTTTCTTCATGAATTTTTAATGAATTTAATAAGGTTAATTATACATCCAGCCTGGTATACTGAATAGATAATGAACAGGATACAGGAAATACACTTTATTTGATAAAATAGGAATATTTGAACATTTGACCAGTTATATACCAAGTTTATCAATAGATTCTGGAGGCAATTCAATAAATTATCTCGATTTTGGATTTTGAATTCACCTTAATACAAAGAAAAATACAAGATAGTTATTGAATAATAAATTTTAGGCTAGCTTTATTCACAATTTTATAAAATTTGAGCTAAAGCTTGTAAGCTAAAGTATGAAGCAAGAGGGAAATCATAAACCTAAATAATGTTGATTTCTCAAATCTCACCTCACGCTTTTCTCCAGTTGTAACGAATCACACGTTGCCGCACAACCAAATCATCCTTCATTGTAAATATCTAAATTCATTTCTGATTTGTTCCATTATTTGTAACATAAAATCCGAAGGATTGAGTCAGGGGCGTAGGAAGCTTGATAAAGTTAGGGGGGCCGACTCCCACGAGGCGCCACCATGGTTGGCGCCGAGCGTAAAATTTTTGAAAATTTGGAGTCTCTAGATCGTCGGAAATGGCATTTTCAGAGTCTCCTCTACCTCTTTCGTTAGGCCCTTTCATTAATTCTTTCATTATAATTTGTGAGTCTATGCTATCCGTGAGTCAGGATGGATTATTATTATCAATTAGCCGATCAGCGCAATCGAAGTCGCACTTATAATGCAATTTTTTTAAATTCAATTATTTTTTGGAAAGCTATTCCGGCCCCCCCTTTATAAAATATTGGGGGGGCCGCGGCCCCCCCCGGCCCCCCCGCTTCCTACGCCCCTGGATTGAGTAGTACAGTCGGACCTACGGTTTCAGATTCGCAGTTTCAGATTCAGATTCAGATTAGAACCAGACACAGTGCCAACAAGAAACTATTTCTTAAAAGAAATAGCTGTTTCGTTCCGGTCAGTCGTTTATGAGGGTCTGTTTCAACAGCAATGACGAATTTTAGCTCAACTAATTATTTGCCCCATGTAGACTAGCTGGCGCGACAATTTTTACTACGCGCCTGCGTTTCATACGACAAATTTAATTTAGACGATTTTTGTTTTGCATATAAACAAACTAGAAATATGCTGAAGCGAGAAGATTATAATAAAACTACAAAAAAATAATTTAAGCTTCGTCTAATAAAACAAACACACATTTCAGACGTTGTACCATCTGATCATGACGGATTACTCTCTCCTCCGCAGTCCAGAGGGCAGGCTCTATTGATTAGTATTTCAGGTTATTCGCAGTCGCATAAATTCGACTGAATTTAAATGTGACGTGCTAGCGGTCTCGCGATTTTCGTGAGAACGCAATTATTTTGGCAACGTAAATCTTCTATTCAGTAGCAATATACTCTTCTGACCGTCTATAGGAGGAAAACAAAACGTTACCAAAATAATTGCTTTCTCGGGAAAATTGCTAGTCTCCCTCGCAGCCGTTGTTAGGGTCGCCGTCCCAAACTCGCTCCCCACCAGCGGCTGCTCACTCGAGCAACACATTCCATTCCCTTTGTATAATGAACCAATGAGATTACAGCATGATCACTGCTAAAATTAAACGCCAGCCTTTTGCGAGCGACGAGGCAAGCGTTGTTGTTGTAAAGCTTGTTTAATCGAAAGCTAATATTTCGAAAAGTTTAGCTTAGAACATTACAAAATTTACGAAGAATAATGTTTTGACTATGTTCTTTCTGCCCATGCAAACAAAGGTGCGTAAAAGTCAATGTGAAGCGTGTGAGCATCAGAGAAATATTAAGTTGGCCGTGTTGACACACGGTGTGCTCAAATTATACTTCACAAACTCCGGTCGAAATATATGGGAAACAAATGGTAAGGCTTGCCTTTCCGTGCTGTAACTCACGTTTAAACGCTTCCGGAACCGGAAGAGAAGAGAAAAAAGGGGTCACATGATCCCCCAGTGGCATACAAATACGCCACCTCCCCCGTGCCTAATCGGCTTTTTTCTTCGTGCTCACTCACGTGTACACGGTCAGGTAAGTGTGTACTGTTTTGGCCTTTATTTCTTTTTCCAGGTCTAGATTTACATAATGTCTGAGAAACCTCACCATAAACGTCATCGTACATCACCTCCAGGACAAAAATCTCCGTCGGACGACCCAGATAACCGAGGTCAACGACACAAGCGAAGGCGGGAAAATCACCTTAACGTCAACGAGGACACTCTGACTAAAATCCTCGAAGGTGTCAATGATATGAAGAAACAGTTTGTGGCCTGGACCACTCGTGTAACCGACATTGAGTCCAAAATTAATGAAAACTCGGGCACAACGTCCCACTATTCTGGCGAATTCGACGATGATCAACTGTCGAGTCACCCGAAGGAATTCGATACTTTGGCTATCAACAATCCTGCCATTGAGGCACCTTTAGCTGGCTCTTTGCCATCTTTAGACGGCGTTGAGCCGACAAATGTGAACGAAGGCGCCAACACGAGCGTCGCTGAACAAGGAACTTCATGTGAGTTCTTCGATCCAGAGAATACTTCTCTTCGAAGATGGTCTCCTTCAGACCCCTTTCGTAAATTCCTTGAGAAGAACTTACGATGGCGTCTTACACTAGATCAAGTAAACGAAATAATCGGGGAAAATTCTCTCCCTGAAACAGAGGCATGTGTTGCACCTTTGCTTGACAAACAGATTCTGAATTATATTCCCGCCAACCAGAAGAAATTCGTTGAACAACGAGACAAGGATCTGGCTCTGATCCAACGAGCTTTGCTCAACTCGGCAGCTCCTCTTTGCTGTTTACACGACCGCCTTGAAAATAATGTCAAGGTGTCAAACGAGGAACTGCTAAGTATTTTACAACGATCTCTATGTTTGTTGGGTTCAGCTAATCATATAGTCACAGCGAATCGCCGAAAGAAAATTTTGGGCGCCATTAATCCAGATAAGGCTCAATTAGCCGATCTCGACTTCCCGAACGCGGGAAAAATGCTCTTTGGGGAAGATTTACCTCCCCTAGCAGCCAAACAATCCGAATTATCTCGGAGCCTTAGAAAGAACTTACAAAAACAGCCTTATAGTGCAAAGACACACACTCATTCTTCAAGAGACAACTCTAGGGGGTTTGAACACGCCCCGAACAAGTACGACTATACGGAACCTAACCAGCCCTTTCGTAACAGGTCTGGTCAGCGAGGGTCAATCCCCGCAAATATCAAATCCTCGAATTTTCGTGGAGACCGGGAGCAGACAAACCGCAACTGGTCCCGCCAATAAAAATCAGCGTGTTGCACGACTGCCCTACTTCGTCAGCCAGTGGCGAAATATTACTCAAGATCCCCAGGTCTTACATAAATACTGTCCGAGGCTATCAACTGAATTCTCATACAGAACCGCGGGGGAAAAAACAAACAAAAAAACAAAACAAAACAAAAAAAACAAAAAAAACCAACAAAAAATCCCGCGAACAACGCCAACGGAAAACTTGTACGTAATGAACGAGGAAATAACAAAATTATTGAACATAGGGGCAATTATCCCCGTAAAATTCTCATTGACTGGTTTGTTGTTGTTTTTTTAATACAGGCGCATGCTTCTCGTTCCCCCAAAGGGGAGGATCATTTCGCCCAGCGTTAGGTGCAAGTCATTTAAACAAGTGCGTTAATGAACGAACATTTTCAGATGGAAAAATCTGTGCGTAAAGCAACTTATAAATCCAAACGATTATATGGTGAAGCTAAACCTCTTTACATCTTTTGTCTCAAATTCTGGGTTTTTCTAGAGTCTTGTCAACCAGCAGTAGAGCTCGCCCCACTCCACTTCAGGTTCCTTCAAACCTGCGTTATCCAGCAATTAGTAGCGTTGAACAATGGGGTTTATCACGGCACAGTCCACCTGAACAGACTAGCACTGGAAGAGCTGCAGTGGTGGTTTGTGAATATCCATCAAGTCAATGGAAATCCAATTTTTTGTACCCTCTCATCCGAAATGAGTATCACTTCGGATTCGATGCCTCAAAAATGGGGTGGGGTGCCACTTGTGACAACGTTTCAACCAACGGATGTTGGTCATACCAGGAAAACCTTCAAAATAAAGGTCCTGAAACTAAAAGATGGATTTCTTGCAATACAGCAGTCAACGAACAAAGCATACGACTCTGCATGGGGTTAAATGAATTCCTGGGGTATTGGATGGGAAATTAAATATCCAATTTTAGCTAACATCAGGGAAATTCTAGTTTTCCTTAGTGATCAATTTGACAACTAACAATAAATACCATACAGTATTTAAACGTTCTTCGCTCAGCCACATCATTTGTACATCCATGGATTGATGGCAAACCCCATGAGAGAAATCGCAAACAAACAACACCCTAAAACAAGATATTCACCAACCTGGGATGTAACCACGGTAACCTCATATCCTGACGAGGGTTGGATAATAATAATACTTTATGCCTCAAGATACTAACAAAAGAATTATTTATGTTACTGAATTGTTATTAGCATTGATCTTACCAGAGAGATCGTCTATTCTCTGTGAGCTTGATATTCAGTTCCTGAACAACCGGATGGTTTTAAATTCACATTCACTAAACCTCGAATGACAAATGATCCAAGATCTCTCAACAATATCCTTCCCGCGTCTTTTGCTCAGGACATAACACCATGCCCCTTGAAGTGCTTAAAATCATATTTAAATGCTACAAGGGAGTTTTCGGTAAACACCTGAATACAATAACTTGTTTCTCTCAATTCAACGTCCACATCGATCTCCAGAAGTACAATTGCTGGATGGTTGTGTGACACATTAAAAGCTGTGGGATTGTTTCCACAATATTTTAGGCATGGGTGATTGGGCTTCTCCCTCAATTTTCCAACATTTTTATTACAAACCATGCAACTATTGATGATAGTTATGTCAAAACGATTCTAGAATCCTAGCTCCTTTAGGGATATACAACTTATTTTGAGTTCTTGTTTCTTTTGTAACCTTAACGGTCTACAGTCAATAAAGTTTATTACGAACCTGCACAGTTTGTGTCAGCTATTATGTTGTAGCTTTTGCGTTGAAATCTACCATTTGTTTCCCATATATTTCGACCGGAGTTTGTGAAGTATAATTTAAATTACACAAGGGCCTTCTTAGGCCTGTTAGTGTAATTATGATTATACGAGCAAACGAAGGGAGAAATATATGGGCCCACCCTCAACCGACTGGCGGTTTCCCATACCCTGTTTATTCCTAGGGTGTGTTCAGACATGTTAAAAATAGCCGATTAGGCACGGGGGAGGTGGCGTATTTGTATGCCACTGGGGGATCATGTGACCCCTTTTTTCTCTTCTCTTCCGGTTCCGGAAGCGTTTAAACGTGAGTTACAGCACGGAAAGGCAAGCCTTACCATTTGTTTCCCATATATTTCTCCCTTCGTTTGCTCGTATAATCATAATTACACTAACAGGCCTAAGAAGGCCCTTGTGTAATTTAAATTATTACCGAAGTCTGAAAATTATCTGCGTACCGCACGGCACTTGAAATCACGAATATTTTCAGAAGTATAGCTTAGAACTTCGCCGAATTTTTGAAGAATGCTATTTTGATTATCCTCTTTCACCACATGCAGATAAACAAGCGTTGAAGTTATGAGCGTCACGGAAATAAGATGTAAACACAAGCCCGACGGAAATGGGGTGAACAACAAGAGAGCGACTAGTATAGTGTGTTTACTTGAAAGTTAATATTTCGCGTAATTTAGCTTAGAAGTTCACGAAATTTACGAAGAATGGTATTTTAATTATGTTCTTGCCGCTCATGTCAATAAATGCGTACGAAAACTTTTGAAAAGGCTACAAGTGTTTGCGAAATGTAGCAGGTCCAGGTAGTCGTCTTCGCAGACGTTCAGGTGTGCGTATTAAATTACCGATCGAGAATATTGCTTCTTCTACGTATTTTAATTTCTTTTCTTCAATGTTGCTCAAGCTAACCGAAGAAATCCTAAGACTTCGTGGGTGAATTACTTGTTCTTGCATATTAAAAGCTTCACAAGCGGAGAAACCACCACAATAACATGGGCCATGGCCAGAAACCTTTGAGATTGTATCGGCGCTTGGAAAATCAGCTATTTACCACAGTCGGTAGGAAAGTTTGCAAACATCAGTATTCCCTTGGGCAAATTGGACAACTGCTTTCCGTTGATAGGGATTAAGATCTTTTATTTTAAACGTTTTGAACGTAAATCACACTTGCTCGCCATCAAAATACCGAGGCAAGGACATGCCAAGGTGAAGGTCGGCTTTCCAGATTTTGGAAGGCTTGCTCTGATTGGTCAGATGCGGGAATGGAATGTGTTGCTCGAGAAAATTGCGAGACGCTAGCACTTTAAATTTCATGCAGCTGATTTATTTATGACACCGCGGTATTTATTGAATAAAAGGCCAAGGCCAAAAGGATCAATATAAATTAGGCCAATAACGGACTATCATCATTTTCGTCGTCACAGGTCATAGTTTAATTCTCGAATCAGAATAATCCATTTAGATGGGCCACAAATGAATGATAACGAACTTCTAGCCTCAAACTATTGACATTGTTCATAAAATAGCTATATTTTAAAATTATTAGACACGCGTGAAACAGTGCGACTGACCTTTTGGAACGCGCAGTTGCCATACAAAACGAATGCATTCTCGAGTTCAACGAGGGGAAAGTTCCTACTTTCTACAGCACAAGATTGATGATTCGCTTCGCACGGGATTGTTTACGTCTTCAAATTACTCTAGATCAGCAATATTTTCAGGTAATAATTCCATGTCCTAAATAACCCAGGTACTTCATGAAAGCCTGACCCCAACACACACCCTAATGCTAACCAGTAAATTCGTGAATATAGGACATGGATTTATAACCTATTTTCACTTCGTTTTGCGTTTAACCACGCCTCCAACGAAATTTTTTATGCGGAATTTTGATTTCATTGGATAAGATCACAGTTATGTCAACAACACTGCACTACGATTGGACGATTTTCATCTGTGATGACAGTTTCTTTTGTGATGTCAATGGAAAGCTAATACAGTAACAGTTTCGTTCCTGCGGGGAACGAAACAAAAAGCGGTGCCCTGTGGCGTTCAAAATATCGCGTTAAAAATGTCGCGTCAAAAATATACTATTGATTCCCAACGAACTCACACACGGAATATAAAGCGTTTGAAAGTTAGCTGCGCCCGCAAACCAACTTTCAGGGCACCGCAATCTGAAACTAGAGCTGCATTTTGCGTAGAAAACCGTAGATTGCCGCGGAGTCCATCTGTGGGTGCCAATCATTTATCAAATATATCCATGTCCATGGAAGTGAGCTTCAAACAAACATGTTTTGCAGCCCGTAGAGCGCTTTATTTGGTCAGGAAAAATCCGGAAAGCCAACTAGACATAACGCTCTTGCGACGTTCCGACATGTTGTCTCGAGCACTCGTTAAAATATAATCCGTTTCTTAACAAAATGTACAAGGTTTACGGCATTTTTTTGTCGAATATATCCATCACTATGATATAATTGATAGCCTAAAGCAAATTACAGTTTTTTAACGCTTACCGTTTCGCCAGGAAAAATCCAGAAAGACAGCCAGCGAAACGCGGCTTTAGTAATCTGACACGAACGTAAACAACAAAGTCGACAACAAAATCGCTTCGTGAGAGTCATCTTTATCTTTTAAAGACTTCTTTTATCAAATATACCCATCCTCAAACACTGGAAAGTATTGAAAAATTAATTTTTCTTTCAAGGTACTACTCGTTTGGACAGGAAAAATCCAGAAGTGAAACTAATGTTTAAACAAAAAATCAGGGGGGGTGTTCCAAGCCGGGTTTTTTCTTATTTTTAGTATTTTTAACCCAATTTATGAACTGTTTGTAAAAATATCCTAACACTAACATTCTAAAATTTGGCATTTTAAAATATGTAAATTTCAAACTCCGTAAAACAAATCTATATCGCTATTATTGCGCCAAAGAAATAGTCTAATTCTGGGGTAGAACCCCCCGGCATTTTTTGGTTTCGTATTCGTAACTGGCCAGTTTCAGATCCGAGCCAAAAAGCTGTCGCTGATTGTAAAAACGCGGACTGTTGATAAACCTTACAAGGTGATGGACCCGCATGCCAAATATACCCATGTGGAATACATTTTACTTTCGACAGGGTTGTTCTCATTATTTTACAACTTTTTAGAAAGTCAGGAAAAATCGGAAAGCTTGCAGTACATAATGTTGATACAACTTTCCGACACGTTATTTTGAGCGCCGATGAAAGTATTATATCATTTCCTAGCGAAAGGTATAAAGTTTACACGAATCTTTTGTCAAATATATCCATTATTGTAATATGCTTAGTAGTTTGGAGCAAATTACAGTTTTCTAGCGCTTACCGTTTGGCCAGGAAAAATCCAGAAAGACAGCCAGCGAAACACGGCTTTAGTAATCTGGTACGAACGTAAACAACAAAGTCGATCGACAACAAAATTGCTTCGTGAGAGTGATCTTTATCTTTTAAAGACTTCTTTTATCAAATATACCTATCCTCAAATATCATAAAAAATTGTAGACGTAATTTTTCTTTCAAAGCACTTGTCATGTGGATAGGAAAAATCCAGAAGTGAAACGAGTGCTTAAACGCAAAATCAGGGGGATTACTCAACTTAAGTTTTGTTTCCTATAGGTTTTTTAGCCCAACTTACAAACTGTTTGTAAAAATATTTTAACACTAACATTCTAACAATTGTCATTTTAAAATATATAAGCTCAAACTCTTTCAAAATATATAAGCTCAAGTCTTTGTAACGTTTTTTTAGGACATCAGCTATTGATTGACCAGGCGGGAAGCGTAATCTAATTATGAATATCAAAGCCCAGCATATTATTTTCATAAGAGCCATTGAGTTGGACACGAGAGTAAAATCATAATATTTAATAAAGTTCTAACGTTTCGTTGTTATTATCACAACATCTTCAGAGAATAATTTACATGAGTGTAATGAGACTAAATATATAATTACAGAGTTGTCATAAAATATGCATGCAATAACCAATCAGAGAGTGTTACTACAAATTAAATTACAAGCAGAAGTGACAGACAAAAAGGAAGTAAAATTATAAAAGGAAGAGTGGCGCAGAACCAATATTACCATTTACTCTTCCTTTTATAATTTTACTTCCTTTTTGTCTGTCACTTCTGCTTGTAATTTTATTTGTAGTAACACTCTCTGATTGGTTATTGCATGCATATTTTATGACAACTCTGTAATTATATATTTAGTCTCATTACACTCATGTAAATTATTCTCTGAAGATGTTGTGATAATAACAACGAAACGTTAGAACTTTATTAAATATTATGATTTTACTCTCGTGTCCAACTCAATGGCTCTTATGAAAATAATATGCTGGGCTTTGATATTCATAATTAGATTAAGCTCAAGTCTATATTGCGGCAAAGAACTAGCCCCATTCTGGCGTTTAACCCCCCGGCATTTTCTAGTTTCATATTCGTGATTGGCTGGTTTAACTGGCCAGTTACGAATATGAAACTAAAAAATGCCGGGGTTTGCCGGGGGTTGAACCCCAGAATTAGACTATTTCTTTGGCGCAATAATGGCAATATAGATTTGTTTTACGGAGTTTGAAATTTATATATTTTAAAATGCCAAATTTTAGAATGTTAGTGTTACGATATTTTTACAAACAGTTCATAAATTGGGTTAAAAATACTAAAAATAAGAAAAAAGCCGGCTTGGACCCCCCCCTGATTTTTTGTTTAAACATTAGTTTCACTTCTGGATTTTTCCTGTCCAAACGAGTAGTACTTTGAAAGAAAAAGTAATTTTTCAATATTTTCCAGTGTTTGAGGATGGGTATATTTGATAAAAGAAGTCTTTAAAAGATAAAGATGACTCTCACGAAGCGATTTTGTTGTCGACTTTGTTGTTTACGTTCGTGTCAGATTACTAAAGCCGCGTTTCGCTGGCTGTCTTTCTGGATTTTTCCTGGCGAAACGGTAAGCGTTAGAAAACTGCAATTTGTTTTAGGCTATCAATTATATCATAGTGATGGATATATTCGACAAAAGAATGCCGTAAACCTTGTACATTTTGTTAAGAAACGGATTATATTTTAACGAGTGCTCGAAACATGTCGGAACGTCGCAAGAGCGTTATGTCTGGTTGGCTTTCCGGATTTTCCGGTCCCTGACCAAATAAAGCGCTCTACGGGCTCCAAAACATGTTTGTTTGAAGCTCACTTCCATGAACATGGGTATATTTTAGCCTCCTCCGCAGGCAACTCTGTGTTTTCCGGCGACCGTGTCTGGGAAAATGGGGGAACTGTGGGCGATAGATAGGACTCTCTCCTCCGCAGAGGTTCTTTCGGAGATCGGAGAATTCGGAGATCGTCCGATCTCCGAAAGAACCTCTGCGGAGGAGAGAGATATTATGCTCGGATAAATCAGCTCACACATCTGGGAAGACACAGAGTTGCCTGCGGAGGAGGCTAGGTATATTTGATAAATGATTGGCACCCACAGATGGACTCCGCGGCAATCTACGGTTTTCTACGCAGAATGCACCTCTAGTTTCAGATTCGAATCTGAATCTAAATCTGAAACTGCGAATCTGAAACCGTAGCCGTGGGAGACCTTTCAGTATAAATCGAATATACTTACATACGGCAAATCACAAACGGAAGCTTTCAGTCTGAACATACAACTTGTCCTAACTTCTAACGGCTGACTGCTGATTTCGAACTGCAGTTTGCGGTGTGGCGTAAACAGGCCTGACGAGAGGGGAGGTCAGCCTGGTCGTTGACCAGGGGCCCGGGGCCAAAGGGGGCCCATTTTTAAGGAAACAAAAGAATATATTATACATTATCTTTGCCGCGAAAGTGTGAAACGATAAAATCGATTTTATAATAGACAATTGAAGTTTTAGCATTAATCGTTCCATTGCATTGTGTTTCTCGCTAATGGTTTTATCACTGCTATTGGGGCCCTCTATGGCTTTATCACTGGCATTGGGCCCCTTTATGGCTATATCACTGCTATGGGGACATGGGGGCCCTTTATGCCTTTATGACCGGCACCGCTATAGTACTATCCATCGCCGCCGCACTGGGATTATTTGATTCTCTATTATTAACATACAGACAATTACCTTGGGGAGGGGGCCCGTAAATATTTTTTGACCAGGGGCCCAAAATTTCTCTCGGCGGCCCTGGGCGTAAATGTGCGATCTATTCTTTATTATTTAAGGCCTCTAATATAGATATATACCGTCTTGGGCAGTAATTAGTAGGACCCTTCAGAAATATATATTTTTTACTTTTAAAAAGTTTTGTCCACATTACACGTAACGTGTTATGATTGATAAACTTTAAGGAATCATTCTGAGGGGGACAAATTTCCGAAGAGGGGGACATGTTTCCTAGGAAATGTGTCCCCCTGGGGGGACACATATTTCCTGGCCGTGTAATAGGAGCACGCAGTCCAGTTATATATGTAGGTCAGTGGTCCAACCTCCTCTGGAAAATTCTGGAAAAGGCCAAAGGCCAAAGCACAGAATAAAGACTATACAGAAGGGCCACTCGGGTCGGAACCTTTGAAGTTTTTGTCTCCGCGCATGTCGCATTACGCATGTTGCTCAGCCAGTAAACTGTATGTTCTGGCCAATAAGCACGCTGAACTGGCTGTCCTAGCCAGTAAACTGCATATTTTTGCATAAAAATACGAGGACACGTTGTACCGCTAAGTGGCCCTTCTGTATAGTCTTTATTCTGTGGCCAAAGGGCTTTCAAACTACTAAGGTTTTTTTGGTTATTACTTTGTGTTTCGCGCACCAATATGAAAAACGTCATGTAATCATTATATATATATATATATATATATATATATATATATATATATATATATAAACAGCTATACCTAGCTCTACACAGCTATACACAGCTATACCTAGCTATACACAGCTATACACAGCTATACACAGCTGTACACAGCTGTACGTAGCTATACACAGCTATACACAGCTATACACAGCTATACACAGCTATACGTAGCTATACACAGCTATACACAGCTATACCTAGCTATACACAGCTATACACAGCTGTACGCAGCTGTACGTAGCTATACACAGCTATACACAGCTATACACAGCTATACGTAGCTATACACAGCTATACGCAGCTATACACAGCTATACGCAGCTATACACAGCTATACACAGCTATACACAGCTATACGTAGCAATACACAGCTATACGTAGCTATACACAGCTATACACAGCTATACACAGCTATACGTAGCTATACGTAGCTATACACAGCTATACGTAGCTATACGCAGCTATACGTAGCTATACACAGCTATACACAGCTATACGCAGCTATACGTAGCTATACACAGCTATACACAGCTATACGTAGCTATACACAGCTATACACAGCTATACGTAGCTATACACAGCTATACACAGCTATACGTAGCTATACGTAGCTATACACAGCTATACGTAGCTATACGTAGCTATACGCAGCTATACGTAGCTATACACAGCTATACACAGCTATACACAGCTGTACGTAGCTATACACAGCTATACACAGCTATACACAGCTATACGCAGCTATACACAGCTATACACAGCTATACACAGCTATACGTAGCTATACACAGCTATACGTAGCTATACGTAGCTATACACAGCTATACACAGCTATACACAGCTATACACAGCTATACACAGCTATACACAGCTATACGTAGCTATACGTAGCTATACACAGCTATACGTAGCTATACGTAGCTATACGCAGCTATACGTAGCTATACACAGCTATACACAGCTATACGTAGCTATACGTAGCTATACGCAGCTATACGTAGCTATACACAGCTATACACAGCTATACGTAGCTATACACAGCTATACGTAGCTATACACAGCTATACGCAGCTATACGTAGCTATACACAGCTATACACAGCTACACACTGCTATACGCAGCTATACACAGCTATACACAGCTATACACAGCTATACACAGCTATACGTAGCTATACACAGCTATACACAGCTATACGTAGCTATACACAGCTATACACAGCTATACGTAGCTATACGTAGCTATACACAGCTATACGTAGCTATACGTAGCTATACGCAGCTATACACAGCTATACACAGCTATACGTAGCTATACGTAGCTATACACAGCTATACGTAGCTATACACAGCTATACACAGCTATACGTAGCTATACACAGCTATACGCAGCTATACACAGCTATACACAGCTATACACAGCTATACGTAGCAATACACAGCTATACACAGCTATACGTAGCTATACACAGCTATACACAGCTATACGTAGCTATACGTAGCTATACACAGCTATACACAGCTATACACAGCTATACACAGCTATACACAGCTATACGTAGCTATGCACAGCTATACACAGCTATACACAGCTATACGCAGCTATACAGATCTATACACAGCCATACACAGCTATACGTAGCTATACGTAGCTATACGTAGCTATACGTAGCTATACACCGCTATACACAGCTATACGTAGCTATACACAACTATATGTAGCTATACACAGCTATATGTTTGGTTTATAAATTATTAATGATTTGGAGAAGTATAATCATAATCACAGTGCCCTGTATTTACACTATATACATGTATATAAGAAATTTATGCTGACAAAATATCTTGGCTGTTATATCGACATTACAAAACCTGCTTTGTTTACTTGATTTAGGTGTTGTTCAATATCTTGTATAATGAAATTAAGAAACCAAAGTTTGTGCACACGAGAGCTGCTACAGTGGTCTGACCACAGAATAGTAGATACACCAAAAGTCTGACTCTTATGAAAGTACTAAAATATTCTATAATCTGATGTCTAAGTGTCACTCAATTGTACATTTTGATAAATTGTTGAAAAGCTATTGTGAGCTGTTGGGAAACTGAAAGCCTTGAATATATTGAAAGCCTTGAAATGAAGAAATATATCTGTTGAAACTACGGTACTGAGTATTGTACATGAGTCTTATTCAAACTACTAGCAGAATCACAAAATATTAGTGATATACATGACACTTGAATGCCACTGACAGCATATTTAGGACAGGTAAAATGTTGATAATCTGGGGTGATTAATTCTTTGAAAGTTTTCATGGCGATAATGTAATATGGATTATTTTTGTGGAAACACCAAGTAAAATATTTATTTGCTGAGCTTAGACCTGAGTCAACAGGCCAAAAGCTCAGCAAATAAATATTTTACGTGGTGTTTCCACAAAAATAATCTATATGGACTAGGGTGAGTTGACATCCGAGATAAAGAACAGCACTAATCATGACTTGAACAACCTAATATAAAATTTTATCCACAGAATACATGTAGTTATGTATGTGATAGTGTTGTTCAGTGGATAAACGTTAATTGGGTTGTTCAAAGCGCCAATAAAGTAGCAATCCAGGCTTCATACAAAAAATTGAATTTTACAAGATCACTTTGGGGCATGTTATAATGCTAATATATGCTATGCCATATATTAATATATGGAAACAGCCAGTAAAGATGTATGTATAGTATGTGCCATGTTCAAATTAGGAGCACATGTATAAAATGATTTAAAATAACTCATTTGTTTGTGTTTTCTGTGTGCTTTTCACACATTTTCATGCATTGCTTCTTAAGGCTATATCTCTCTGTGCTTAATAGGGGTAGTCACATGTACGCATTGCGTACCTATTTTTTACTTTGTCATCATAAACACTAAAAAATGTTATCATGCTTACCTGCTGATAAAAATATAAACCAGTTTCTTCATTTTAAAATATCGTCTCAAAAATTCCAAGTGATATCGACAAATCAGTTCGAAGAAAACAAAGATTAAAATCCCGTACCCTGTAAAGCTAAGATGACCGCATGTTCAACAACAACTGAATGACGTAGAATTAGCATGACAGGTATAGCCGTGTATAGCTTTTTATAGCTGTGTATAGCTGTGTATAACTACGTATTGCTGTGTATAGCTTTTTATAGCTGTGTATAACTGTGTATAGCTGTGTATAGCTGTGTATAGCTACGTATAGCTGTGTATAGCTGTGTATAGCTACGTATAGCTACGTATAGCTGTGTATAGCTGTGTATAGCTACGTATAGCTGCGTATAGCTACGTATAGCTGTGTATAGCTGTGTATAGCTACGTATAGCTGTGTATAGCTACGTATAGCTGTGTATAGCTGCGTATAGCTACGTATAGCTACGTATAGCTGTGTATAGCTACGTATAGCTGTGTATAGCTGTGTATAGCTGTGTATAGCTACATATAGCTACGTATAGCTGTGTATAGCTACGTATAGCTGTGTATAGCTGTGTATAGCTACGTATAGCTGTGTATAGCTGTGTATAGCTGTGTATAGCTGTGTATAGCTGCGTATAGCTGTGTATAGCTGTGTATAGCTACGTATAGCTGTGTATAGCTGTGTATAGCTACGTATAGCTGTGTATAGCTACGTATAGCTACGTATAGCTGTGTATAGCTGTGTATAGCTGTGTATAGCTGTGTATAGCTACGTATAGCTGTGTATAGCTGTGTATAGCTACGTATAGCTGTGTATAGCTGTGTATAGCTGTGTATAGCTGTGTATAGCTGTGTATAGCTGTGTATAGCTGTGTATAGCTGTGTATAGCTGCGTATAGCTGTGTATAGCTGTGTATAGCTGTGTATAGCTACGTATAGCTACGTATAGCTGTGTATAGCTACGTATAGCTACGTATAGCTGTGTATAGCTGTGTATAGCTGTGTATAGCTACGTATAGCTGTGTATAGCTGTGTATAGCTACGTATAGCTGTGTATAGCTGTGTATAGCTGTGTATAGCTGTGTATAGCTGTGTATAGCTGTGTATAGCAGTGTATAGCTGTGTATAGCTGTGTATAGCTACGTATAGCTGTGTATAGCTGTGTATAGCTACGTATAGCTGTGTATAGCTACGTATAGCTACGTATAGCTGTGTATAACTGTGTATAGCTGTGTATAGCTACGTATAGCTGTGTATAGCTGTGTATAGCTACGTATAGCTGTGTATAGCTGTGTATAGCTGTGTATAGCTGTGTATAGCTGCGTATAGCTGTGTATAGCTGCGTATAGCTGTGTATAGCTACGTATAGCTGTGTATAGCTGTGTATAGCTACGTATAGCTGTGTATAGCTACGTATAGCTACGTATAGCTGTGTATAGCTACGTACAGCTGTGTACAGCTGTGTACAGCTGTGTATAGCTGTGTATAGCTGTGTATAGCTAGGTATAGCTGTGTATAGCTGTGTATAGCTGTGTATAGCTGTGTATAGCTGTGTATAGCTGTGTATAGCTGTGTATAGCTACGTACAGCTGTGTACAGCTGTGTATAGCTGTGTATAGCTGTGTATAGCTAGGTATAGCTGTGTATAGCTGTGTATAGCTGTGTATAGCTGTGTATAGCTACGTATAGCTGTGTATAGCTGTGTATTGCTACGTATAGCTGTGTATAGCTGTGTATAGCTGCGTATAGCTGTGTATAGCTGCGTATAGCTGTGTATAGCTACGTATAGCTGTGTATAGCTGTGTATAGCTACGTATAGCTGTGTATAGCTACGTATAGCTACGTATAGCTGTGTATAGCTGTGTATAGCTACGTACAGCTGTGTATAGCTGTGTATAGCTGTGTATAGCTAGGTATAGCTGTGTATAGCTGTGTATAGCTGTGTATAGCTACGTATAGCTGTGTATAGCTGTGTATAGCTGTGTATAGCTACGTACAGCTGTGTACAGCTGTGTATAGCTGTGTATAGCTGTGTATAGCTAGGTATAGCTGTGTATAGCTGTGTATAGCTGTGTAGAGCTAGGTATAGCTGTTTATATATATATATATATATATATATATATATATATATATATATATATATTATGATTACATGACGTTTTTCATATTGGTGCGCGAAACACAAAGTAATAACCGTTTTTTTCATACACAATGTATATATCCTGTATTGTCCTCAATGGTCCTGTATCGACCCTTTATAATATGAGTTAGCAATTTTTAATTAGTAAAAAATGGCCGATCTTTCTTTGACATTTTCTCTTCACACTAAAGACGTGAATTGCTGTGCCTTCGCACCAAACAGTCGTATATTAGTGTCTGGTTCAAGTGATAAAACAGCGAGATTATGGAATATTGAAGAAGGTTCAGAAGTACCAGGTTCTCCTTTAAACGGACACAATTATCATGTTTGTGCGTGTGCCTTCTCTCCATTTGGAACTTTGCTTGCCACGGCTTCAACTGACTGTACTGTCTGGTTATGGGATACAAAGTCGTATGAAAAACTGACAACATTTGAAGGACATCGTGGCGCAGTTCGAGCTTGTGTTTTTTCACCAGATTCTCTTTTACTTGCATCAGGATCAGCTGATGAAACTGTGTGTCTTTGGAGCACTCGAACAAAAAAACTTGTCAGGAGAATTGAAGGTTTTGAAAGCAGCGTAATGACAGTTTATTTTACTCCAGATAATCTTTATGTTATAGCTGGAGTCAGTAATGGAGAAATAAGTCTATGGGATGTACAAAGTGGCTTATGTAAGGCGTTTGATAAGGAAGCTAACGACATGGGAGTCAATACGTGTTGTTTTTCACCTACGTTTGGTTCCGCAGGTATGTTTATTAAAATCACGCTCAGGCTGTATTTTAATACCGCAGTATTATTCTTTTCCTAAAATAACGTTAATCCTAACTCTAAATAACCCTGATACTAACCTTAAATAACCATGATTTGTGCTGCAAAAATAGCCAAACTCATAACTACAGTATAGCCACTTAAAATTAATAAACATTTTTATTGCTGTATCAAGAAGAAGTTCATAATAATTTATAGGACTATGGATGTCATAGATGTCCGACGTTTTATGAAATATACAATTTTTGTGTATTGGGTAACAGTTTTGACTTTTATATACATGTAGTTGTACAGTACAGCAGCAGCTGTGTACCAAGAGAATAGTAAAGCAAATAATAACTTCTGTATTATTTCAACAGTTTTGTGCAATGACTTGTACACTAACAAACACAGCTGTTACACAGACTTTTTATCCCATAAATGATTACGCTATATTTAACAAATAAAACATAGCTCCATGCATATGTAATCTTATAAAGGTTCGTTTGACGTCATTTGAACATGAAATAAGTTGAAATAAATACATCAAATACATCAAATGAACCTTTATAAGAGTACATACAGCACAGGAGCAGTATATTTTATATGTTTTATAGAATAAGAAGGGGGAAAAACAAGCTAAAGTTGGACAGTTTTGAAATTTTTTGGTTGGCTTTTCTGGCCAGTATTGTACAGTCGTTGGCATCTAAGTGTGTATACCACCAGTCAAAACATGTTTTATGTCAATGTCAATGTCAAAGTTAAATGTTTACCTTGGAAAGGTATTAGGTTTTCATTCAATATATTTGAACCAATACATTATTGTCATATGAATGTGCCCTTAGCCAAGCACATCTCACCAGTCCCACAGTGTTGATTTCAAAACGGTTAACTTTGACTTAAATTTAGAACATGTTTTGATGGGTGGTGTACACGCTTAGGTGCCAGCGACTGTATATTAATTATGTTGTAAATCTGACTTTGTTCTAATTAATTGCTTGGATTTTTTGAAGTGCCATGCAGCAGTGATACCAGTGGTAGTTCTCCCCATTTTCTGCTTGCAACTGGTGGAGGTGATAATTTGGTAAAACTTTGGAACCTTTTTACTGCATCTGGTAAGTAACTGTAAATTAATAAGTTACTGCAGTAAGTAATTTATGACCCAATATTTCAACACTCCAATCTAGTATCTTCATCCAATGTGATTGTTATGAAGACACTCTGGTTCTCTATTTTTTACTGTTGTAAGACCAATGATGTTATCTATATAAAACAAGATGCAAATAGGTCTCTGATAGTAGACCACCATGAAGACATTCTAAAGTAGAGGTGTGCGAATCCAATCTGAATCCGATCATTGGTTTTCTTTTCAGAAAGTTCGTGCAACTATTGCAACATATACAGTACTGTGCAGAAATAACCTAACAAAATCCGCACCCGATTTGCGATCATGTTTGTGGATCGCATACGGGCGATTCGTGGCTGCGGTTGCGTACGCTTGGCGGTTGCGGCTGCGGGCGTTTGGTGGTTCGGCTGCGAGCATCCTTGCGGTCAGCCAAACACTGCGGCAAGGAAGACGCAGGCGTCGTAACACGATCGGCGCCGATTGTCAGCATACGTTTCTCGAACTTTAATATAAGCGTCATCTGAGATTCTGAGATCAAGGCCACGTTCAAACGTAGAGCATGTTGCAATCAATTGATATGGGAAGACTTTCATAATTTGCAACGAATTGTTACGCTCAAGTCATCCGACGTTTCTATTGTCAATATATAAATAGAATTTTAGAAGAAGGAGTAAAAACTTCGAGGTCGGCAATACGTTTGTTTCTCTCTCGATATCGAAGAACTGGAAGACTTGCCGACGCTCAATGCAGTGGGAGAAGACCTCTTTTAGGTGCCGATGGAAGAAGATTCATCAATGATGAAATGAACAAGAACGACAAATTGATCGGTCGAATTAAACTTGGAATATTTATTTTTCAAGGCGGTTTGAGAATAAAACGTCTTTATGGATTCCGGCGTGAACACAAAATATTACTGCCAGGTTGTGAATGATGATTGTTAATTGACTCGGGCAAATAGCCAATGAAAATTGCAATGTTGTTTGTGAATATTGCAATATTGCGGGCAAGAGAACATCCGGTTTGACTGTAAAAATCACGTGTAGTTCATATTTAAAATTTATAAAATAATACAGATTCGAAAAAATAATAGTTTCAAAGCAAATATGTTGGAAACGGGAAGGGCTAATCATTGAGTTTCTGAGTTTATATGTAAAGATACAAAGAATCATAAACTTGGCAAAGAAAAGTTATTTATACGTCTCTAGATTAATTTTCTCGAATTGAGTTTGTAGCGACTCAACAAACAGAGTTTAGGAATTTGGTCCCGACAACAGTTACACCGAAAAAGTATTTTTTTAAACACAAAATGCAACGTGGGGTCCTAAACGGCTACGAAGTCTTTATACAAATGAGTGCCTTGGGAATTAGCCTGCGTCACAGACGCTCGTCGAAATTGCATAAATTGTTAGAAATTAATAGTTTCACCGTAACCACTGAAATCTTCAAACAAACGTTCGGCAAATTTTAATAGTGTTCTTATAGTAAAACTTTAATTTACAAAACTGTTTTTCGGAAATTCCGCTTCGGAATGAAACTTTCAATCATGCAATCTGCAGGTCGTAGAATCATTGTTTTAAAACGCGCTGACTCTTCTTATAAAATTACTTTAAAAGCATGTTACGTTCTCTGTTTCGGCAGTATATCTAACCTTACTATATTTTGATTGTAAGTTTTTTATACATACATTTTGATCAAGTAGTTCGACTGATTTAACTTTTTCGGACAACGAACTTTTGACGTTAATTCAATTTTCCACGCGGCGCGGTTCGGAAGTTCGGATATTGATTTCAAAGTTTCGAAGTTTGAATGTTTGATTCCAAGTTCGCCTTTACGGAAAATCTCTTGCCAATTGCTGTCGCGCTTAGATAGACTAAGTTATATATCTCATCAACTCGTCGGGCAATCTTTATAATTATGTAGCTGTCGTTAGATGTACTGAATTCAGAATCTCCGCGACTCGTTCATTGGTGATATAGATTAGATCACGAGATTCTATATCTCAGCGACTCTTTCGTTGGCAGCCTTTATACCAGTCGCTCAGATAGACTAAACTCTCGACTCAGCAACTTCTCCTTTGGAGGTTTTTGTACCTGTATCTGTTGCTCCACACAGTTTAGTAGTTTAGATAGATTGAATTCTGTAACACTCGGGTGTTCCGACGTTTGACGAACATCAACTATGGTTCCTGCGTCTGCAGAACTGCAGCTGCAAAGCGGACGTGAAACCGCACGCAGTTAATCTCCCAAGCGGGCGCAGCCTCAGACGCACAGCAGCCGCACAACCGCACGCAGAGCGCCCGCAGACGCAGTGTTAGGTTATTTCTGCACAATACTGTATCCGGTGTTTTAATTTTTTTCGGATCGGATCAGAGCAGCTGTTTTCAGATCGAATTGGATCGGATCGGACTATAATTTCATGGCTTCGGATCGGATTTGGATTGACAGTTTAGGCAAACCCTCGGATCACAAGGGGTCAATCCGATCCAACGCACACCTCTAGTCCGAAGGAATTGGTCTGTATATCAATTTGCATCTTGTCAATAGAAAATCATAATGTCAGTGGTTTTGTGAGAGTATGAAATTAAATATGGGACCTGTCTCGACTCTGACAATCACCTCTGATGAAGACACTGAATTGGAGCATTATAAACATTGGGTCACAAACACAAATTATTTTAAGTCAAGGTAGCACTGAATTATATATATGTTTGATGAGCTACATATTTTACAGTGAGGTACTTCTATAGCCTTTACTTTTAGAAATATTTTTTAATAACCATGCAAAATAGATTTATTAGGTATTGATATCTATCATGAAGTACTGCACTGAATTATTGAACATTTCTTTGCAGCATTTTCTGACAAGTGTCACATTGGATACAGGTGCACTCTTACAGCCCACGAAGCTCCAGTTTATCAGTGTAATTTTTCAAGCAATGGAAAGCTGCTGGCTTCATGGTAATTTTAGATAATTGTACACATCCATACTGTTACATCAGCTGTACAGAAGTACTGCTACTACTGTATGTACAGTATATCTTATATAACATTAATTTTATAATTTTAACTACAGTATCTTTAATTTTGTAACTTACATGTATACATACAGAGCCCTGCTGAAAAGCACAGTCTTATTTAGTGCTGTAGGCCAATGATCTGTTTAAATAAAGTTATTATTATATTATATTTCTTACTTTTTTTTTCTTTTTTTTTTCTTGTAATTTATTTATTTCCTTTAGGTTAGAAGGCCCAGTGTAAGATTAGCTTCACTAAACTGGTTTTTTTTACCTTCTTTAAATAAAGTCTATTATTATTATTATTATTATTATTATTATTATTATTATGATTATAATTATTAACTTTCTCTGACATGTGCATTTTTATTTTGGGTCAATGTATTTTTTACTTGAGTGATTGTCTAGACACTGTACTAACAGACAATTTTAGTCATCAACAGGAGATGATTAAACCATGCATGCAAGTGTTAAGGTCAGGTGTCCTTGAAATTGAAGCTTAAATATTGTCTGTAGTATTTGGGTTGTTTGTTGTTATTGTTGTAGCATTTGGGAGATTTTTTAATACTGAAATGTTAACAAAGTTACTCTCTAGTAAATGCAAGTGCAATCATATCAAATTCCTGCCTTAGCTGTGTCTAACACCAGATGATTTTACTTGTTAAAGACAGAACCTTCAGACATCCTAGAGGTTTTGATGCTATACTGTATATGTGTGGATTAAATAAATTGTTTCTATTTTATTTATTTATAGCTCTGCTGATAAAACAGTCATAATTTGGGATCCAGTAAGTACATGTATACATTATTTGCAATAGAAGCACCAAATATCTACTGTATTTTCTATCCTGAAAAAAAATTTGCTATTTCAGTTAAACATTGTTGTTTCTTTCCCAATAGGAATATTTATCTCCTGTGCCCTTATTTAGTGTTTCTTTTTGGCTTACTAGATCAAAGCAATGGCATTGCACAGGATATATGCACATACCAGGTACTGTACTCAAAATTAAACTAAATGTTGATTCATTGTTTTAATTAATAGAGTGACACAATGTTTTTGTATTCTAAACCATTTTAGATATGTGACATGTTGTGCCTTCTCACCAGATGGGAAATATCTGGCTAGTGGATCAAATGATAGAACTGTGAAAGTTTGGACTGTAAAACTTGCTGACAGTTCAAGTATGGGATGTTTAACATGATTTTTTTGACTTTTCAAAAAGCAGTATATAAAAAGTTTTCTTTATAAAATAATGATCTGTGTTTGGTTTTAGCTGGTCTAATTGATGGTGGAAACATGGTACAAAATCTTACTCAAAATGATGCTTATCTGCTTCAAACATCAGAACAGAAAGTAAGAAAGTGGTTTTTCCCCCCGCAAGTTGTGCACACACCCTATCTCCTGCTACGTCTGCAGGCGTCTCTTCAGAATTTATTATATTGGAGGCACTGAAAACTAATGCGAAGTGCGAGGACTCGCAAGTACTCAGCTGCAAATCATGCGCACGCATATATAGCCCTAAGGCCAGGGCAACTCTGGATCACTAATCTAGAATCTCTATAGTGCTGAGAACTCGCGAAAAGAAAAATGTAACAGAGGCGTCTGGGTACAAGGCATCCTTCAACCTCGTACCCAGGTGGAGCAGTGGAGATAAGACCCTGGGTACGAGGTTGGGCATCCTTATGCTTCCTGGATGCAAATGTCAATAACGTACAGTATCCAGACCTCAGTGTCCTATCAGTTTGCATTGTTTTGTGTATGGATCGGGATTTAGAAATCGAGCTCAGTCATATTGTTAACTATTTTCTTTTTATTATTACAGGTTCCCAAAAGAAAAATGACTTCTTGGACTTTGGATGAAGTTTGCAAATGGCTTATTGATCTTAGTCTTGATCAGTATTGTGAAATATTTCGGGAAAATGCCATTGATGGAACAGAGCTGTTTAATATTACTGCAGAGACTTTGGCAAATGATTTGGGAATTGGTAAGTCATTTCATCATCATTATATACATACAGTACTGTACTTTTTAATGTATAATTAATATTTAATAATTTGATTATGAGCTCGACGTTTCAAAAGTATAGATGTGTTTACACCAGCAGACTCACTCGGACTTGGTTTGAAAATGGGACTGAAATTGGACTGAATTTGAATCTAAAAAAGTCGAATGTGTGTAGGCTGTCGAGACTCCTATTTCTGAGGACGACCTAGCTTGCGTAGCGGCCCAACTTGCGGGCGCCCTCAAATTGGGCCGCTACGTAGGCTAAAGACGACCTGCATGGCTTTCGAAAGTTCAGATTATTTTTAATAAATACTTGGTGAGATCTACCATAATACTTTATTAATAAATGTTTTTAAATAAAGTTTAAAATAATGCCTTTGGCGTTTCTAGGTCCCGTTGGACATCGAAACAAAATTCTTCGAAATGTTAAAGACTTGAAAAAGAAAGAGGTGACTGATAATATCCCGGATGAGTTTTTGTGTCCAATCACAAGAGAAGTTATGTCAGATCCTGTCATAGCAGCAGGTTGGTCTATATATACTACTTCTTGTTTTTGTACGCATGCGCGGTAACTATTACTTCCACGCACAAATACTGTTCTAGTACTGAAATTTTGGGTAAATTATTCGAAACGAAATTAGAGACGCTATTTGCAGTGTACAGTACAGTTCGTCCAGACGCCTAATCTGTCTATAGTTTAAAAACGGCCAATGTAGTACTTACAATAGTAATTTAAAGAAGTACTATTATGTAACAAGAGGTTTTATAATATAGATGTAATACAACGGCGTTTCTGATTGGCTACCAATTTGCGTGCTCCATAACTCGATGGAGCACGGCAAGTCCAAACGTAATGAGAAACTCATTCTTAATCAGGGAAATAAATATTGTTTCCGTTGTTTTGTGTCTGATTCTCTGGTATAAAAGAAATGGTTCATGGTTTGGCGTGCTTTATCGAGTTATGGATGCACTTGGGAAGTTGGGAGAGCACTCAAAAAACCTAGAGTTGTTCTGGGCTATCGCCTCGACCAACTCTTACGTTTTATTCGTGTTCTCTCAACTTCCCGCGTGCCTCAATAATTCGATGGAGCACGCCAAACCATGCATGAACCATTTCTTAATTTAACTGAGAACGAGGTTTGTATGGAAAAATATCAAAACAAGATCTTGACAATACCGCCTGAGCTGCAGGTGAGGTTCGCACAAAAAAGAACGACTGCTTTGATATTTTCCCGTACAGACCTAGTGAACGAGGATAATAAATAATTTATTGTATGGTTATTTTAAGTTTTTCGATAATTACTGTATTAAAATTAGAGTGAAAATCATAGAAATTCATGCCAGCCTAAAAGCAACAAGATAGCGGTCTGGATACGGAAAAAGACGGACCGTGGTCCAGATACGCATTTTTATGAACCGTCAGTTGACCAATCAGAACTCAAGATATGACAAAGCCATATAATAAAATTCGTTTTTTTATTTTTGTGGTACATACTTTTATTTTCCACAGAGTCGGCGAATGGTTTGTAAATAATAATTCAGCACTATTTACTATTACTTCGGTGATTATTTGTTAGTGGTATAAATAATTAGTGAATTATTACAAATACTGTATTTTGATTGGCTGAGCTACTTACTGTTTATTGGTGATAGACCATTAGTAGCCGAAAGAGTTGTTAGTTTTAAGGTAGCAATAGGGTTATCCGGTATCGTTTTGTAAAACAGTTGGCATCGCGCCGCTATTAACGTGATCCCAACGTATCATATACCAATTTAAAGCCAATTAACCATGGAAGACGATTATAAAATCTAAAATTATGCAAAACATAATGGTTATCCGTTGTATTTACCGAAAGCAAAAATAAGGTTGTTGGCTTCAAGAGTTTAAATTTCTTTGGAATTTAATTTATAGTTTTGAAATTTATATAATGATAATCACTGATAACTTATCTACAAAAACGTGTCGGCGATTTTTGAAATTCTGTTTCGTTCGGTTTTCATTAACGATATACGTTGTAGTCACAATATATTTCACAACTTGTGAATTCAAAACGCGATAAAATCAAAATTATGCAACAACGTTTTTGTAGAAGAGTATGTAGTTAGTAACTGCCAGAAGTTTCAGCGGAAAATATTGAAACGCTGCGAAGTTCTAACTGTTGAAAAACACAAATTTTGGCGAAAAATTGAGCGGAGAAAAAGCGTCTGGAAGGTTTCCGTGTTGAGTCCCGCCTCTTGAAGTAAAAAACTCGTTTTTCGCCTGGAAGAACAACATTTCTGACAGATAATGTTGCATTAGTTTAAACATTGAAAAAAAAGGAGATATTTTCCCCTCTTGCTACCTTAAATGCAAAACAATAGCAAAAAACTCGCATTTTGCCGAGGTTTCAGTTTTTTTTAAATAATAGTTTCTCTGGCTAGTTGGTTTATACTAAAACAATTATAGACAACTCGAGCTCGTTGTCTAATTGTTTAATTGTATTACAATCCATAATTTGATATCACTTTATCTTTCTGGCGCTCTTTCTTAGATGGCTATTCTTACGAACGCGAAGCAATCTCTTCTTGGATATCATCTGGCAAGTTAACTAGTCCAATGACCAATACACCAATGAAGCATTCGAATCTTACCTCGAACACTACACTTAAAAGTGTCATTTTAAGATATTTTAGTGTTGAAAATATAATTGCGTGAAAACTGTCATTGCTATCGTAAAACGTAAGCAATCGAAAATTAAGGAAGGGGATTTAATGTAATATTAATTTAAAAATAATATTAGGATACTAGCTGAAATAACCGTTCAAAAGATCAGCTTTTCCAAAGGTTGATTTTTTCTCGTTGATATTTTTCTCAGACGGAAACTGATGTTTAATTTCTTTGTTGTGAGCTATCGGGACGGAACTAACAATTTGAAGGTACTGGAAATCTTTCTCTGTCGGTTCTTGTCTGAGGAAAGTTTTTCTCAGAGGAAGTCGAACTGGGCAGGACAATGTCTTCCCTCATTTCAGAGAGGTAGTATATCCCTTGTCCCTGGCATTAAGAAAGGTGGGTAGTATATCCGTTGTCCCACCACATTTGAACTGGCTTAATATATATATATAGCTTTATTTCTAAAAGAAAGTTTAGTTGGTAAATTTGCGCCAGCATGCATGATCTCAAATTATACGAAATTTACATTTCCGAGACCGTATAGATTATGAAAGTTTTTAGGCGGTTGGATGCACAAGCAATCCTGTGTACTGCCACTTTCATGCAGCAATCTTTTGAAGTTGTTTTAACATTTTCAAACCTACGGTATGTAACATTAGAGAAATAAAAAATGGCCGTTAGTGTTTATGTGAAGACGAGCTGACATTTATGTAAGTACTTTCGGATTCTTCTGAACTCACTCGAGTATTTGCATCACATTATATTTAAACGCATGACGGCCATTTTTTATTTCTTTTATGAAATTAGACTAGGAAATGTGGTATGACGTAATAACCTTGTTTATATAAATAGAAACACGGTAATGACCAATCACAGGGTGCGTAAGACGCAACTTATTTTCTAAAAAGATGTAACTCTTTGCTGTCCCAAGGGTCCTCATATGGTAAACAGAATCGCCTGCATAATGTTAGTCAGAATGAAGATGTAAAATGATCCTTTAGACGGGAAGAAGTTAATCTTATAAGCGACTTGTTTAAAACGCAAGCTCTACATTTCCAAAATTTAAAATTTTCTATATATGCACATATTGTAAAGACATTTCATGTCTACTAGTATGTTAGTAGTGTATATACGCACGTTTCTTTTCTATAATGTAATCCGAGGTATGATTTTTGTAGTATGGTGAATGCGTTGACAATAGGCGAGTTTCAGGGTGTTGCGCGCGCATCATTTTTCAAAAAAACTGACCAGCTCCACTCAAAGTAAACATACTGTTTAAAATAAACAAAGTATAGATACAGTTTTTGGATGTTTAACACTGTTATTCTGCTGTTGTTGGCTCGCTAGCAAGTCTGTTTGCCATTACTTACTTTGTGGAGAGCCCGCCAAGAGCCCGCCAATTTCTTTGCAAAACGATGCGTGCGCAATACCCTGAAATTCGCCTATTGTCTGTTGTTAAAGTAATGTGTGCAAAATAAAGCCACTTGGGGACTGAATGTTAAGTATATACTATAACTCAAATACGAATAAAAGTTCTTTCTCTGATCTCAAAATGGAAGGGAGTTAGAAAAAGGAGTCTTTTTTGAGGAACTTTGAGCTGTTTTGATTAGAAGAAAAATGTCGGAGTCCACGTGGTGTCTTCAAACCAGCCTGTATGTATGTTGTGAGGAAAACAATCTGAAAGTTTACAAAATTTTATGAAATCTTTCCGATTTCAAACCCTTTTCTAATGGTGTTTTGGTCTATAAATATAATTATCGAGTTTAAGAATTATATTTAACACTCTATAGCAACTGATATAGGAGCATTTGCGTTTTATTATCAAACTATAATATCAGGAATGTTTGTATTTAAAAAACAAAAAATTGTACATTTGATATTTCGAGATATTTTATACTCGTTATTCAAGAATGGCTGCATGTACAGTTGTATTAGCGTTTATTGTCGAGTCAAATTTAGGAAGAAATCTATTGGCACACAATTAAAACGCATTAAAGAAGATTTATGTTTGCTAAAACTTCATGTGGTAGGACGTCATGTGATAGGAATTGATCACAGTGAAACGTCGCACAAAGATTATTTTTTACTTAGGGCCTGTTCACCTGAGGCCGTGAGGCGAGAGACCCTGCTCACCCGAGGCAAGTTATCTCGATGTTTATTAAATAGTTCATTTCCATGTACATGTTAAAAAGGTACCGTTCACATGATACCGAGGTAAGTTATCTCGTGGGGTAGGCTCAACTTTTGTATAATTACGCATGCATAATTATGCTGTTGCCCCCGGGATAACTCGAGGTGAAGCGTTCACACGAAGCTAGGGTTATCTTGGGGGCCAGGGATAACTAGGTAGTTGCGTTTTATCATGTGAAGCAGGGTCAACTTTGACACTAGCCCCCGAGTTATCCCCCCCTCCCCGAGATAAACTAAACCGGTCTCATGTGAACAGGTCCTTAATCTTTACTCAACTCATTGAATACTTGGACATTTTTAAATACTAGTGTATTAACATATGATCTAGAAATACTATTAAAGTCTATGGTTCATATAAAATGTAAAATCAATCGTATAAATTTGTTAATTGTTTGCTTAACTACAAGAATTTTGATCATCATTGTCTCTTAGAGTTTATTGTCATTGTCTTATTCTCCAATAACTTCTACAGATATAACCAGTATTAAAATCAAAAGTATTAAAATCAAAGCACTGCCGTGTTATAAATCATGAACTCGCTGATAAAATATAACTACAGCACATATATGCATATCGATAGACACATTCACCAGCAGCGACGCCATCTTGGAATTGCAATGCATTGTGGTCTATCTCGGTGTTGGATGACTACAACTACCAGAATGCTTTGCTAGTAATACTAGCCTAGTGTCCTCTATTCATTAGCACTATAGAAGACTGTCAAATCATTCTTAGTAGTTGTAGTCAGTCAACATCATCGTACGTCATCGTACAATAAACTGTTAAAAGTGATAATATTTGGAAATATTTGTGACGAACCTTTTAAATATATAAAAAATATATAAAATGAATTTATCGCATTGTCTTTCTACAGCTTGTTACCCTTGATAGACCATGATGCTTTGCGCTTTAAAATGCGACCACTTGTTGATTTGGTTCATTGTTACAACAAATCACGTGAACAAGACTCGTTTCAATATTTTAAATACAAGTAACTTTGCACAACTCACTCATGACTAGACTTTCTCAAAGTCCTTTTCAAACATTTTTGACCTTTCGACATTTTTTACCTTTCGGTTCCTCGCGTCTTTCCTCCCGCTTTTCCGCTCTCCCGCCTTTCCGCTCGCCCCCAAAAACTAGCGCGGAGAGGCGGACTTGGAGCAAGTCTAACTCATGACGTGTCATCTTAAAACCATGATATATATGAGGAATAGCGCTCGATGTCCACAATATTAAAAATTTTATATGTACATAATTATGATGTGGGCAGTGGTATATCATAATATATTAATATATAATCAGGCTGCCTGCGACTGTTGTGTAGTAATTTACTTTCATTTCCAGGTTATATACGAGAACTATTGCGGACAACCGCTGTAACCAAACATTCTGTTTCACCTTTCATGTTTGCGTTTCTTACACGTCAGTCATGTAAGCTTTTCTCTGCACGTTATTTTCAGAAACCTTTTTAGTATGACATTCAGTAGACATTGAATGAACACGTTGGATTGTTTTCGGTTGAAAAGTATCTCCATTGATTACAACTCGAAGGCATTCTGTTGATCTGGTGCGGTTGAGCTTTGACCTTCGTTGAAGAACGCCTCTTGTCATTTGCCACGCGTCGATGGTTTTGTTACCTTGATTACCAACAGTTCCATTGTCCTTAACTTTTCCTAAGGCTGACATAGTGTGGGGAGCTTCTTTTTGGCTGATGGTTTCAGAACTATTCGTCGGAGTTGTTACGCTTGTTGTTTTCTCACTCTCTGGGCTGGTATTAGCAACTGCCGCATCTTGAGACACTGCGCTCACTACTTCTGTTGCAGCATATTTAGGTGTTGGACATACTAAAGACTCTGACTCACTCAGTTGTTCAAGCTCTGACCAGTATCCTGAACTACGTGGAGAATATAATGAACTTCGTGGAGAACTTGTAGAGTACTTCATTTGATATAAAGAACTCGGTCTTTTTCTTCGTTCAATAATTGGTCTCATTTGCCAAACATTCTCTTGAGATGAGAGATCAGGACAAGAAGGCCATGCTTTTGGACATGGTTTATTTTGTTCTGTTTTGTCTTGGGGTTCAGGCGTAGTTGATGATTTTGGGCTTCCTTCATCGAGTTCGTCTATAGAACTACTTAAAGACTGCAAGTCGGCGGTGTCTTGCGAAGAAACAAAGACATCAGAAAAAAAATCTAGATATAAGATAGAATGCATCTAGGATAAGATTGACATTTAATATAAATTAGTCGCGCGGATTGTCAAGATGTATGGTCTCTTACCTGACGTTATGCTTCCCTGGCGAGTCCTGTCGTTCAATATTTCTAGTGACCTGTATCTTCTAATCCTTTCCTCCATGTTATATGCTGTTATTCAAAAAAGATAAAAACGTAGTTTTCTAGAAAATATCATTTAAAATTTTAGAGTATGTTTGCTTTAGAATATACCGTTTTGATTGATTTACTTCCAGAATAAAGAAAACAAATCGAAGTATAGTAAGGTTTGAGTACTGCCGAAATTATTGAACGTACTTTCTTACGTTTCGAGGGAAGGCCCTTCGTCAGAGAGAAACGTCCAAAGGCCCTTCGTCAGAGAGAAACGTCCGAAGGCCCTTCGTCAGAGAGAAACGTCCGAAGGCCCTTCGTCAGAGAGAAACGTCCGAAGGCCCTTCGTCAGAGAGAAACGTCCGAAGGCCCTTCGTCAGAGAGAAACGTCCGAAGGCCCTTCGTCAGAGAGAAACGTCCGAAGGCCCTTCGTCAGAGAGAAACGTCCGAAGGCCCTTCGTAGAGAGAAACGTCCGAAGGCCCTTCGTCAGAGAGAAACGTCCGAAGGCCCTTCGTCAGAGAGAAACGTCCGAAGGCCCTTCGTCAGAGGGAAACGTCCGAAGGCCCTTCGTCAGAGAGAAACGTCCGAAGGCCCTTCGTCAGAGAGAAACGTCCGAAGGCCCTTCGTCAGAGAGAAACGTCCGAAGGCCCTTCGTCAGAGAGAAACGTCCGAAGGCCCTTCGTCAGAGAGAAACGTCCGAAGGCCCTTCGTCAGAGAGAAACGTCCGAAGGCCCTTCGTCAGAGAGAAACGTGATTTACTACTTTTATTTCAAAGAATAACAGACTCCAAATTAAAAATTCATCATGGGGTTTGCCCCATCCTCGTTCCCATGCAGGGCATGGTCAAACCCAAGATTTGAGTTGTGAAGAAACAAGACACAAGTCACTTTTTCGGAGTCTGTTTTATTCTTTATTTCCTGAAATTGTCGGCTGGTACTTGCATAATCTCATACGATATTTTTCACTAGTGAAAAAGATCGTGTCACCAATCACAAAGCGTAATCGATATTTTTTTCACTTGTTAAAAACCCCATTTAATCAATAAGAACGTAATTGAAACGTATACGAGTTTTATAATTTCACGTAAATCTCAGCAGTTATATAAAAAAGAGATATGATATGACACAGTTGTTAATTCAAAACAAATATTTACCTTTTGAGCCTGGGTCGTAGCCGTACAATGTTCTTAGATAGCTATCTGTTCAACATAATCAGAAAAAATAATACCTTAGTAACAGAAATTAGTAACTTTTATAAGCAAAATATTTTCTAACTTTTTTGTCAAAAATAGTTATTTCATAACTTTATTCCTAATTTTTTTTGCAATCCAGTTGTATATAATTATGGTCTATGTATTTGTAAAAATTTGAATCAAGCATACTTATCCGACATTTATGTTAGATGGGCCTTTTGTTGACAAATTATTCTTACTCTTTTGAAAAATGTATGTTTGTGGCAATAGAACTTTTAACTTTTTCGTGCATGGCTTCCGAGATGGCTCTCCTTGACGAGTAAAATCGACTTGGCGTTAACCCTGGTTCCCACATCTCGAAGAAGAATCGGGGTTTTTTCGTGTCCCCGATGTCTGGGATTATTACAAGTGTGAACATGGTTGAAGTAACGTCCCAGACAGTCGCCGATCTGATCGGAAGCATCGCAAAAATCGGAATCATTTCTATTTCGAAAAAGCATCCCAGACGATCGCCGACGCGATCTGGGATTTTTACGACTATAATTACGACATGTGTGAACACTGAAACCACTCGTCTGGGACGACCAGGAACAGGAAAAATCCCCGATTCTTACGGTTCATACGACAAGTCACAACAAGTGTGAACGTGGCCGTCGTAAGAATCGCCGACATGCAATCGGGGATAGAACTGTCCCCGATTGCATGTCGACGTTTTGTATCTTATTTACCAATCTTTTTTTTTAGTGAAAACAGAGACTTTCGAAAACGCTGATTCAGTTTCAACCTCGTACCCAGGGTCTTATCTCCGCTCCCCCGCCCCCGATTCAGTTTTTACATGTGGATCATCGCCCTCTCTCCTCCGCACAGGGTTCTGAGGATTCAGCCTGAGAATTCTCACGGAAACCTCTGTGGAGGAGAGAGTGAATCGATGACAAAAACGATCCCAAAAGTTCTCGTTTCATATCAGAAAACGTATATGTGGACGGGGCTTATAAATCATATACAACTTAATAGACCAATTTCATAATGGCCGACGCTTTAAAGCCTCATTTTCAAGGAAAGATGCTTTTGAATTACAGACACACAAACGAGGCTTATTAAAATGCACATAAAAGAATATTCAAATTAGTCGCTATTATGAAAGTGGTCTATTGATTAATGAAGGGACGTTTTAAGGCCCCAAACTCAGGTCGGACTGATTTCAGGTGGGTTGTAGTGTTTTTACTATACGGATCGTTTTCATGAGTCCGGCCTGAGATTCAGTTCACGCCGGTCTAATCTCAGGTCGCCTGCTAGACGGAACTGAAGCACTTTCACCTAACAAACTCAATACGTTGTTTTAAATGAGATTGGTGTCAAATCCACATAAAATAATGATTCTCCGGCGATCACGAGCTGTAAGGCAATTGACACAAATCTTGAAGCAACAGCGAAACCAAGCCTATTATTATTATTATTATTATTATTATTATTATTATTATTATTATTATTATTATTATTATTGTTGTTGTTGTTGTTGTTGTTGTTGTTGTTGTTGTTGTTGTTGTTGTTGTTGTTGTTGTTGTTGTTGTTGTTGTTGTTGTTGTTGTCCTTGTTATTATTATTATTATTATTACTAATATTATTATTGTTACATGTATTATTATTATTATTATTATTATTATTATTATTTCAAGGCCAGCCTCATGTAAACACCCCTAACTTTCAAGATGTTATCCAGCTAATTCTCTTTGTCGATAAGAAGCGATTCCTACTCATACTTATTTTCTCCACTGACGTCAAACCAGGTCGTAAAGATACAATTAGCAGAACTGAATTTTAATGAGATCTATATATTAGTTGTTAATGGACCAAAGATGGGATCTAACAAGAGATTCGGAAAACATTGTATTACACCAAGTACCGCACCTTTTCTAAACATGCCGCTAAATGCCGCTGTATCAGACAAAGTTGGATGATGAGCTGTTTTTCCAATTGCTTCGCCATTAATGCCTTCCAATAATTTCTCATTACTCATTGTTCTTGCTCTTTCTCGTCGACGAGGCAGTTCTAAAATGACATTGCAAAGATTAAAAGCAAAGAAACTTTAATATCAATAAACTGACGTCACAGTAAACCTTAAAAAGAAAAGCAAATTCTGTACTCTATAAAACTTAAATTAATTTTGGCGCAATACTTAATACAAAACGAATAAGACGATTTCTTTTTTACGAAACAATTGATTGTTTTGATCGGGGGTAGAAGCAGGTTTCGCCATTTTTCGCTTAGGAGTAATACATCTGCATTTGCATGATATTCACTGCTACTGTAATGTCAACTGTAAATGGATGATCCATAGATTTAATGGCGCTTAATAGTAAAACCCTGGATACGAGGATGATTTACGTCACTCCTTTGACGTTAGGAGAATATAAATAGTCCCAAAACGAGGCTTGGTCGGTAGAACAAAAGCGCAAAGTAAACTCAATTAATTATATTTTTAATCCAAAGAAATTTCCTGAACGTGAAACATTTTGCTCTTGTGTAAACTTTGTTTTTCTCTGATGCATTACAGATTAACACACCACAGTCTTTTTTGGTTTATTGTTTTAATGCAGGCTATGAAGTAATGATAATCTGGCAAAAAAAGTGTTGGGAACGCATCTGTTTTTCATGTTTCTGACTATTTGAACTTGGTGCGCCAAGGATTTTTGGCTAGGGTTCTAGTTGCATGGCAGGATGAATGGTATGAGCATAAAAATAATCATTTATTTTCGCTTCTTTCAAATCTTTTGAATTTTGCGCAATTAACGAGACCATGAAGAACAATTAATGCAAATCTATAAGAAAATAATAAATCAGCTGCCATTTTTTAGTGTTTATAACATTGAGAAAGTATTGTTCACCTTTATATCGTTCTATATACTTATCTTGATTTGCCATTCGTTAGCCGGTTATAGTATATAATATAGAGTTAAAGGTTTCAACGTTGTGTCACTGTGTGCATGCATGGCAGCTGTGCTTATGCGGCGATATGATAATCAACGTAGTGAAATAAAAGTAGTGTGCTGCGTAGGCAGTGTTGAAATACAAATCGAAATATAGTAAGGTTTGAGTACTGTTGCCGAAATTATTGAATGTAGTTTCTAACGTTTCGAGAGCTGCGAAGTTTCAGCTTCAAACACCAAAACTATATAAAGTGAGAAACGACATTGGTGTTTTAACGTTGATATAATGAAGTAAATTAAAAGCAATAATTCGCGTTTTGAATGGATTTAAAATAATTTCACGGATCTTCATACAAAATAAACTTGCTGTTTAAGAATACTGATTTATAGCTTTTACCTTCGTTCTATCTAAAAATTAGAAGTGCATGAATACGTGTCTGATTTGAAAGACAAACCAGCAGTACAGACTAATAAAGTTCACCGCGATGATCCGGAATCTGATTTCAAGGGGATAAAGGAAATATTTCGATGTTTCAATGTAGTGGGTGCACTCGACGTATAATTTCCGTTTTTTCATCCCACACTGGAGTTAATCCTTTTAAAATCTTTGATATTGTTTTTGGCATTTTTTATGTACTTACCGTAAGTCCGTATGAATCTAATCTATCCCAAAATGAAAGCAAGAAAATCTGCTCGATGATCCTTGAGGAATGGCAGAAAGAATGCACTTGTTCTAATTAAAACTATATAGCTTTATATTTTGTTCTCATCAAATTTCCTAACTGAATATGTGCTTATTATATTGAGTTTCTTATACTTTCATTCCGTTATCACTGTAGTCTGAGACTAATATATATATAAACAATAACCGCTAATTGTCTTTACTGGTGCATGTACGGGTTGGTCAGTTCAAGTTATGGGTTTCGAAATCGAGCGAAAAATCGGAGCCGTTTTTGACTAATACATGCATGTGTCTTTGTTATCAATGTTAAAGAAAGGCGCCAGTTAAGCAACAATATAAGGAAAGATTTCTTGTTTTAATTACGCTATTCATAAGAAAGTGCTCTGCTTCTGTTTGATTGCATATACGACAAGTTTATAAACTATTCATTGAAAGGCAGGCCAAAGTAATCCATGCATACACAAGCACTTGCCCCGGAATACATGCAATATTGCTTCAATGTAACTCACAGCGGAACAAAATTATTAAACCAATATCTACGTATATTGAACCAGTTCAACTAAGCATGCATGTGGATATTATATTAAAACGTAAGATTGTATAAATGTATAAGCTGAAATATAGTCTTGTTTTAATGAATCAGCGATAGAATCTTTGTAAGAACAACAGCTCTATAGTCGGTAGGAATGGCCACCTTTCCTTTTTCTCTATTTTATGGTAACTTATAGTTTTTAAGCTTGTTTTAATATATAACCAACATTTTAAAACACAATTATACCGACCCTTGACCAACAAACTGAGTTACACACACAGGCATATTCAGTATATATGTATATATCTATAAGAATATGAATGAATATATATGCATGGGGCCGTGAAAATGTGAAAAATATGACCATGTGCATTATATAACCATGCACAATATGGCGTGTATTATGTATATCGGTAACAAAATATTACATATCAAATATATTTTGTGAATGCATGTGTGCATGCGCGTCTGATGTTGTATGGAACTATATTTCGTTTTCGGACAGAAAATATTCTAATTCCAGACAATAACGACGGCAGAATGCGGGTAGAAAATCTGATTAAAAATAACTAAGAATATTCAACTTACTTGAACAAACTGGACAAGGATTGTCTTTAAATAAGCAAGAATAACATCGAGGATGACCACAAGTATCAATCAATCGTCTTTTATTTGTATCGTTGTATCGCTCATTGCATTCAGGACAAATGATAAACTTTGGTGATTCCATGATTCAACATGCAACCACGTATCTTTAAAATTTATCTTTAATTTTTCACTTGACGAAGTTATACTTTCGAGTTTATGGCGTCTGAAGTCTTGACTTGTATCTGGTCTACCCTCTCGAGGACGTTAGGCATCTAGTTTAGGACCAAGTGAAAGCAAGTGTATATATATGTGCATAACTCTTGAGAGATCAAAGAATGATGGCCGTGTTTTGACGGTTTATATGACGTCAGACGATTTACTTTGAATAACTATAGACCGCGAATTAATGATATCTTATTATACTATTGTCGATATATACTTATGCAGCAATGCATATGCCTCATAACGCATTCTCCATCGGGAAAAAATATGCCTTGCGAACGATGGTTTGATTAAAACGTATTAGAAACCATTAGTAGGTTTTCAGGCTAGCTTTGCGACACAAAATGCAACAATGAACATAGATATATTATATATAACCATACAGCAAGTCCAACAATGCCAAAACCGTTTGGGATTAATTTGTTTTGATTATATGCAAAACAGTTCAATTTATCTTACCAATTGTATGATAACAATTACTTTTACTTATTCAGTTTTGACCCTCAGAAATAACCTGGGTTTCCCAATTTTCTTCTTTGTAACTGCATTTCTATTTTGCATGTCGAAATGAATGAAACGAAACATTGCATGATTATATGTGCATCCAGTGATGTTTGTGGTTTGAAGTTAGTGTTTAATATTACCCCGCATTCAAATGACTTATGAATGAAGATTGTCCAAGTGGGGGTTGCAATAAATATAAACAAAAGCATGTATGTGCGCCAACATGCTTATATCTAATTAAACTATAAGACCATAGTTAAACGCTACTCTGTCTCTGGCTTAAAAGTTGTTTTTTTAACTTTTATACCAGAGTAGCGTTAAACTATGTCTGATTCTTCACCTGGTTGCGTTGGGAATTTAGTGTTGCCACTTGCGAGAAAAAGAATTAAACTATAATTTTATATATAGTTTTGTTTCTACCGCAATCGAAAGCTTATTAAGATATAGATAAAATAGAAAAAATATGAATAAATTATTAACCCATGCATGTATGTTTTATATCTGACTTTATAGGCAGCGCACTTGAGAAAGTTAATTTGCTTGTGAAATTGTCTACGATGAAAAACTGAAGACTGAATTGCATGAAATTTAAAAAAACAAAAATAAAGATGATTTTATGGTTGTATATGACTCCTAGTGCGTGCAACAGCAGTGTATATAGGCATATTTTTATTATAAACCGACTAATGTTTATATTCATATTATTGTATAGCATTCTTCACATGTCTATAGTCTTAAGTATATTTGCGAACGTTTTCCAGACTTATCGAATATGGTAATATAAAAATATCTTCAAAATGGGCTTTGGTAAACAATCGAAAAATAACATTAACATGCACCTTCGTTCAGTGGCGTCGGAGCGACACTAAAAGTGGGGGAGGGGCAAAATTTTTAGGGGGGTCCAGGGGCATGCTCCCCCGGGAAATTTTGAAATCTAGAGTCTCTGAAATGCTATTTCCTGCATTTTAGGACAAGGATTTACAGAATTCTAAAGGTCCAAAAACGTCATAAAATACTCAAAAAACAACACTTTTCCGGACATTGAATATCTGCATTCAAATTTCTTTATTATATCTTTATTCAAAGTCGTGGGTTAGCTATAGGGTTAGTGATTTTGTTAATCATAACTTTATTACTGACCTTGTTTATTACTGGCCTTGTTTATTACTGGCCTTGTTTATTACTGGCCTTGTTAAAAAGTGGGGGGGGGGGGGAGGCCATATTCTGGACCCCCCGCCAAAAAAGTGGTTTAGTATATCCCTCTCTCCTCCGCAGAGGTTTCCGTGAGGATTCTAGATCTGAGGCTGAGAAAGGAACCGCTGTCAGATATGTTTATGGGAAATATCTCCTATATAGTCGATGACTTAAGCAGAATTGTGCAGTCATTCGTTGTTATTCAGATAAACACCAAACATTTTATTTTCAATGCATCATTGCAAATAGAACACACATGGTGTTTACCTCAAAATAAAATTTATCAATTACTCATCACCATGCAAAACGAATGTCTCTTAAATCATATATATATTTTCGTGCGCATGACATGCATGTTCAGTTCTTATGTCTGCAACGCTATTCTTAGCTTTCCTCGAACTTCCATGGGACCATGGCATGTAGAATTTTCTTAGTGTACAGTATATACGCATATATACTATAAATTAGGCGTCTTATTTATACTCAAACGAATGCTAGGAATAAAGACGTCTTACTCTTTTTAAGGCAGAATTGTAAAAAATAATTTTCAAGTCAGGGCCTGTTTTGAATTATGGTGTAACCTTTTGGGCTGAAATATAGTACTGTATGCGCTGGTGTATAACTTGATCGCTTTTTTGTTTACAGTATATATAAGTTCAACCAACGTTAAACTAAGAAGTCAATAAATGAGGTAAAATCTATAAAGTGCGTTGCAGGTCAGTTGTACAGCATGCACAATTACTTTCACGGACTACGTGGAAATAACAATAATATTGCTACATTATATATGTTCTGACATCACAGACGTTGTCGTCAACCAATCTATTTATCAGAACCAGAGAATGTTGGAATTGAAATCGGATAAACTTTATTTCAGTACGCTAGCCACTTCAACAATTTGCTGATTTCCAAGTGGGGCGTACATTAAAATTAAAAGATAAGAAAGAAATCTACGATACATGTTACAGTTAAATTATAAAAAAAATTATATCAGTTTACAAAGCAATCGGTTTTGTAACGACGATTTAGATGACATTCACAGTGGGAAAGAAACATTTAACTGCGAAAAACAACACATTTCCCACACCTTCACTACTCATTAATCTTTTCTGTTAGACTTATATTTTCTTTGATTGAAATAAACAAGTTCTGGATTAGATACTGGAGATTAATCTTAATAAATGTTACTCATGTTTCTTAGCCGCGTAAACCACTACTTAATAATATATATATTAATATATATATTACTTTATCTATGTTTGTCATTTTTTACCGGCTCTCTACCTGTCTTCACAACGTCGACAACGATCACCCCTGATGAAGACACTAGATCGGAGTGTCGAAACGTTGGGTCATGAACAGTAACTTTTTAAGCTTATACGTTCAAAAAAACGTTTAAGTCAGAGTAGATTAAACTATGTCTATTTATCATTACTTTATATATCCAATATTACATACATACGTTAATTTTAGCACAATTTCAATCTACACGAGATAATACAAACTTCTAGAACAATATGGCATGATAGGTTAAAATATTTTGGATGACGTGATAGTTTAGTAATTTTTTAGTGTTAAAACAAATCGACACTGAATGTTTACCAACCGCGGCATATTTCTGTCATGAGATCATTTTTATTTACTTTACGATAATTGACAAATAACAGTATCGGAAAGATAGCAAATGTACATATTTAACCATAATGCTTTGCGAGTTAAATCACCTCAAATAACAGCTAAACACTGTTCATCATACGGGCTAACATGTATTAAGTAGGGCAAGACGTTTCTTCTTACCAAAATTGATGTTTTTAAATCCCTATCTTCCTCATTATAATTCAACAAGAAACAATGTTTACACAACGCGCAAAAAATTGTGGTTAAATGTACAAGTCGCCATTCATTCTCATGCACAATTGCACATGATAAAAGAATTTTAATTGGTCGTTTGCGAACTATTTAGGAGTGTAGGAACCGTATAGGGGAGGTAGAGGGGACACGTGCCCTCCTCAAGTTTGTCGTAAAATGCCCTTTTTTGCAAAAGAAAAGTGCCCTTTTTATAATAAAATATGTGCTTCAAGTGTCTTTTTGAACTGAGCTCTACCCCTCTCCAAAAGAAAAAAAAAGAAATTTGTCCCTGCTTCGTACGCCACTGGGAATATTTACCAAGATGTGAAGTAAAGGACTGAAGCTACCTATATTTCCATATTATGCATATATAGTAATCTTAGATCATTATTTTGTTAGCTTGTACTGTTGTTGCATTTCTAAAATGAAACTGTTGAATCGAGCTGCTTGTAGATACAGAACATTTACAGCAAACCCGAAAAACCTGAGTAACAACAATTACAATTTTAGTTTATGTATCACAATCTTTAGCGTGTGCATCTAAATTTAACTTATGCGTATCTTCTAAATACTGTCAGTCTAGATTTCAGTGACTTTTACATCTGTTTGATGAGCATGCTTGTTACGCATGTCAAGAAATTTTCTGAAGTGCCAGTCAGGTGCTGAGTGTCGCCTTGTTCCTCGACTTAACAAACCTGAGGAAGATGGTTGAAAGAGTGCCTTAGTGTTCTCCCATGCAGATGAATTGCCAGATAACACTACGTCAATCTTAGCCAGTTCTTTCATGCATGTTTTTGTATTCTTGTCTGTAATCTTATCTTTTGATGAAGTATTCTTTTCCATTTCTTGATCGCTATAACTTTCCATTTCTGACCAATATCCAGAACTTCGTGGAGATGATACTTGAGACTGTAAGCCTGAACCACTGCTGTGATCGTCACTCGTTGACTCCACAGATGCTTTATCGTTTTCAATGATGTCTTCAAAAAATTTCATGATTCCACCGGATGAACTAAGGCTCTGTGTGGATGCAGATAATGCTCTGGAATTAAGAAGTTCTTTTGAGAGGGATGGTAAGGAGTATCTTTTGGAATTATTACTTTCTTTTGATGATGTTAAACCAGAACTTGATTTTTGAGATACAGTTGTCGTTGGTAAAACTAAACAAGAAATATACAAATCAAAAAGATAAAAAATTTGATGTAAAAGGACAAAAATCACTGTGCAACTTGACCTGTAATTTTGTTGCGACACAAGTTGCAAAAATTGCTGCAACATTATTGCGTTGCAAGTTGAAAAGCGTTGTTGCACGTATTACCACCCACGTCAAACATTGTCACGCAACAATGATTTTGTTGCAAGTTGAATCAGCATGTTGCAGCAAGTAGAACTAGAGTCTACTTTTCTTGAACAAATTTTTTCAACTTGCAACAAAATCATTATTGCACTTGCAACAAAATCATTGTTGCGTGACAATGTGTAAAGTGGGTGGTAATACGTGCAACGCAACAAAGTTGCGTTGAAAGTTGGAGAAACATGTTGCCCGTATTACCTCGCCTTTACCTGGTGTAACATGTATAGCCCCTACCTCGTTTCCAGGGTATTATCTCCACCAAGTCTCGCAACATTTTTGTAGCAGCAAGCGTTGCGCGCGCGAAGTAGATTCAATTCAACTTTTTGCAACGATTTTGGAAGCGCTGCAACGAATTACTGAAGCATTGCGCAGTGTAACATATCCCTCTTTCAACTTGTCTTGCAACAATTAGGATCGGTCACTCCTATCAGGCAATAAAAATACGCTTTGTAAACCGTTCCAGTCCTCTTCGGCTACATTTGCAACATTTTCAAGAAACATTGCATATATAGTGTAACACGACGGGCAAATCACTCCTGAAAAAGTGTACGTGATTAAAAAATCATGTGATTTTTTTTCATGATTTTGTGATTTATTTGGTGATTTTTTGATTTTTTAATTTTTTTTTGTGATTTTTGATTTTTATTGTGATTTTTCCCCGTGATTTTTTTCAATTTTTCGTGATTTCTTTCATGATTTTTTTATTTTTCCATGATATATTGATTTGTTTGTGATTTTTTTATTTTTTCATCATTTTTTGATTTTTTCATGATTTTTTGATTTTTTTGTGATTTTTTGATTTCTTTTTGTGATTTTTTGATGTTTTTGTGATTTTTTTCTGAAGGTGTGCGTGATTTAAATCAGTGATTTGCCCCTCGGTGTAACACCGTCCTAATTCCACTTTAAATAAGTTTTGTATATACCACACGGTGCACGGTGATAAAATTGTCAAATTAAAGCTATACTTCTTACCTAAAGCTGAAGTTGAATGGCGACCTAAATGTCTTTTTCTCTTTTCTGTCAGATTATTGTCAAGTGATAATCGTCGGTTACCAAGATCTTTGGAGACGTTTTCTAATAAGAAAATAAGACAGATGCTCATGTATGTTATTGCATAAAACATATTTAGAACATGAAAATTAAAGTTATTTATAACATTAAAATAAGTACTATAAATATTCAGCATATACTTAATTGTATAATTAAAATAATTACTATTAAATATTATCTATTCTACCGTAGAATCTCCAAAGTAGCCGCAGCGGCTAATTAAATGATAATAGCACAGAAGTTTGGTGGAAATCTTTTCTGAGAAATATTGAGCTTGACGAACGTCCACCAAACGCGGTCTGACGTTTGGTGGACGTGATCTATTATATTACAAACGTACCATATGCACCACATGTATACGTACAACTTACAATAGAAGAGTAGTCACATTTTACCTATATTACTGATAGTGTCTTTCTCTACAAATTCAAGTATTTATACAGTTCCATTTATGGCTTTTTCCTTCAAAGCAGATATAATTTGTGTCATTGCCACTTTGAACTTTTTCCAAATTGTCATTATTACGACGTGCTTTCATTCATTTTTGTACAAGGGCTTTCCCCGAGACGAACACCGTCTGGTGTTATACAAGAATGAGTTAAACAGATTCACTAAAGATCCGAAGCTGATGTACAAAAATTTAAAATTTGTATTGATTTCGTGGTTTACTGTCGTAATACTGAGAAATTTTTGTTTTCATCTGACGTCACGGCGGCCATATTAGTGCACAGTAACAATGAAATGGTGGCCATATTGGTGCCCAGTCCTATCCTATGGGACTTTAAATCTATTCTTATTCAAACATTTCGCATTGTTTTACCACCCCAACGGGGCCACCGATCACGTGAGTGAAAACGATCTATAAGAGAACTCGAGAACTTTGTTTAGGCGGGGGTGGTGGGGGGGGGGGGGGGGGGGGTGCAACCGCTGTTAATTCGGTTCCAGACTTCTCAAATATAATAACGGCGTATGGAGCTCCCTCAAGTTATAATATATAGATTATTCAATAGTTAATTTTGAACTATACCTTGAGATCCTGGATTATAACTATATAAAGCTCTGAGATAGTAGTGATCTAAAAACAAAAAAAAAGTGTCTTTTACTAAAATGCTGGATGTTATATCTAATTGATTTTGCTCGTGAGCGGCCAGAACATGTCGTAGGTATTTCTGCAATTTCATTGACTGTGTGAGCAAGCGATTTCCCCCCGTTATTCGACTGCGATCTTGCTTTAATGTTAAGCTGAAAAATGGAATATTCATGACATGAAATTGGTTTTAGATGAGCTGAAAATAACTATATTTTGAACAAGACTTATTTTGTTTTAATTCTCGAAAGAATGAATTTTTTACAACTAACTTTGGCTGCTAGACGCCTATAGAGTTTTACCTTATTAATTAATTAATTTACTTTCTTAATCATTAAAAATACTATTACCTTATGTCTCACAAACGAACGTCGTCGATCTTCCGAGACCTCCGCAATAATTTTAATAACGTTAATGTTCTCATATGCATGCAAGGCCAATCAGACCGCTAGCTAGCTGTACGGATACGCAAAATGACGTACGTTGATTGATTGGTTGGCTGGCACTACCTATACATTTTATTCACGCGGTGCGGTTAGTTTTGGCAGGGAAAAGTTATATGAGGAGAATTAAGATTTTGATCAATGACTACAGCAAATTGATTCATTTGTACACAATTTGATCCCTTTCTCGGTGATTTTAGAACAAAATATCTAATATACAAGCGGACATAAGCCATAACCGAAAACAAGTCAGTATAAAACTTAAACCACAATTTAAAATTTAAAATTAAATTTAAACCATTCCATTTTACTCCATTCCATTCTATTTCATTCTTTTCCATTCTCATCTATTTTATATTGAGGAAAACTGTTGTAAATTAGGTATTACCTTTAGTTAAAGATCCGTTCCTGGTTCGATAGTATTTTTCTTTATCTTGATCTTCATCTGTACTGAGCAGCGACTCTCTGCTGTTGATCCAACTCCTAGATCTGCCACGAAGTAGCTCTAAAAGATAGAACAACTGCTTAGAAGAACTTTAAGATTTGCAAGACTGAACTTTATCTGTGTATTCTCAAGTTTATATGGTTAATTATGTTATTAAAACCAGAGCAGGTTGTGTATGTTCGGTGTCTTTCTTTAGATGACGTTATATAGAACCTTTTGAATACAATTATTAACTGATTTATAAATGGTTCTAAAATGCCTTAAAAACAAATATACCCTTTGTCTGATTATTAAATCTCATATCACTTCTGCTATCGATTGTGTTCTATCGGAACTGCACGCCGCACGTTCCACGAGCGCACCACACACGGCGGCGTAGTAAACAAAAAGCGCCTGGGTACGAGGCTGTTCTATTGGCAGATATGTTAAATTAAACGTTAGAAAACCAGAATCATGGGTATAAGATTATAAAAGATCCGTAACTGATACTGGATAGCTGGCATGGGGTAACTGACCGCCACTGGGTAACTGCCACTGCATGGGTAACTGGCATTGGGTAACTGACATTGGGTAACTGATACGGGGTAACTGACACTGGGTAACTGACACTGGGTAACTGACACTGGGTAACTGACATGCAACGGTGAATGTATAGTCTATATACATGGTATACATAGTGTATACATGTCGTATATAATTTATATATAACTTACTTTCACAAATTGGACAAGGATTGTCAATAAGTAGGCAAGAAAAACATCTTGGATGACCACAAGAGTCGATAATTCTTCGTTTCTTAGTATCATCATATTTTTCCTCGCATTGTGGACACATAGTAAACTTTGGCGCTTCCATTTTCGAGATACGCTATCACAATATTCGATCTGGTTTGACACGATATGGCGATGTAGACCACTTGCTATATCTTATATCCTGTTATGTATATATAGAAAAGAAATTGAAAGTGAATTTAAAAGCTTTAACTATATATTACTTAATATGCAATAAATATCACACCGCGGTCATTATGACACTGCAATTGTTCTTAAATAATAACTAATAATTGTTTATCCATAAAATAGACAAGCATTCACAAGTAATTTTTAGCAAATATTTCTTTTTACAGTACCAATGACAATATTTGGTGAATGATCTTCAGTATATACTTTAAAATTATAACTATTGATTAAAACTACACCTGTTTAATATCAGTAATGAATAACGCTAATTGTTATACAGATTGCTTGTGTGCATGACAACCGAAGTCGATTAGTCGAACGGGAGAAGTTTATATTGTATTATAATTATATGTCGTTTTATGTCTTCCGTTCTTCGAACAGTTTTCCCATATCGGAACCAAGGTGAAATATCACATGATATTGGCAATAATCCGCAATACAGAGGTTACGATCAGACATAAGGTTATATATATACTTAATACTCGAGTTTGAATTCAAAGTTTTTGGGGGTAATTTCAACTGTATAGTGCATGTAAGATGCATCTCATTGAGTTATAAGTTATGAACTGTAAATTAGTCTTAATATTGGCGCTCAATTAAAACATGATGTTCAAAACAAAGTTTATCGAGACCAGAGTATAATATCTCTCTCTCTCTCTCTCTCTCTCTCTCTCTCTCTCTCTCTCTCTCTCTCTCTCTCTCTCTCTCTCTCTCTCTCTCTCTCTCTCTCTCTCTCTCTCTCTCTCTCTCTCTCTAATTATTTTGAGTTAAGATCAACATTATATGTTCAACGTATAATTACCTGCGTAATTATGTTGTTACTTTAACTATATTCATCTCTTTTCAGCACGACTGCGAGCCAAGTATGTCCAAAGTATAAGTTCGTCTTTTCTTTTATAATAAGCTTTGTTTACACATGCTATTTTGAAATTTATTGATCTGGCTGTAATTCAGTATTTACTCCTACACGCTCAGCGCCCCTACGTTCATGACACGCCCACAGGAATGTTAATACAAAAACACAGGAAGAATGCTTCAAATTATTTACTTTTTATTCTGAACTTTGTATAGGTTAATCTATACATATATAAGTCCGAATATTTAATTTACTATAAATATATACATCAATGGAAGGAACAAACGTATTTCTAACCGCATTGAAAACAAGCAATAGGCTTTATATAATTGTATATAGTGGGTGAAAAATAACTCAGCGTTTGATTAATTGCTATTTTCAGACCTAGTTTAACGCTACTCTGACTTAAAAGTATTTTGAACGTAGCTTCAAGCACACGGGGACATGAACAGTGACCGTTTTTAAGCCACGTTCAAAAAACTTTTAAACCAGAGTAGCGTTAAACTATGTCTGATTCTTCACTTGGCTCGTTGGGAATTTATTTGTTGAATTGCTATTTTGTTGCCACGATTATCTCCTCAAAAAAACAAAGCAACTTTCATGGTATATATTTTATTGCTATAAAGAACAATTTAAGACAAAAGATTTGTCGTTCTCTTTCTATCTATAGACCTCTATTCTTGGACATGGAATTATCTAGACAACAAACCACTTGAAGATATAAACCCTCAAAGCTTTTTAAATAGAATTAACTCTTTCTTTAACTAAACATGTGACAGAAGTGCTTCTTTGTAACGGCGAATGTGATTTTGATAGTGCGATGCCGACTTAGCGTCACCTTTTTCACCGTTTTCTAATTAAAAAATAGAAAACATTTTTCATGTTTCTATAGAGTTATAGAAACACGAGGGGAAGTTTGGGAGAAAAAGAAATTACAGCATGCTAAAATTGAACCGAGAATGTTCTTTGCCATGATGGCGACGACCCCTGTCCATGATAGTTCTTTTGCCACCCTCATGTCCAAACTTCCACAAGTTTTTCTAGAACTCTATAGGAATACGGAAAAATGTTTTCTATTTCCTTTATAAAATAACCCGTTAAAAATAGATTAAACGTAAAAAGCGTTTATTGAAATAAAAAGTGTAAATTCTCATTACGCAGATAACGTATAATGGTCTTTCTGTACAAATTTTAATTGGAACGATGGCGTATTGGATGGCGTAATCTATGTTTTCCATAGAGTTCTAGAAACATGTTTTGACCAATCACCGCGCTTGCGTTTTCAAAATGTTATTTTATAAACAGCTATACAACCATTATACGGTAAATTAGTGAATTGTTATTTATATTTCTAAAAAGAACGGCTCGTGTATATACACTATACTATATGAATCTATACGTTTGCGTGCATGTTCAGCCCATGCATCATGTCGGCGGATTATTTAATTTACCGCAATATTTACTAAAAAGATCATTGTGACAAGCGAGATTTATTGATTGCATTTATTCCCATCATTGAAGTGCTCAGTTTATTTGAACCAGAATAGAATGTACTTTACTTAAACTGAACTTTATAAAATATATAAGGCGAAAACGGCGTTCGTTTTGTACTAAACACGTCTATTAATTTACGCAAACACAATTGCAATGTGCTCCTATATAGCATAATTAATTATGTATCTTAATATATAGCATGTATATATATATATTGGACCTCTATATAACAATAGCATCTGAACGATCAGAGCGGAGCCTTCTTTACGGGGGACTTTTCCTTAAAACGAAGGCTCGCGCATCAGACTAACGATTTAATTTAATCCGTTCGTTTCGGCATATGCCTCACTGGGGAATAATAAAAAGACCGACTCAATCGAAGTTTGCAAACATTCATGATACTCACTAACAATACAGAAAGGATTTAATCATCCCATAAAACTTATAAACAGACAAAAAAAACAACAATGTGTTGACTATTGATATTAGGGGAGTTATATATATATGTATGCATGTTATATCCTGCTAAATATATCTAACAATGTTGGCAGAATAGAAGAATATTTCCCCAAACTGAAAGCAACCACAATACCAATATTTGGGTCGATGTCAACGTCAAGGAAACATTTATTCTTCTATAGGACAATACTCACGTCATGTTCTCACGAATTAAGAACCGCTCCCAGGATATACTCCAGTCTTATGGTTTGTTTTTCGTGGTCCGAGATATAGTAAAGCCGTCATAGTTTTAAAACAGTAGCGTATAACTGTCTTAACTGTACTAAATAATTAAACAAGAAACACACTTTTCATCTTTTAAATACGTGTCATCCCGATTATTCGCACACACTGCCTAATATAATTAATCACATGATGCATGATGAGCACTAGTGTACAGTAATATGTGCAACCAATCCAATGAGATTAAAATCTAGACAAAGTTATTTTCGCCATGTTGGATGAAATTACTTGCAGATGATGACAAACATTTGTCGGTCAAATTCGTCCAACAATCAATATGGCGACAATGACGTAAAGTGCATGCGCACTATAGCAATACTCACGCCGCGTGTAGCACATGCAGTACGTTTGCGAACTTGCTGCAAAGTAACAAACGTTTAGGCGTTTGTCAAGCTTAACTAAATAGTTATACAGGGCTCGTCTACGATCTCACTAAACTTTTCATCTGAGCCTGAGTAAAATAGCTAGAGGATCGATTCCTGTCTGGTGCGCAGAAATATTTGATTTTGAGGAACGTCTAATTTAATTAATCTGACAATTAATCACATTTTATTATAAGTCATCGTGATTTGTACATATCTGTATGGAGAAACATTTACTGTTTTTGCATTTTATATGAAACAAGCCAATTATGCAAAATAGTATATATAATAATATGTTATTTTTGGTTGCCAGCTTGGTTAAGGTCACCGGAGGATTGTGGTTAGATTCAGGTTTGCCGGGGGGTTGTGGTTAGGTTGAGGGTCAAGTTTACAGGTGGGGGTCGGGGTTGGGGTTGGGGTTGGGGTTGGGGTAACGTTGGGGGTGGTATTTAATTTCTTTAATATATTCAGGATTATTCTGAATTCTAGATGAGAGGATATGCTGGCAAATCAGGCGTAATTAACGCAGACCCTGGGAAGAGGGAGAGCGGGGCCGAGAGACGCGCAAAAGAGTCATCGCCCTAACCCTGTGTTCCAGTCCATAACGACACCGCTGCCAAACGTTTTGCGCATGCGCGACGTCCGAGCTCGTCCTCGGTTATATACAGTATAGAGCTCACTGGCAGACGCTTGTGTTTCCGCTGCATACTTAATCACTGTAAGCTTATAGGGATTGAGCAGCGGAAATACGAGCGTCTGTACGCAGGCTACATGGTATGTTGAACTAACACCGCTGCCAAAGGTTTTGCGCATGCGCGACGTCCGAGCTCGTCCCAGGCTCGTCCTCCGAAAAAGAGCGGGAAAACACTGAAATATTTGGATTTGTCCAAGAATCCGACACAAAAGTTAAAATTATAAGCATACTACCAAAAAGATAAGGTAGGTAATTTGTGCATGGTTTCTTTGTCAATATTGTAACATATTCTGAATTTACCCCTTCGTAATTTTCTTTACCCTTTTTTTAAAACACAAATGAATAGTCGTGTCTTACTTAGTCTTCCGACTGTCTGGTTGTTGTCGCCACGGCTAGTTCACTTCTCTTGCAATGTTTACTCAAGCGAATTCACGCATGCGCAAACGTTTGGCAGCGCGATGTTGTCCACTAATTAAGTGGACTGGAACACAGGCTACCATGCTCCCGCACTCCCCGCACTCCGATCCCCTCCCGCAGGAGAACTCATTCTTGTCCTCATCTCTCGCCAGCTACGACTACGAGTGAAGTCGATCAGGCTCCATATTTTACTCTGACAAAGGCTCGGATCGGCACGTCAGTTTTCGTTAAAAAAACTGTTCTTGGCATTTTACTAGTGTTCTAGATAAAGTAAAGTAAAATTAGGTGCCTGCACAGCACTCCAGCTACTTCTACTCATTTTTCATCGTTTTCAGACCCCAAGTAGCTGTTTCCTACGGTGGCCCACAACGGCAACTTGAAATGTGTGTGTTGGTGATACAAATATGTGTGTGTGAACACGAGTTGCTGCAAATATGTGTGTGATATGAGTTGCTGCAAATATGTGTGTGATATGAGTTGCTGCAAATATGTGTGTGATATGAGTTGCTGCAAATATGTGTGTCAAGAGTTGCGAAGTTATCTGCATATTCATCGGGTGGTCGCTATTACAAAAAATACAATTTACTCGCGCGCTATTCTATAGAAGTTTTTTTTAAATTTAGATATATCGTACAGCATTTAATGTTCTTTCATGTAGTATAAGTTCTACTATTCCACAGTCGCATACACCCATGAACGACTCAGGCAAGCCTTAAACAAGTTGATTTTGTCTAAATTCTATACGTCGAGAGTGCGGATGGTAAATGGTAATCTGTCGACAGTCGATCTTGACTGAAGAGTCTTCTTTAAAATTGATTGTGAATGTTGCTCCGTCACATTGGATGCAACACTAGTAGCTTACGTAAGGAGAGAGCAATTTTTAAGCAGCGAAATGTTGCGAGGTTTGTCGACCATTTGATTAAACGCGAAGAGTTTGCCATATTTATTAACTCTCCACAAAACGCCTTTCACCGTTGAAATAAATTAATTTGATAACATAACATTGAAGTGTTATTGTATTTAGTACGCCAATTTATACCAAAGAACTACTCACCCCGAAAGTAAAATAACTGTCCACCCTCTCAACATATAGAATTTAGGCAAAATCAACTTGTTTAAGGCTTGCCTGAGTCGGTCATGGGTTTGTGTGACTGTGGAATAGTGGAACTTATACTACATGAAAGAGCATTAAATGCTGTACGGTATCTAAATTAAAAAAAAAACTTCTATAGAATAGCGCGCGAGTAAATTGTATTTTTTGTAATAGCGACCACCTGATGAATATGCAGATAACTTCGCCACTCTTGACACACATATTTGCAGCAACTCGTATGACACACATATTTGCAGCAACTCATATCACACACATGTTGCATTTTTGCAACTGGTCCTGGTTTGGTTGTAAAATGTATATATTCTTACACTTGAACTTTCCTTCACTAAGAATCTCTGAACATACAATAGCACAGGTGGTGACGTGCTACCAGCACGCTGCCTCTCACCAAAAAGTTAAGCCGGGTTAGACGGGGTTAGTACTTGGATGGGTGACCACTTGGGAATGCCCCTGTTGTTGAGCTTGGAGCTCATGTGAGTAGAGTTGTAGTTGATCTCTCCTGTGCGTTGAGGGTTTTTCACTGTGTTCTCTGGTTTTCCAGCTCCCTCCATAAAATCAACACCTAGATCTTAGCTGTGATCCGTGGTCTGAATTAATAATATTTGCAGCAACTAGTGTTCACACATATATTTGCAGCAACTAGTATCACACACATATTTGCAGCAACTCGTATGACACACATATTTGCAGCAACTAGTGTTCACACACATATATTTGTATCACCAACACACACATTTGAAGTTGCCGTTGTGGGCCACGTCCTACATACGGGGGGTATGTCTGAGCGCTATGTGAGGCTTGAAAGCGTCGCAATGCAATACTGACGGGAAGCGCAATAATCACAAATTCTTGCAGTCTTAGTGAAACTTGTTTACTCACTGCATGTATATTGCATGTTAATGATTGAACTGAGTTAGCGTTTTAAGTATCCTTGTTAACACAGTCAGTTCTCCCTGAAGTCGGCAGCAACCTAATTAACGAGTCAACAGAGCGAGTGGGTGGTGTGCATAATTTAGTGTCAGCTAGGTGCGTATGCCAGAGTGTTTTTGCAGTACCCGCAAACAGCTGTCAGTAAATTTTATATATTTCGAAAAGCAACTTGGCTGCTCATCTGTATACTCGTCGGTGAAATTGGAAAATAATCAATAAATGCATGCATGTCATTCATTTCGGAAGTTAAAACTGACAAGTTAAGATGTATGGAGCGAGATCGAGTAGTACGTAGCCTGAACACGCCGCTGGAGAATTATCCAGATGATAGCAGTTCAAACGCGGCGGAAACAAAGAATGAAAAAAAGGGCTAATACTGCTATAAAAGGGCGGCTATGTGCCATAAATCACTCCTCTAACAGAGACAGGAAAAAAACAAAGCGCACAGCTTTAAACAGCTGCAAAGTTGGTCTGTGGATATTCGATCTCTATAGGTTTTTCAATATTTTTGACATTTAAAAAGCAGAGCTGCTTGGCAGATTCATATAAGTAGTTTTTAGTTTACAAACATAAATTTAAATTACGCCGGTTTACGCAAAAGACTGTTTTATTATGTCTATCATACAATAATAATACAGCTTGTTTTAAGAAGAAATTTCCTGATACAGTCACAATGCCGTTATCTTCTTACCACGTACCCTCTAGCCACCTTGTGCCACAAAAACGAAAAAGAAATTAACATCTTCTGTCGCCCCTGCTTATATTTTAGATGTATATACATATATACAAATATTGAAGTTTAAACCACTCGCGCTTTACTTGAAATTTTAGGGAATGATTAACTCATTCCTGTCCGGGGGCTTCCCCAGAGGTGAATAAAATCGTCTGGCGTTAGCCAGAATAAAATACTAAAGACCAATTCGGACAAGAAAGAGTTAAAGAGATAGTTTATAACTCATTCCTGTCCGGGGGCTTCCCCAGAGGTGAATAAAATCGTCTGGCGTTAGCCAGAATAAAATACTAAAGACCAATTCGGACAAGAAAGAGTTAATGTGGTTGCTGATCATATGGAAATGAATACGCGAAAATAGTTTGCAGGTGCATGCAATGCATAGACTATAGCCGTGCCGCATCTTTCAGTTGATTTTGACAAGTAGCCCGATCGATATTTAGCTCGGAGCTAAATTTGTATTTTTAAGAAGTAGGACGATTAAGTAATTAACAACCATAACGTTGAAATTTTTATAGATAAAGACTTCCATAATTCGACATAAATATATTAAATGAAAAGTTTTCGAATGCATTTTGGGAATTGCAGCTAGGATATTTATGTAGCGCGTCTTTTTATTAAACTCAAAATGTCGCCATCTGCCGCGTCCAAATTTGCCTAAAAGCGTACAGCTGTGTGTGGATAAGTCGCACAATATCATTTATTGTTAATTACAATTCAGTTGATATCAACCAATAGGAGCGCTAATTTCACTTCTAAAAACAATAGACAATATCAGAAAGCATTATTTATGCAAGAACGCCTGAGATTATGCGTTAATTATGACTGATTAAAACAATAAAAAGCTTCAAAAGATTGAACAGGCTGTCTCTCTTGGTCACATATATTCTCAACAAAATAGATGAGAAGTTGGAAAGCGGTATTGTCGAAGCAAGTCGTGTAAAAACGTTGTGTTCTAGTAATTTCGTTGTACATTTGTTGAACTGTTCGATCGAACACTGTAGTTGTTCTGAGAAGACATTGTCAGTGGAAGTACTGTATTGAAAGCATTATTTAAAATTAGAGTTTGTTCAGATTACTTTCACAGACATGAATGCAAAGAAGAACACTGTTGTTACACCAGTCAAGAGTAATTTTCTTCCAGTTCCAAGTATTCAATTGGTAATTGTGTGTGTGTCGTTGGCCGTGGCTTTAACAATGTCCGCCTTGATCATTTTTGTGGATGTTGCTTCGCCATCGTTGGCTGATATTTTCCTTTCTCCCAAGTACTTTCCCTTAGGACAAGGTCTCCAGTTACGCAGTCGTCGTTGGACGAAATCTAAGTTTGAATGCGAGAAACACTGTGTCGTAAAAGACGAGAATTTTAAACGATTTGCTGGCGTACAATGTGGACGTGCTGTTTGGCAGAGTACAGCAGATTACGGCGAAGGAGATCGATATGTTAGTCGCATAGATACTCTTTATAAACTGTTTGAAAACAATTCAGCTGCAGTAGGTTACTTCAATAATTACTGGAGCGATAAACTGGATGATTCTCAAGCTTTTCCGTTAGAACATTATTTTGATGAAACAAAAATCTCGCCTCAAGCTGGAGGAAGTTTTCAAGCATTTCGTTGGGATCCTGTGAGTCGTCCGTCTGGAGAAACAGATCTACCTCTAAAGATTTCCAGACAAGCTCGACATATACATTATATCTTCATGTAAGCGTGACAGCTATTTAATCTTTTGAGAAAGCTTTATTTATAATAGTAATACTGAAACTAAACACTGGCGTTGTGATTTCTAAAATGTTATTCCGATGGTCAGTGTCTAGCGGTGAGAATAAGATTTATTAGAAGCCTTGCCAGACTGTTTCAATGTTTGTACAGCATGTCGTACGTTTTGTGTTTATGTTGTCTGCCTAAAAATACGTAAGCCACGTACTGTTCTTTAAAATAGTAAATAGTTGAAAAAAGTTTTGGATTTTATATTCTGAGTACGGACTACTGTTGCTTTAATTTCTTCCAAGACCTGTTGAAATGAACGTTGATTAAATTTTTAGTCTCATCCGTTTGCTTAATATCATGGCAGACAATAATTATGGTGCAGGCAGGTGGTGAAAATATTTCAAATCTTACTTGAACATTTAAGTTAAATTAATTTTGTTCTAGGTTCTAGTAAACTTCAGCAAAATATAAGTTGACGTATATTTTGCAGTTTGCAAATAGATTGAACACTTTGTCTTGCAACATCTGATTGCTGCATACTTTCTAAAATATTAAACTTATAGTGAAATAATACATATATATTCTTCTCTGTCTGTTTTTTAGACAAGGCCGTGTATTTGCTCGTCTTCTTGTTCAAGGATTTAATAACAGTCGTGATCAGAGACTTGCTGTGGATTTTGCAGGAAGGTAACTATATATTCTCAAATCAGTAATTTTGCAATATTTTTTATTAAATTTTATAAACAGGTTTTCAAAAAGGTTCTAGCATAAAAAGCCAGTGTAAATATTTTATAAAGCCCATGTTGTATATCATATATACACTATCAACTTTCTTAAATTGAGTGGGAGTCTTGATTTACAGAGTTATTTCCTGAAATTACCATACAATTATAGAATACCAGACCAATCCAAAGCTCATGGGTTGTGGCTACATAGCTATGTGACAAGGTGAACAAACAGGTCAATTGTGGTCAGGTGTTGTGACCTGTCAAAAGCTCATAAATCTTATAGATGCTGAGGAAATATGATCTTAATTGATATGTTCCAGATATGTAGCACCTCTCATAAGGCATAAGATCTGCATGGAGTGGGGTTTTTTTTTTGTGACATAAGCATTATGCATCTATCATCAGCTTCCCCCTGGGGCTGACCCCTGGGGCACCCACGAGAATCCAGGGGCTTTTGTTGATTTTTTACCTTTCCTTGTTCTCCCAGGCTGTGGGGAAGTGGCAACATTTGGCCAGGGGTCTTGTCTGAGTGGTCAGTGGTTGGAGTTATCATGGTGGGATTTTCTGCAGTTTGGGAGCATTTTTTTAAGGTTTTGACAGCATGCTATTTTGAAAGTGTTTTATAATATAGTATACCCATACAAAACATGCCTGTTTATAATGCGTGGAATCTAGTAAGTAGATCAGTGAAATTTGTTAGCAAAGATATGTATGATATTGTCATTGAAATTCGGTTCAAATAATATTTGGCATATTTTAACATAATAAATAATTATATATTGGCATATTATTAAACATTAATGATCATATAATGGTTGCACTGTAAACTGTTATTACAACTAGTTCATATTTCTTGAAATTGGTCAAGGCCATCAATTGGCTAAAACAATACTATCATAATAAAAATTATAACAAATTGTCCATATCTTTTTATTTATGAAAAATGTTGTGACTTCTCTTAAAATATTCAAGTCACACAGAATCTTGTACCCAGGGGGTGGGGGCTTTTAACAATTTTTTACAAATCCCCCTGGGTCACCTCATCACCCATATAAGGTCAATCTGGGTGTTCATGTGCTTATTATTATTATATAAGTTATAGGTGGTTTTCACTGTGATGTCACAAAATTCTAAAATCCAAATTATTAAACCTATAAAGCTGGTTGTTGTATATATTTTGTAGATCGTTATCACGAGTATTTCTGGAAAATTTTGAGTTGATGCAACATTGCAACTATTCCTTCTTGAGTTACAGCATTTTGAATTATATTATTGCTGATGTCAGCATAATTTTCAAATGTCGTTAAAAGTCACTTTGTACACAAAATTCAACATACAATGCTTGGTTAAGCTTTAGAAAGTGACGTCTAATTGCACCTGATGTACAATCTGTAAATTCTGGTTGAAACTACACTTTTGTTTTTTGGCCGCCATGTTTGTAGTTTCAATCAGAATCTTTAGATTGTATATACCACAAATGTCCCTGATTTGTGATTAGGGTTAGGGTTTATGGTTCCATTGTGTGTGTGTGTGTGTGTGTGTGTGTGTGGGGGGGGTCAGGTTGTCATAATTTTCCGTACCACATTTCTGAATTCATTATATTGAATTCCTCAGCCTGATGCTATGAATTGAAATAAATTTTATCCCGACGCAGAATGCGTAGTCGAGATTATGTGTTTAGATTTTATTGTTATGTTTGATCAGATTAAGGATTTTGGTTCACCCTTCACCTAACAAAACAAAATTTTTTATCTTAGATTGGCTGGTATAATGGCTGGGCTTATTGAAAAGCATGAACCTTCATCAGTCAGAAAGTTTTTCCTTTCAGTTCAGCGTGGAATACGCCACATTATTCGCTCAACACCAGGCATATTTGTGCAGAAATGTAAGATATAGTAATTATTAACTGGTGTTGATGATGGATGCATCATAATGATGATAATGGTAACGCTTTAATGACAATAGTTATGATGATGATTTCGAGTGTAGGAATATGTATATTTCAAGACCAAACCAAAAATGCAACAGCCAGTCCATTCAAGCCTCAGACTGGAATTGGCAAAGCGGTGACCTTAGTGCGATACTACTACAGTACTATGTTTATACTATTAGTGCAATACTTTGACCTCTGAGCTGTAGAGGCTGTTGCAGAGTGCTTGTCAACAAGTTTTGTAAAAGATAAAGGACTGGGGGGCTAATCATCCTTACTTGCAGCCAGCAGCTGAATTGCGAAGGACACTGATCAACGTGGCTGTGTCGAGGCATATAAAAGGTGCCCCAGGCAGCCACCATAAGACACAGTTCAGACCACGGATCACAGCTAAGATCTAGGTGTTGATTTTATGGAGGGAGCTGGAAAACCAGAGAACACAGTGAAAAACCCTCAACGCACAGGAGAGATCAACTACAACTCTACTCACATGAGCTCCAAGCTCAACAACAGGGGCATTCCCAAGTGGTCACCCATCCAAGTACTAACCCCGTCTAACCCGGCTTAACTTTTTGGTGAGAGGCAGCGTGCTGGTAGCACGTCACCACCTGTGCTATTGTATGTTCAGAGATTCTTAGTGAAGGAAAGTTCAAGTGTAAGAATATATACATTTTACAACCAAACCAGGACCAGTTGCAAAAATGCAACATGTGTGTGATATGAGTTGCTGCAAATATGTGTGTCATACGAGTTGCTGCAAATATGTGTGTCAAGAGTGGCGAAGTTATCTGCATATTCATCAGGTGGTCGCTATTACAAAAAATACAATTTACTCGCGCGCTATTCTATAGAAGTTTTTTTTTTTAATTTAGATACCGTACAGCATTTAATGCTCTTTCATGTAGTATAAGTTCCACTATTCCACAGTCACACAAACCCATGACCGACTCAGGCAAGCCTTAAACAAGTTGATTTTGCCTAAATTCTATATGTTGAGAGGGTGGACAGTTATTTTACTTTCGGGGTGAGTAGTTCTTTGGTATAAATTGGCGTACTAAATACAATAACACTTCAATGTTATGTTATCAAATTAATTTATTTCAACGGTGAAAGGCGTTTTGTGGAGAGTTAATAAATATGGCAAACTCTTCGCGTTTAATCAAATGGTCGACAAACCTCGCAACATTTCGCTGCTAATTAATTCAAGTCTTCTGGACCCACCTTGTAAATGTGTAAGTCCAAGGAATGGATTTTTTGTTATTTCTGGCAGGAAATTTCCTAATACTGTAATCAAATTTAAAAGTAGTGGAAATATTTTGTATGAGGATTGTTTGCAAAAAAACCTGTCTTTGTAAAGTTTTCGTCCAAAATCTATAAAGATCTTTCAAAGGTGGCTAGCCAAGACGAGGTAATATAACATAACTTTTATTTTTTAGTATCCACAGCTCTGCATATTTTATCTTGCTGTTGCTCCAGTATTCTGAACAGTACTTGGTCTTCTTGGCAGAGATGGTTTTTCTCTCAGCTTAAGAGTCTTTGGAGACATGTCACGGGTATGCTGCTGTTTGCTTACAAAATTAGTTTAGTCTGTCGTATTTAATGTATTTCAGTTAGCTAGTTCAATATTATTATAATATATTTGAGTGATAAATGTAAAGTCAAGAAAATTATAAAACTATTGTATAAAGAAAATCTATTTACTTGACATTAATGTTTTGTAACTGAAGAAGGCGTAGCGCCCGCATATTAATAGCACGCACGCTGACTTTAAACCAAAAAATGTCAGACGTTCCTGGGCGGGACTTACAACGTTCTGTATAAAAGTATCTGCGTTGTGTGTGACTTTAATAAGAACTTGTAAGCCCCACCCAGCAACGTCTGATATTTTGCCTAGAAACGTCATATAGTTAGTTTCAGAAATTGCAGCTTGATGTTAGTAATAATTGTCAGTTATTTGCTGTACAAGCTGTGTTTGTTAGTAATACTCAGAAAAACTCTGAGCTCTAAGCGGGACTCGAACCCACAACCTTCTGAATGCTAGCCAGACGCTCTAACCATTGAGCCACTAGAACTCAGATAGCGGAGCAAGGTTAATTAAGGTACTTATACCTTAGACTGTGCCCAGTCCTCCAGGAACGAGTCTTAACCGCAGGGTTACAAGTACTTGTTGGTCTACAAGTCGCGTTGTAACAGTAAGTTTCCAGTTAAATACTGTTAGTTAGTTTCAGAAATTGCAGCTTGATGTTAGTAATAATTGTCAGTTGTTTGCTGTACAAGCTGTGTTAGTTAGTAATACTCAGAAAAACTGAGTATTACTAACTAACACAGCTTGTAACAGCAAACAACTGAAAACGTCATATAATTAATCAGTTGCAACTAACGCGACAATTATTGTCGTTAAACGCTCATCCTGAATCCGCTGTAAAATGTATAAATTAATTTTTCTTTTTCCGATTGTAGGTTCCTCTGTCAAAGATCTTCATTTTCTTGGTGTAGCAGTTGCTGTACTTTTAGTACATAAAGTTCAAATGTTGCTTTCGGTAAGTATCATGTCATTTGTATCTTGCACACACATAGTGGAACTTGCTTCAGTATGAACTGTGATCATATTGATGGGTTCCACTGTAGTAATATTTCACTATAGTACAAGCAGTTACACCAACATTATACCAGGCCTGTAGCGAGGGGTTGAAAGTGGAGGGTCTGTATTTTAGAAATTTCGGCAATTTAGTAAAACTGCATGGTTGTGGGTCTGCATTTCAATAATCTCCTTCGTGACCGTCAGTTCGGGTTCGTTCTCACTCCCCCAACCACAACGAGAATTAGTAGGAGGGTCTAACTAGGTAGGAGGAAGTTGGTAGGGGGAGTGAGACATCGGACGAGCCCACTAACGTGTGCGAAGGAGGCTAGCATTTCAAGGGGTTTTCCCACCTTAAATTCGGGCTTGCATGACTACTACAACTAGGACTTCCACTTGTATCACTATCAGCACTCTTACATAGACCACCACAGCACCACCATCACCAGTGGCATCAACTGCAACTAGGGTGGATTTTGATTTAAGGCATTTAGCATTTTTGTTTATATTATTTTCATGTTGGACAAATTGAATTGATTTAAATAGGTGTCGCTTGATCGAAATTCTCAGAAACTCTTCCATATAAGCGTCTGGGGTTTTTTCTGGGATTCTTTTTTCGAAGAAAGGAGTGTGTGTATCAAACTAGTGTTTCTTCCCGAGTTCAGAGCTCTCGGCCACTGATAAGAAACGCAAAGTAAAAGGGTCCAGAAAGAGGACTAAAAGTGCATGTGGAGATTTTTCATTTTCAACTTTCAAAACAATATTATTCTCAGGTGTTTTTCGTCTTTTTAATTCGTCGATAATCTCTCTAACTCTTTCCTGTCCGAATGGGTCTTTAGTATATTTCATTCTGGACGATTTTATTCGCCTCTGGGGAAGCCGAACAGGAATAAGTTAATAATCAAATGTTGTTTTTTTCTTCTGATTTAGCCTTACGACCAAATGAGCTTCAGCCATGTCAAATGTCGAAGCATGGTAATGACTGCTGTAGAAAACAATCGACGACAACAGTTGATTGGTCAGGATTTTGAATCAGAATTTTAGATATTTAAGCCCTAATCAAACGAGAACGCAAGTCATCGCAAGTTGGCAGTCAGAATTTCTTTGGCGGTCGTTCGAACACCCAAATTAACAAAATAAAGGTTTCATGAGTGTTTTAAACAAGTTTTAACTTCGTCACGGTACATGATATTTTCGGGAAACTATTCAGAACGGCTGGCTGAGATAGCGTGACTGCCAACTTGCGATGACTTGCGTTCTCGTTTGATTAGGGCTTTACGCAGACTTTGGTTATGCTTCGGTGAAAGTCAAGTTGAAGGATTACTGCGCCAGAGTAATCATATCTTCGGTATTATTTAATGGTTAAATAAAGTGTTACAACAACTAGCATCATTAATAGTTTGTGTATTTATGCATGGTAATTCATTCGCATTGAATAACCATGTCATAGCGCCTGCACGAGTTCTGTTATAGGGAACGTTCTAGCCCCAGGCCCAGGCAAGAATTCTGTCAAAATACCCGCGAGTATATGTACAATAGAGCCTTTAAAGGATTTAAGTTGCCTGTGAAGCGAAAATTAAGTTTATTTGTTAACCTTTATCGCCCAACGATGTCTTTAGTATTTTACTCTGGCTAACGCCAGACGATTTTACTCGTCAATGGAGTGGCTACTGGGCGATAGAGGGTTAACACGTTCAGATCACGCAAAGAACGGCGTTCGCCTTCTAGCCAGCCAGCCACTGTATATACGTTTTAATTTTCCGCTGTTTGAAAACACATTTTCTTCGTTCTTCCCTATTCCGGCGTCTTCGACCGAAAACGGAGCGTTTCGAAAACGCTCTCCAGAGGGGATATATTCGAAGACGCCGTTTTTCTGCACCAGTGTGGACGGTAAAAACGAAGGTTTTGGAAAACGATGATGCATGTCACGATTGTTATCTTGGTTTCAGTCACCTAGAACTATTCATTCATACCCCTGTAGATCTTTTTAGCGTTTTACTAAACGGCGAAAACGATTCGAAAACGATAATGTGGACGGAAAACGTTTTGTACGTTTTCGATACCAGGTCTCCGTTTTCGTTTGAAAACGGATTGGTGTGGACATGGCCTGAGTTTCTCACACACTGCTGGAGTGCACCACTTGACAGCAAAAAGTAATTATCGGGGTATTACATCCGGGTAATTAACCTGACTCCCATCCCGCCCCAGTCCTTCAGCAGCAGAAAATTACACTTCCCACTAAGCGAGTTGCCGTTTACCTTGTTAAACTCGCTAGAAACTCGGTTTGGGTTACATGGTTGTGTGAAACAAGATATATAATCATGCAAGCAGCCATTTTGCACGAGGCCTGGTCACTTAGGCATATCTCCACACACACACACACACACACACACACACACACACACACACACACACACACACACACACACACACACACATATATATATATATATATATATATATATATATATATATATATATATATATATATATATATACGTGTGGGTTTTGGTCTACGAAACGCAAAGAGTGCTCGATAACATATAGTTAGAGCAATCTTTTGTTGAGCATCTTTTGTTGAGTAAACAATTCTTGTTTTTATCTTTCAAAATATAAAATTTTTCTTCTAAACATAAATTAATTGATTCGGAACTAAAAGAAATTTCGAACAGTTTAGGAATCGGCGACAAAATTGAAAAAATGAAAAAGCGCGAAGCATTTATATCTTTAAAAGACCACAAAGAAAATTTCGAAAACAATCCAAAATGCCGATTAATTAACCCCGCTAAAAGCGAATCCGGAAAACTAAGTAAGGTGATTTTGGACAAAATTAATTCTAATTTGAGACAAAAACTGAATTTAAACCAATGGAGAAATACAAAACAAGTAATTGAGTGGTTTGGCAATATAAAAGATAAGGACAGACATAGTTTTATTTCGTTTGACATTGTCGATTTCTATCCGTCTATTTCTGAAAAACTATTGGACCAAGCATTATCTTGGGCTTCGAATTTGGCTACTATAACTGAAAACAATATTTCAATAATAAAACACGCTAGAAAATCTCTCCTTTTCAATACCGGAATTTCATGGATAAAGAAAGATAGCAATAGTTTGTTTGACGTTACCATGGGTAGTTTCGACGGCGCGGAAGTTTGTGAGTTGGTAGGCCTTTTCATTTTAAATCACCTAAGTAAGAAATTTGGCAAAGAAAGCATTGGCCTATATAGAGACGACGGTTTTGCTATTATAAAAAGTAAATCAGCACGTTTAGCAGACAAAACAAGGAAAGAACTCCACAAAATTTTCGAGCAGTTTGACCTAAAAATTACCGCCGAATCAAATTTACGCATAGTAAACTTTTTAGATGTAACTTTCGACCTTAACAATGGAAATTATAGACCCTATAGGAAGCCCAATGACGATCCGCTTTACATAAATAAGCACTCTAACCACCCAAGCATCACAAGACAGTTACCTGCATCAATCAACAAGCGCATTGCACTTCTCTCATCAGATGAACAAGTTTTTCAGGAATCTGCACCCATATATCAGAACGCACTTAGGCACAGCAACTTTGATCATGATCTTAGCTACACTCAACACACAGCACAGCAAACACGCAGGAATAGGCAACGCAACATCACTTGGTTCAACCCACCTTTTAGCAAGAGTGTAAGCACAAACATAGGACGTAATTTCCTAAACCTAATTGACAAGCACTTCCCACCACACCACAAGCTCCACAAGATTTTTAACAGAAACACAGTCAAAGTAAGTTACAGCTGCATGAACAATGGTTAAGTCAATAATCACTAAACACAATGCACACATATCTAGGAATAACATGCCACAGGATAAGGGCACTAGCAGTTGCAATTGTAAGAAAAAACACGAATTGTCCACTCAGAAAACAATGCATGACTAGGGACATAGTATACAAAGCAACAGTCACAGTAAACAACACAAACACGATCAAGAATTACATTGGCATTGACTTCAACCACATTCAAAGAGCGATTGGCCAACCACACTAAATCTTTTCAGCATAAAAAGCATGCAAACGACACCGAACTTTCGAAATATATTTGGGCATTGAAAGAAAACAAACAATAAGGATTTTAGTATTAATTGGCAAATTTTAAAACATTCTATTTCGTACACGGGAGGTTCAAAACGATGTAATTTATGTTTAGAAGAAAAATTTTATATTTTGAAAGATAAAAACAAGAATTGTTTACTCAACAAAAGAGCAGAAATTATCAGTCAATGTCGTCATCGAAACAAATTCCACGCAAACAGCGCAACAAAGCCATGAATGCATGTATTGTTTCGCCCCCACACTCCCACGTTCCGACAAGGATATAAGCACCCCCTGTTTTCGAAAATTGCCATCTGCCTGAAGATTCTTTTTTAGATGAAACAGCCTGTAGCAGACTTTTGAGGTAAGCGAAAATATATATATATATATATATATATATATATATATATATATATATATATATATATATATATATATATATATATTTTTTCCGCTTACCTCAAAAGTCTGCAACAGGCTGTTTCATCTAAAAAGAATCTTCAGGCAGATCTGCCTGAAGATTCTTTTTTTAGATGAAACAGCCTGTTGCAGACTTTTGAGGTAAGCGAAAATCTATATTTGCTCTAACTATATGTTATCGAGCACTCTTTGCGTTTCGTAGACCAAAACCCACACGTATATATATATATTTGTGAAATTCATTACTAATTCATGAGTTTTGCAACCAATCCAATTTCAGAAATTACGTCACATGTATACCCCTGTAAACCCCATACAAACTAAAACCAATGATCCTAATTAGTTACAACCACTAGTGGATGTAAACTCTTCTGATACAACCACTAGTGCTTGTAACTAATTAGCATCTCAGTATCCCAAAGGGATTTTTACTATTCATTCATTTCACAAGTTGTTTACAACACTCGCGTCCTTGTATTGAATATACAATCACTCGCCTTCGGCTTGTGATTGTATATTCAATACAACACGACCGCTCGTGTTGTAAACATTACATACATATATATATATATATATATATATATATATATATATATATATATATATATATATATATATATATATAAACTAAACTCGCAGTAAACTAAATTCAACGTCCCATTTCGTAAATGTTGAGCCTATATGATTTCCGCTGCAACTGTTTTTTGTATTCCTTGTTTTTCCTCAACGGTCTTGCACTTATATTGATCAAACAACTTACAGACGAAGACAGTTTTATAAATTCATAACCTTGCGTGCTTGCTAAACAATTGAATATAAAAACAAACATTACACCCAATGAATTCCTCCTTAAGACACCCAATTATACAGACTATTTAGGTATACACAACTTGAAACTTCAACACTTCAATCATCACACATATTGAAAACTGTGCGTATAACTGTCAAAAAGAAAACATGAACCTCATGGTCGTTTCAATATGAACGTGTTTACCAAGTTGATATGGTAATACTGAAAAGAACTGTTAATAATTTGTTTTTCTTGTAAACGTATCTAAATTTTAGGAAAGTGAAAAGATGGTAAACTGCCGAAAATAGTTTTGATAACGAAATACTGACGTTTCGAGTGGCATCTTTCATTCAGGTAACCAGGTTTCCCACAGTTCTTTTCAGAGCTCTCCAGCATCACCAATCACCGTGGTATATAACATCCATGTTGTAATAGTAAATTATATTTACAAACGATAGGTTTACTTCTGATGTTTGTTTTTGAGTGCATGTATCAGTATATACTGAGTTCTTCTCACTAATGGCGCTAGAGTTTCAGAGAATATCAAAAGGGAGGCCAGATCTTTTTGACATCTTCGTGTTTCGATTCCGGAATCCATTGCAAATAAGATCGCAACATATAGTTCTTGCCTTCTGTCCATGCAGCGTGCAGGGTAGTCACATCATCAACATTCTTATCTACTAGCTGCTTGAGTAGTGCTTCTGTTCTCGGCTGTAATTTCGACCAGGATTTAACCATGGAGGATGGTAGAGCGAGGAGGTATTGGCTATAGGGTGCCAACTTGGGACACACCTTGCCTTCTAAAAGAAAGCGGGCAAACCACTTGTACTTTTCAACGCATTTAGGATATTCTAACTCTTGAGCTGGCAGACTCCAAACACAAACACCGAATGAAACATTCATATGACATTTCACAATTCCTTCTGCTTCGTCAAATCTCGGAGGAGGATTCTTCAAAGGCTTAGAAAATGAACAATGTTGTGGAACTAGAGTAGCAAACCAATCTGGTTCGACCGTAGCTACATCTGAAAAAAGAAATTAATGTACAGTGCACCAATTAAAGTTGACATTGTCATCATTACACGCGATCCAATACTACAATACTTGAAAATTATGCACGTACAGTACATATAATTAGTGAGCTGCTGAATAGGAGGGTTACAAACAACAAAAAGCAACATTCGTTTACGGCCGTTTTGCGTGCTTACGCGAGTGTTGACCGGCGTCTCCTCGTTTGTTTTTTTCTCCTCGCACCCTCCCCTTTTAAACCATTCTCTCTCATGTCCCTCTCCGCCACCGGACTCCACGTCGTCGTTGGCCTTCCTCTCACACCTTCCACCTCATTGTCATGTTTCCGTGAAACATGTCCCAGCCTTTTCAACCGTTTCCACTTAACGTCAGACACCGACTCGATCCCTTATTGTTTATCTCAGCTCTGCATTCGGCAGTAATTCATGTAAAATTTATGTACTAGATAAATTAATTGCAGCAATGGGAAAAAAATACATGGAAACCAGTCACTGTTTAAATACTGTGTTTAATTAATAAAGTTTATTATTATCAAAGAACACTTACCTTTCACATAAAGTTTTGTAGTTTCCACAACTTCTTGGAAGACAATGTATTCCGGCAAAACACTAAAAAGTGCAGATGTCGGATGAATAAAAACAGGATCACTAGTCAAGTGACATTGATAAGCATTTTTCATACTTGGATCTTCACACTCTTCTGACATGCGACGAGCAACATTGTCACCAAAACACGCCAAGATAATCTGCCTCAAAACCTTCGTCTGCACCTCTGATGGTGGTTTCATCTTTGGATCAACAAACAACTGAGCTTCAGGATTCACTGCATTGACAGCATTTGTTAACTGGACTCTTAATTTTCTTATTTCAACCATAGCTTTGTGTCGCAAACCACTCGAGTGACAAAACTTTGGAGAACAACCAGAAAACTCCGCTGCACCAACTGCACGTAGCATCACCATGAAATCACCAAGAAGCTGTGAAAGACCATCACCTGCCCATCTTCTTCTTAATTTGGTAACTCGACTCTGACGCTCTTTCATTTCATCTTTATCTCTCACACCATCTTGGTCAACACTGTTTAGAGAAAAGATCTCATGAACAGTGAGTGCAGCTACGATCACAATTACATATTGTAAGCACTGGTTTTGGTGCCCCAGACATAACATTTTGGCAAAACGTGGAGACACTGGGAACTTGGTCATGGTTCGACCAAGAGAAGTGATAACAGAAGTAACAAGACCCTTTCTGTTTTTCTTTGGAGCTAATGCACCTAAGTCAACCAGTAGTTTTTCTGCAACTTCAAGGACTTTAGCTTCTGGTGGAGTTGGAAAAGGAAAGTTCACAACTTTGTCAATGTTAATTGCTTTCATCTGTAAAACAAGATCATCAACTGGTCTCCGCAGAATATCAGGTTGTGTGAAATCCTCAAAATCATTGTTGAAAACAGCAGAAGAGTAAAGGCGATAGCAATGACCAGGATCAACTCGACCAGCTCTTCCTGCTCTCTGATTGGCTGAAGCTTTGGAGGTCCATGTTACCTTGAAAGATGATACTCCAGTTGTCTTGTCATAGTATCTTCTCTTGACCATTCCTGCATCCACAACATACTTGACATTTGGAATTGTCAATGATGTTTCTGCAACATTGGTGGCAACAACACAAAACCTTGCACCTTCAGGAGGAGTTTCAAAAACCTTTCTTTGCTTCTCATTGGACAGTAATGAATACAGTGGGAGGACATACATAGGAGATGATTTGTCAACTGTAGTATGCAGTTTGGAATCTTCATCTGACTCATTGGAGTTATCATCATCAACTATCTCAAGTGATTCACCAACATCTTCATCTTCCATTTCTCTGTCAATATTGACAACAGAGCTTGGCCCCATGGAGTAATCATCTAGATTAATTGCTGCCTTTCTATCCTTCTTTCTTGCACTTTGTGGCAAGGGATTCTTCTTCTTATAAGGAAAGCTGTTCCTAAGTTTCCTACAAAGAGAATGAATTTCACTCTGTCCAGTAAGAAACACTAGTATACCTCCATCTGGAAGGGTTTGGTGAATCTTGGCTACTTTCCTGAAGGCTTCATTGACATAATCATTTGGGGTACATTTGTTAAAATGAATGGTGACTGGAAACTGGCGTGCCTCAACTTTAACAACAGGTGGAGTGGGAGTGAAGAGGTTATGATTGCTTGTAAAATCTTCCACTCTTAGTGTTGCTGACATGATAATTAACTTCAAAACATTTCCTTGTTTCTTTCTCAGAAGAACTATTCTTGATAACAAACCAATGAGGATATCTGTGTAAACACTACGTTCATGAGCTTCATCTATGACAATCACTGAGTAATTTGAGAGAAGAAAGTCCTTCTCCACTTCCCTCAACAGTACTCCATCTGTCATAAACTTTAAGCATGTTTCTGAAGACGTGTTTCCCTCGTACCTTATCTGGTATGATACTTTGTTGGTTGTCATATTCATTTCAAATGCTACTCGTTGAGACATGTTCACTGCAGCAACTCTTCTTGGTTCAGTAATACCAATCATACCATGAAGGGTATATCCAGCTTCATAAAGAAACTGAGGTACTTGGGTGGTTTTACCACTGCCAGTCTCTCCAACTAACAGAACTATTTCATTGTCTTTAACAGCCTCCATCACTGCTTGTTCTTCACCAAGAATAGGAAGCTGTAATCGAGCAGCTTGAATTGTGGGATCTCGTTTGACCTCTATAAACACAGTAGGTATTGTGTCTTTACAGGAATCTTGGTTTGGCTTGGAAGTATTGTTTGCAATACTTGGTTCTTGTGCTCTTGTTGTGCTTGGTGGTTGTTCTGAAATTCCTTTCATTTTCTGGTCCTCATTAACTGGACACAATTCTGGATCATGTGAAACATCATCTGTTTGCTCACAATCTTTCTCTTCTTTCAAATCACATTCAGCTTTGTTTTCAATCTCACCATCACCAATTACTTCATCATTATTATTCTCATCATCTTCATCTTCTTCTTCCTCATCATCTTCATCTTCAGAACTTTCTTCCTCTTCCATTTTGCTCTTTTCATTCATCTCTTTCGTTTTCTTTCTCATCCGTTCTCTTTTCCCCTTCTTTCTTCCTCTTTTAACAAGGGATTGCAACTCAACAGCTTTTTCACACACCCCGGAAGGCAATTTTCTTTTAAGAGTACCACTGTTAATTTGGCCCAATCTACTTGAAGAGCTGTATTGTGATATTTCTTCCTCAGCTATGGACGATGCAGCCAACAGTTTCAAAATATCAGCACGTTTCGACTTTTTCTTCTTCGATTCCACAATTTTTTCCAGACGTTTTCGTTCCTTCTTGCTTAGCTTCTTCTTCTGTGTTGGAAGGTGATGAGTTTTCGGTACCTTATTAGCTTTCTTAGAAGGCAAGGCAAGAACATTGCTCCCTATAAGCGAGCTGCCATAAACAACATTAGCACACGATTCATTCAATGGAGTGGACGTCGAACATTTTACTTCGCATTTGTCGCTTGATTTGAGCGCAGAGTCTTCTTCATTAATAGCTTCTGGCAAGCGTGCTTTCCAGTTGTGTCGTTTCCGAAGTCTACCCATGCTACAAACCACACTAGACAAAGTTAAAATTAGCTAAAACGAATCATTTTGTGTATTTTGTGTCCAGCACGTGTAGGCAAAACAGCGGCCATCTTTAAACGTGCATGTGTATTGCGGGCTCGTTTATTACGCATGCGCAGTGTTGTTTAGCTAGCACGTTTTCCAAGATGGACGCCGACTTGTACGATGAATTTGGAAACTATATTGGTCCTGATTTAGCAAGCGACGAGGAAGAAAGCGAAGAAGAGTGGGAGAAGGATGATGATCGTGATGAACTCGAGGTAACTTGTAATTTTTTGTTAGTTTTGTGCAGTAGAAACATTTACAGGCGGCTAGCCAAACTTGAGGGGAGTCAGGTCAGGGGACCACAACGTACATTGAACGTTGAGTAAAAACAATCAGAAACCTAGCTGCAGTGACGAGATCTTGAAATATTTATTAGACTACTAGCTTATACTGATTACACATTCTTATGAAGTACCCTGAAACTGTCTTCACTCATATAAGATCTTCTTTTTAATTCCATATAAACATTTGTCTTTTATACTTCAGATTGTCAAATGTCATTTATATGTCAAGTTAATAGTAATAAACAGGCTTAGGTTGAATCATAATAATGTGTGTTTGCAGTAATTTTTCAAAGGTTTGTGAAATATTCTGCATCAAATTTAGCTGTCATTTTGTGCAGTTTTGAAAAGATACTCCACACCAGAGATTCCTAAACTAGATATACACTTTCTAATTCTCTGTGTAGTACACATAGTTGCATGTAACCTTTCCCCATGTTCAGTTAAACTCACACACTTCAGCACTTTACACCTATAAAGGTGTCAGTGCCAGGGTACGAGAAGTGGGGGGGACAATGTGAGTGCCGAAGGCGTGAGCACTAGGGGGGTCCAGGGGCATGCCCCCCCTGAAAATTTTGAAATCTAGAGTCTCTGCCATTTCTTGTATTTTGGGGGAGATTTTTGAAAATTGTAAAACGTCATAAAAAACACGAAGAACTACACATTTCAGCTCTTCGTATGGGATATTTCATGGACAATTACTAGATACTGTCAAAAAATTAAGAGAGATATCTAACAGTGCCATTCTATTTCGAATCATTGATATTAAAAAAGAAATAAAATCACAATAATTTTGAGGTGTATTATTATTTGTCTTCATTCCCTGCCCTTATGCCAGTAGTTCCCATGAGCCAGATTTCAAATCTCAGTCAAAAACCTACCCCCCCCCCCCCCCCCCCAACTTTTCTCCTCAAATTTTTAACGAATTGGGAAATTGACCTTGGGACGTGTCCCCCCCAGTCCTCCCTGTGGCGCCACTACTGAAAGGTGTTACAAAACTATCAGGTAGTACTGTACTGAGTGGTGTGATTTCTACTAGTAGGTAACCGTTCTCATCAAGTCTAAACCATCGTTGAAGTGGGGGTTTCAAATTTCATTCATCTCTATGTACTATCAACAAAGAAATGAAAACAAACTCTGTTACAGTCAAGCTGGATGTTTTCTTATGTGTGATATTGCAATATTTACCAACAACATTGCAATTTTCATTGGCTATGGTGGTACCCAGAAGTTTCTTAACATCATCGTGGGTGTAGTTTGCATGTAAAGTGGGTGTACCACACTGCAAAAATACATGCAATGTGTGTGTACTACCCAGAAAAACTACATGCACTGTCCATATAGTACACAGAAAAACTACATGCATGGACTGTCCGTGTAGTACATGGACAAACTACATGTTATCTGCGTGGAGTGCTCTATTGTTATGCAATTTACATCTGACACCTGAGTCAAACATAGTGCATGTATAGGCAACCAGCCGGAGAATTTAAAAAGTCTATTAAGCATTTCGAAGAGCATGATTATGACATCATGACTATAATTATGAATTGTATTTAAGTTTCTTCAACTACTGAGTGTGAAGTAAGTCTTAATTTGCTCTATTCAGTTAAATGTACCCTTTCGTCAGTAGATTCATGACTTGGTTTGAGATTTAAACTAACAAGAATCATAGAACATGTTTTTATTTGTTGCGAGAACTGGAAAAAAACCCAACCAACAAAAGATATAAACCACATAAAGATTGGGTTTAAATTTATTAATTTCTTCCATTGCATGAAAAAATCGGTTTAGATTAACTTGATAGACAATAGCGACGATCATCATTTAAGTGTCTTAATTAAGAACTCTGTGTAATGAGTTACATGGACATTCAAGAGACTACATGTAACCTCTCCATGTATTACACGGACAGTGTATGTAGTACACGCACATTGCATGTAGTTTTTCCATGTAGTACACACACATTGCGTGTAGTTTTTCTGTTTTTACGTTGCATGCACACTACACGCAAACAATGTTAACAAACTTCTGGGCACCACTGTATTTGCTTGTTGATCAAATAAGATTAGGTTTGAGTGAACTGAGTCTGGGTATTACATTAATATCAATGCAGAGGAACATTTAAACTTACCTAAAGTGTTCGGAAATTCTGCTTGTGGATTGGAAGCAATTTTATACAAGTAAGTGCAGTTGATAATTAAAAGCATTTGCAGGTTGCTGATTGATTGAATCCACCAATCAAAATTGCAATGTTGCATATCAATATTGCAAAGTTGCATGCAAGAGAACATCTGATTTAAGTCTATAAAACTTGGAATATTTTTCAAGGTGGTTTGGGAATAAATGTCTGTAGCAATTCCAGCGTGAACACAAAATACAGTGGAGCCTTGCTATAATGCGGTAGTTGAGGTCCTTAGTGGTGACTGTTATGAATGAAGTGCATTATAATAACACCATTATTGCGAGGTACAGCCAAATATCTCGTTCCCAGTACTCTTCCCACTCAGTTCTGGTACAATATTGTGGGCCAAGTACTGGGTGCAAGATTGAGTACTGCCAGAAGCACTTTCTGTTTAATTCTAACAATTGAAATTGCAACTGAAGAAGCTTGAAGTCCACTCAAGACTTCAATAAAATGGAATTGAAATAAGATTTTTGAGCATGGAAAAATGAAAACATTTCTCGCAATGATTGCACTCCCACGTTGTTGTTTTATCTTGTAATGATCATGATTACTCAGGATGATCAGTGATCATCAGCCAACAAGATCAAAATAATTGTCTCCAATGAGCATAATAGAAACTTCAGTTTCAGCGTCATATTACACATCAATTCTGTCGATATTTTGTGGAATTTAGTGGTCTGTGGTGAACTTTAGTACTGTAGGTAAACATCAATATAAGTCGTCAAATGACAAACCAGGAAAAGTAAAATTTTGGGGTCCAAGGATCAGGATAACCGTGTTATACCAAGTTCCGCATTATAACAATGCGCGCTTAACGAGTCTCCACTGTAACTGTCAACTTGTGAATGACGATATCATTGCAAATTGACTCTGGCAATTAACTAATGAAAATTGCAATGTTTTTCAAGAATATTGTAATGTTGCACACAAGAGAACATCTGATTTGACTGTAAATAAAATGATGTTTGAATTATTACTAACCGATTCTCAAGAACACAATGGTAGAGAATAACAATAACATTAATTCTATAAAAATAGGATTTCTAAAATTTTAGAACAAGTGCCAATGTGATGAAGTTTATTTATCTTTTTGAATCATACTGTAATTGTCACCATATTATGTTGGTAATTATCTTTCTCTTCATTACTTTACCAGAGAGCCTGCATGCAGGATACTGTATTTTTTTTTAGAATTTTGGACCACTGGCTTACAGTATACTGTAGATCAAATTTTTAACACAGTTGTCAAAGCTGTAACCTGAGGTGTTCAGATGTTAGAAACTATAAGCCAGTTTATAGTTGTTCACAGTGCACCTTTGCTAGAGGGTAATTTGCTTAAGAATTTATACAACTGGGCAGGGTGGTGATGGTAGAAATAATCTGGTTGGGAAGCACTGGGCTGTTAATAAATTATTTATCATGCCTTGCCCGAAATAAAACAGATGTGCTCTATAAAAAGTGCTCCTTGGCGACTCGAGGTGCTCGTTTTCACGCGAGCAGGTGTCATATAACTATGCTATGCGTGTGCGCGCTCTCTCGATCGAGCTTGTCTCCAGGCAAGGCCTGATTTATACAGTATTTTCTGAATTAAAGGATGATGAACAAGCAGATGATCAAATGGAGCAGGATGACGATGCTCAGATGCAAGTTGTTTTGCATGAGGTAATTCTTGTCAGCGTATTTTAATTGAAATTTTAATCAAGAAATTTTAGTGAAGTACAGTAATTCTGTGTATTATTACCACTGCAGAATAAGTGAAAATTTACCTTTTAGGATAAGAAATACTATCCCACAGCAGAAGAGGTTTATGGACCAGATGTGGAGGTAACTGTGTTGTATTATTATACTCAAATTTATTAAATAATAAATGAATTGTTAATTTTATCATTTTAATATTAACCCATTGCTGCCTTACCCTGGTTCCAGAAGTTTCTCTCTCGTCAGTGGTAAGACGAGGGAGGAGAGATAACCTTTGGTAGGAAGCGGTGCTATGATTGACCCAATTACTCCAATAGACAACGTGTTCACATCTCTGGGTTTTGATTGGCTAGACAAATAAACGTCTAGTCAATGAAAATCATGTTTGAAGATTATCCAATCAGAGATGGTGAAGATGTCCTGTTCATGCACTTCCTACCGAAGGTTTTCTTTCCTCCCCCAATTCATCGCTATAAAATTACGGGAGTGAAAACTTCTGGGACCAGGGCATTTCAGGGCTTTCAAACTCGTGTAATCACGTGGCAAAGCTTGCATGTTGGGCACGCGATTATCTTGCTTTTAATTGAAGAGGCTATTTTAAACATGTTTAATATGTAACAGAGTTCAGAGTTGGTAGAAATTAAAGCGCTTTGGTATAAGGATAGACAACAATTTAACACCATAAAAACTTTAGATAAATATATAGATAGTTTTATTAAAAGGTTTTTTTAGAAGTGGTTTAAGCCTAGTTCTCACTTGTCGTAAGAATCGCAGCAATGTTATGCTGGCCGATGTCATTGAGTGCTGCCAGTCTAGACTGCGTGATTTGCATATATACAGCAGTCAAGACACAATACAATATTATTATATTATTCTATTGTTCTATTGTGTCTTGACTGCTGTATATATGCAAATCACACAGTCTAGACTGACAGCACTCTATGCCATCGGCCACGATAACATTGCTGCGATTCTTACGACAAGTGTGAACTAGGCTTAATAATGAAAAATCATAACTTTTATGTAAAAACGGTAGTAACCTAGAAATTCTATGCTGTCCGCACCGTGATCTTTTCTAGTTGTCCTGGAGAAGTTGGAAACCTGAATTTCTTTCTTAGTCCTATGAACTGGTTTCTTCCCACAAACTTTGTTGATAGACACATGTATTCTTCTTTTTAATGTGCCTTTGTAATCTTCGCTCTTTGACGGGAAAGTTTGTAAAATGTGCGATGCAAATTTTGGCTGCCATTTTGCGTGTTAAAATTGCGTGGTCGCACGCAGGTGACGAAACGGCTCTTCAGCCGTTCACTGTGGCGAAATCCAAATGGCAAATAATGCAGAAATGCAAAAATATCTCAAAAACTAGACGTTCGCATTACTTTCAGACCGTGATTTTACCAATCCTTGATTGGCAATACACCTTTTCGATAATTACGTCACGCTTCATGAAAACGAGGCTCCCGGCCAAAGTTTCACAATTTTGGTTATCATAGCAAGTTCGCCATATTTGTTTATGGAAGAAGATGGCTAATAACGTCCAAACTATATATGGTAGAAATACATCGTGTACGTATGTTGTTAGGCATTTCATAAGCTTTCATTTGATGTATATTTGCAGTTTCTGTGTTGTGTGTAACTTTTTAAAATGTCAAAAATGTTCGCACCATATATTGCTCGTCAAGTAATAATAATGGACTTCTCTCAACTGTTGTAGAATTTCGGATATTGTTTTTAAAATACATTAAACGAACAACTTTGAAACATATATCAAACAGAAGATACTGTAAAATGTTATTTGCGGTAGAACTTTCAAGTTTCTAACTAAAGAGAAAGTATTTTTAAAATGGGAAAACGTACTATTATCTTCGTCTGAGTTGTAAACAAAACAAACGTGACAAATATCCATCAGACCAAGATAATAGTACGTTTTCCCATTTTTAAAATACTTTCTCTTTAGCTACAAACTTGAAAGTTCGACCACAAATAGCATTTTACAGTATCTTCTGTTTGATATATGTTTCAAAGTTGTGCGTTATGTATTTTAAAAACAATATCCGAAATTCTACAACAGTTGTGAGAAGTCCATTATTATTTACTTGACGAGCAATATATGGGGCGAACATTTTCGACATTTTAAAAAGTTACACACAACATAGAAACTTAAAATATACATCAAATGAAAGCTTATGAAATGCCCAACAACTTACGTACACGATGTATTTCTACCATGTATAGTTTGGACGTTATTAGCCATCTTCGTCCATAAACAAATATGGCGGGATTGCCATGATAATCAAAATTGTGAAACTTTGGCCTGGGAGCCTCGTTTTCATGAAGCGTGACGTAATTATCGAAAAGGTGTATTGAACTGCTCCGCTGTGGCGGGGTATTCGAGTTCGTGTACCACGCGTGAATGTCACGCACGATTCACGAAGCTGTCAACAATGGCGGAGTTTGGCGAGACAAGAAAATGTTTCGCCTGAACATTCAGATGTTGACAAGAAAATTGTTAAGGTGCTGTTACACGATGCGATTTTTCTTGCAACTTGCAACAAATTACTGAATGTTGTAAGTTGCATAACTTGCGATTTTGTTATTTTTGCCGTGTTGCAAGTTGCAAGAAAAGTTGGATGGGTTCTACTTTTTGCTGCAACTTACAACAAAAATCGTAAATTTGTTGCAAGTTCCAAGAAAAATCGCATCGTGTAACAGCACATTTAGGTTACAAGAAAATAAGGATTCAGAGAATACAAAGAAAGCAACAAACAATGCATCCAGAAGCCTTGAGACGACAACAGAATGGAAACAGACAATGAAAAGCGGACAAAAGTTAAGTTAAGCGAACTTTATTAACATTATTTAAGCTTTTTTTGGAAAGATTAATATGTTTCGATATAATATATAATTTATAGACCTTTCGCTCGGGGAATTCGATGAAATATTACCCCTTGGGATATATCCCTCACCCGAGGGATATATCATCCCGAGAGGTAATATTTCATCGAATTCCCCTCGTCTGCGAAGGAGGCTACTCGCTCCAGGTCTATAAATGCTAAAAATCCAACATCCAAGACAAAAATAACATCCAGGTTCCCCAGAAAATTACAAAGAGAATTCATAATTAGAGGTCAATTATTGCGAAAATCTGCAATCCGCCTTTTTCACAGGATTCACCGAAATCCGCACTAGTTTTTACAGTTGGTTTCAGGTTGCTTTCAAAGGAAATGTTTAGAAGTTCATTCTGAAGTTCGTTTTGACCTTCACCTTTCAGTGCCGTAGCAAGGTGTCAAAAAGGGGGGGGGGGGGGGGGCAGTAGTGGCAATTAGTGACCGCATTTGTAGGGGGGCCTCCCCGGGAAATTTTTGAAATCTAGAACCTCGGAAACACCATTTGCAGCAATTTGAGCGAACTTTTTCATCTAATTCTACAGCGAGTATAGCTGAAATTTTACTGTAAAAAGGAAGAAATTATCGCACCAACATACCCTACACTACCTGGCGCGCGAGTCCGATCTTCGTGTTGGACTAAGCTGAGCCCACGATTCAATAAGCGGCTATTTCAGGATAAAACTTGGTGTACCATTATTATAAAATCTGCACGAAGTTATTTTTCGTATTTTGCAAATCACAACGTCAGTTTTCAAGTTACATTAAAGTTAATCGGTTCAGTTTCACTTTAATTTAATAAATAAACTCATTTTTAGGAATTTTTCTGAGAAAAATTTGGGGGGGCAGCTGCCCCCCCGCCTGCTACGGCACTGCCTTTGATTGCCTACTTAGTTGTTAGTTTCCAATCAAACATATAGTTGAACTTGCCAACTTCGGAATGAACTTCTAAACGTTTCCGTCAATAGCAACCTGAACCCGCAGAAGTCAAGACATTTTCAGTTCCAATTGCCTTCACTGTCGATGACAGTTTCCTCCACAGAGTATGATTTACGATTTTTGCACTTCAAGTAACAATGTAAAGCTCAGCTGTAAAGCAATTTAAACAGTAGATCTGCAAAGGACATTTGGGACATGATTAATAAAAAATAGGTACGCAGTGAGTACACAAAAATATGATAACAAGTCCCGTCTGGAGCTCAGAGTTGTTCTCAAAATTTAACTTAAGACAACTTGTACAGCAAAAACATACGAAAAAATAGGCACGCAATGCGTACATGTGACTACCGCTATTAAGCACAGAGAGATATAGACTTAAGAAGCAATGCATGAAAATGTGTGAAAAGTACACAGACACACTAACACAAGTAACACAAAAATGAGTTATTTTAAATCATTTTATACATGTGTTGCTAATTTGAACATGGCACATACTATACATACATCTTTACTGGCTGTTTCCATATATTAATATATGGCATAGCATATCTTAGCATTATAAACATGCCCCAAAGTTTTACATGAACTTGGTGTTTGCTGATTTGTTTGATCTTGAAACACTCGAAAGTTGTGTTTGATCTAATATTAATTAAACACCTAGTGGCTAGCTCGAAGTTGGTTAAAGCCCACTTCTCACTATATAACTTACACATGTACGTGCAGTAACACGAATCACTGGCCAGTCAGCACAACAACAATTCAACCAAAATTAAACTTAAACTCGAAAAGCGATTTTATCATTATAAATAATTTCTATCAAAGACTGGTGTATATTGACAATTTCTTCGATATTTGAACTTTGAAACAGGACACAGTTGAAGGCCCAACTTCTAGCGAACTTTATAAGCTGAATATTTCTAGTATTGCTATAAGTAAGTTTTACCGAAGTACGACGTATTTATAGATTTTGTATATAGTATATAAGATAAACAACGTCACAGTTTTGAAACTATTTCTTACCTTGTATAAGCTGATCAATGACAGAAACCATTCTAAGAAGAAAATATTTGCAAAGTAATAATTAACACTTTTCAAAAATCAAAACTGTCCAAAATGCAAAGACGAGATTCACTTTAGTTTAGTTTATTCCCCACGAAAACAACTCGAGTACGTCTCGATCGAATACCTGGCGATCAATGGCGATCTTCTCGAATATATGCAGTGACTAGTGACTATATGGCGCTGGGCGATCGTGCCGAATATCCGACGATAGCTGTCGAGTATGACGTAAGTGAGGTCAAAAACTTTACCAACTCAAGCTGAAAACACTAATAACGTACAAAAAACACAAGTTTATCTCAACGGTAAGCACTAAACGAACTTTTAAACGAACGTTTATCTCAAAGGTAAACACTATCTTCTTCTGAAAAGGTGTCAATCTGACGTATGTGTACTAATAGCTAAAATAATGGCCCGAACCTAATCTCACACGGGGGAAAGTGGGGGGGGGGGGGTATATCCATCCGCAAACCTCGACCAACCACCCCTTCGAAATTTTTGGACAATGGTGTTTGGGGAAGGTTGTGGAATGCGCAGTTTTTGGAAGAGAGTCTGTTCTTTCTCTCAAAACGTACAGTGTACTTTGTTATCAACTATTTGAAAAACCACAAATTCAACAAAGATATTAAAGCTCGTAAAGAAAAATACGGCAAACACATTGAAATTGTGTATGTTGAAAAATTGTTTAAAAAATATCTAGTAATGTATCAAAGCTTAGCGAATAAATATTTTACGTGGTGTTTCCACAAAACTTATAATGTATCAAAGGTTATCGATTATTTTGTATAGATCAAGTGGTTCTTTTTCAATTTCCACATTCGTTCCTTACAGTGCTCTCTTTGAGGCGCGCTAAATTGAGCATATATACGGTATATGCTTGTACTTTCATCTAAGGCTTATTTAGGCCACTCCAAATTAGACTTTAGTTTCCCGTCCACCCCGTCCTGAGAATTGCACGCAGGCGGGCGGCTCATTACCATTATCCCATTATTTAATGTGTATGCAATATCCCTGAAATCTCACTTCCGGTGCGAATGTGTGCCAATGTGCGCCGTCGCACATTTCGTAAATCCCAGCGATTAATACCAATCTCGTACCCAGACCCTAGGTTAATACGAAAGGATTGCCCGCTTTTTCGCTTTCTAACAATTTTATATTGAATGTTACGTTGATATGTAAACAATTTATTGGTAGCTATTGATATACCAGGCGGAAAGCGTAGTCTAGTCAAGAAGATAATTGCCCAGCAAATAATTTTCAAAAAAGCCATAACGATAAGGTTTGGAAAAACATAAGTTAATTTACTAACGTTTCGTGAGGAAACGTTAGTAAATTAAATTATGTTTTTCCAAACCTTATCGTTATGGCTTTTTTGAAATTTATTAGTAGATTAATCAATAATGGAAACAAAAGGTCAATAATGGCAATAATGGACAAATCACGCGGCCCTTTCTAGGGGACGCGGGCGGTGGACGGGAAACTAGAGTCTAATTTCGAGTGGCCTTAAAAATTTAACAAAGGCTAATTTTCTTTGGTAAGAGGATATGGTCAGATAACGTATATAATCATGAGGCCAAATTGTAAAATTATGGTACAAAATAATGACTCAATTGTCTAGCTCACCGGAAGTTGTTCAATACGTCAGATTTTGAAAGTACGTTTAAGGTGCATTCATTTGGGTTATTCCGGAATAAAAATAATATCTGAAATATTGTAGACTATAGATAACTTTTGTGGAGACACCACATATAATTTTTTTATTTACTAAGCTTTCGGCCTGTTTACTCAGGCCTTCATCAGAGCAAAAGGGCTACTTTGTCTTTAGCTTTGTGGAATGCGAAATTATTTTCACCATTTTAACGTAATTTTTTACCCGAATGGGGAATATATTTTTAGACAATTGTGCAAGAAGAAGATACCCAGCCGTTAACTGGTATGTCAAACAATCCTGCATGATGACTAAGGCTACGCTTACACGCTACCGGACGAATTCGAGACCGGTTCCGAATATTTCTTCCGTGTAAACAGGCGGAACCGTACGAATTCGAGACCGGTTCCGAATTTTTCTTCTGTGTAAACAGGCAGAACCGTACGAATTCGAGACCGGTTCCGAATTTTTCTTCTGTGTAAACAGGCAGAACCGTACGAATTCGAGACCGGTTCCGAATATTTCTTCCGTGTAAACAGGCGGAACCGTACAAATTCGAGACCGGTTCCGAATATTTCTTCCGTGTAAACAGGCGGAACCGTACAAATTCGAGACCGGTTCCGAATATTTCTTCCGTGTAAACAGGCGGAACCGTACGAATTCGAGACCGGTTCCAAATTCGTCCGGTACCGTGTAAACGGGGTCTAAGATACAATTTAAGCGAAACGTAAAATTCCCATGTAAAATGTGCTTGATTTTCATGTATTTTAAACCATAATTACATAGTATGTAAAAAGTGATGGATATTTGCACCAGTTATTACACGTACAGGTTATATATCGAGACCGAGGGGTATACAACCGAGGGGTATACAACCGAGGGGTATACGCGTTGTATACCCAATAGTTACCGAGCTAGGCGGTGACTCTGAGTCACTGCTCAGTGGACCAATCAAAATGCAGGAATCTTTGAATTTACCTCCAAAATTACACTAAGTCTGTATATTGGGTATTGACTCTGTAAACCAACACAGATACATACATGCGGTGTATATGCTGTGAATTTATAATTTACCGATTTTTTTTTATATATTTCGCTTTATATATGTTCCTACAAAGAACAAAGCAAACAGACTCCAACGTGATATATAATCTTGTAGTTTATTTCTTGTACTTTGAACTATATTTTTCTTGCAGAACCAATAATTGCTCCTGTAAAGAATAAGAAATTTTCACTTGCTGAACAGGATTTACCAGCGACAACTTATGAAATCGAGTAAGCATAGGTTACTTGAAGTACTGCCCGTTGTGATAGAGTTACCTCCTATACAGTACGCTCTTACATGCAAGATAACTTAAACTAGGAGTGCTACCTTTGCAAAGCGAAGGATAGAAACAATGTCTGCAACGGAGGCTTTCTTCGAAGTTGACAGAGTCATGGGTGCATTTCAATATGCTATGAGGAGGCATACATCACACTTTTTGGAGAAGGGGGATTGCTATAAGATCAACCTTCATTTATTTGTTCCAAACAACAAAATTAAATTGTTTAAATAATAATCTTTTCAAGTGCATCTAAAATGGTCTTGAAATGCGTGGAATGGCATTTTTCAAAGACCTTAGATGTTTTGGGGTATTCCTCTATATGTACTTCGACTTCGGCTATGCCATGGGCAGATCGACCATGTTGCTAAAAAAAACATGCGAAAATAAAGGCGCACGTGATGAAAATTTGTCTCGTTCTGAAATCATATTCATTTTCATGTATATAGTATGCAATGTAAAACATGACAGAACCGAAGATTAGTGCTAAAAACATTACCTAAATTACTTATTATATTTTTGTAGATATTTAGCTGATTTAATGGATAATACCGAGTTAATAAGAAATGTTGCCTTGGCAGGACATTTGCATCATGGCAAGGTAAATCAAAATGTTCAAGATACTACTGTAAAGTATCTGTTTATTACCGCAGTAGCTCGAATACCACAATTTTCTCTGCAGTCTGTGGAAAAAAATGTTTTATTTTTAAAAAATATAGAATGGTTTATATCCATGTCTTTCCACGCGGGATTTTTTAAGGCTTCAGAAAACGTCAATCTCGTACCAGGGGCGGATCTAGGAATTTTCGCCACTTAGTCAGACAATCTAGGGGGGTGCGGGGGCATGCCCCCCCGGAAAATTTTTGAAATTTGGATCTCTGAAATGGCATTTCCCGCATTCTGACAACACTTTTAATCAAAATTTCTGAAGTTTTAAAACATATTTTTTAGCACATTTTATACTTTTTTTGAAAAAGTGTCAAAATTGGATTTGGATTAGTGAATTATTGTAATAGTTCTTGTAATAGTAAGTGCGTAATTATTTTTTTCTAAAAAGAAGGCAGTACAACAAACAGTAGAGATATGTGATTATATTTAATTACTAACTTGAAGACACCAAAAACATATTCTTGCAGTCAGTGAATTCAACATGGACAGCCTGACCAACACACAAGTAAAGGTCTAGCCGAATTTAATGTTCTGCATAACCCAGAGCAAGGGTAATGGGACATTTCAAAGACAGCTCTAGGAGCTCAACCATCTACATCATCCCAGTCATCCTAATTAAGTCACAACTAATTCAAGCTACTACCCACCATTACCAATCTATGTTACTATGAGCTGTCTGGTTTTCAGGTGCCAGATACTCACCTTTTACACATCTACCCAAGCAGACAATGTCTTGTTAAGGAATGCCTTTATTTATGACCATAATGCAACATGGACATAAAGGAGCTCAACTCTCAACATTATCCCAGTCATCCTAACCCTTGAGCCCCCATCTAATCTAAGTCATTACTTGTTTATATGATTTCAATTCTGTAAACTATGAAAGTATATAAACATTGAATACTAGAATTAAGCAGACATTGTATTTAAGCCAGATAATAAAATGTAAATAATAATTGTAATACAGCACATGTAGTTATTGGTTCATGTGGATATCAGCACTTAGTACTATAGCTACTGTACACATGTAAATTTATATTAAAAGAAGAAACCAATCATCATTTACTAATTAAGTTTATTCATACAGTACATGACATGTTGTGTGTATATATATATATTATATACTGTAATAATTAATATTAAAGGACAGAAATTAGCAATGTATGAGATGAGTGCTTTAACTGCCAGGTTGGCTGGCTAGGTTACAGTCTCACTCTCACAAAGATAAAATTAATCATATTACTGATATTAATATTAAAACCATGAAATCTCCAAGCAAGATCAAATTTCCAGCAAAGCATCAATTCATTAACATGTTATAGATCAAATACAAGCAAACGCGAAGTCTAGCCCAAGAGTAAATCTATAAATTATCATAAAGACTATAATGATATTCAAATCATACAGTATAGTAGGGTTTCTTACCTCAGACGACCTCAGAGCGCATCACTGATTCACTGTATAAAATTCTCGCAATTAATATTTCGATATATATCTTTTTCAATCCTCTGTAAAAGGTCATCTTCAGTGCATAAAGCACTTGATGAAAGTTTCACGAATATTTCATCATAAAGGTCTTGTAGGTATCCTTGCTATTGAGTGTTGGGAATATAAAAAGACGCCACTCAGTTCTGGCGCAATATTGTGGCTGAGGATATGCGCATGGCCTCGTAGAACCACAGAAGCGATCGCTAACCATACTGATTATTCAGAAAGGCGCGTATCCTGCAAAATGACGTTTCAGCCTCTACACCAATCGTAAGTCGTAATTAGAGCAAAATTAGCCAATCAGGAACGTTGAAAAACCAACCAACTTCGTCAAAATTTGACGAAGTTGCTCCTTCGTCAAATTCATCAAACCGAGAGCCTGCATCGCATTTGCGGCCTGGAAATGACTGTGAACCCGATCCTTGATTCTCCCATTATGTCCCGTGCATCCCACTGCTTCCCCTCGAAATCAGTCGTAGCTACAGAATGAGGCCTCGCGCGTAAGAAAACGGAGAAAGAAAACGGAGAAACGCCAACGGGGAAATTTTTCTGGCCTGAACCGAAGCCTCTGTAGATAGGCATTTTAAGAATAGAACATACTACTTCCTACTAGATAATTATTTTTTATTTGCAGGATTTTATTTGTAAATTTTTGACAACGTGCAACAAACGAAAATTATATATTCACGTCAAATTTTCACTTCGTCGCGCGACTTAGTTGACGTAGTCTAAATCCGCCCCTGGCCAGAGCCTTTGCCGCGCACAAACGAAGGCTCTGGGATAATCCATCATCGGAAACAGAAAAACATGTTGCCACTTGAAAGGAAGCCGCCTTTAGCTAGCCAAACAAAACACTTCCCGCTGATGGATTATCCCAGAGTCTTTGTTTGTGCACGGCGAAGGCTCTGGGTTCGAGATTGAAAAAACATACGTTTGTGTTATAACAAAAACACGAGCTGCCAGGAAAATAGTTTTGCAGCAAAAAGTCGAGCAACATTCCAAGTGTTTATATCACAGTACATACTCACTTACTATAAGCATGGGAAACCATTTTATATCTCTTTTATAAAATAACAAGAAGGCCAAAGTTGAGAATTTAATATTTGTCGTTGAACTATTTTATAAAAGCGCGGGAAAACTCCGTATTTACTGTTATGTCAGCACGTGTCAAGTTTTATTGTATATAATTAATGACTTTGATTCTTTTTATTAACCTAATTATGTAGGAATACTGTATTACACAGATGTGCACACATGTTCGTAATCACTGTTTTTATACATTTATAAATTTTATGTTTAACAATTTAGACTACGATAATTAGACTAGTAATGGATAGTAAAAAGACTATAGGAATAGGAAACTTGATGGCGTGAGCATAACAACCTGGTTGAAATTGACAAGCTTAAAAACCCCTAGTATATTCAAAGTTTAGGATTAATATAACTTAAAATGAAAGTCGAACTGCCTGTAAAACGACAAAGCCACAATACGATAAAATCCGTCTATTCTTACTCATTTTAAAAGAAAATATCAAGGTTTACTAGTTAAAATATGCATCGCAAATGCCAAGCAAAACGGTACTATTTTACGACACCCAGTTTCTTCGAAACAACACAGAAAACATCAAAACAAAGTTCAACAACGTTTACCTCAACACTCGATTGTGGCTTAGGCAGGTTTGTAAGGCGATAAAATTATTTGAAACGTCAAAATAGTTATCAGAATATGAGAATATGAAGAATTTGAAGAAAAGTTCACTTAAAAACCTCAGTAAAACAAGCATACTCACGCCATTCGTGACATCACAATTTGCAACTAGGTTTCAACCATTTTGGAAACTGAGTGAATGCGATTTAACCAATCAAAAGGCTCAAAACACCCCACATGACTATTAGTTTCCTATCCAGTCGTTTTACAATCCATGATTTAATCAAATGAAACCAAGTAGCTAATGTGTTATAAAAAATTTTTTTATTTAAAAAATTATATTTATCAAGTTTTCGTTTTTTTAAATAGAAATTTTATAACACTGTAGCTACTTGGCTTCACTTGATTAAACCTTCTTATCTTCAATATGCTACTGAGGGAAAACTTTATTCGTTTAATTTAGACTACATTTGTTGATTGTCTTCTGGAACAAACACACCCTGATTTAAAATCAAAAGAGGAGAGTGAAGTAAGTACAGTATAGTTTCCTGTTAATTTTATTCGAACATAAATAATGTATTTCGAAGATGTTGAACTTCGGAAGTTAAAACTGTTTTTCTGATTCTCAAATAATTTGCTGATAATTTTTCTTGTTTTTTAGATTCGATATACTGATACTCTTTTTACTGAACAAGAGGTACAGTGTTTTTCTGCTTGTAGTGTAATAGTTTTTCATAACAGTTGCGATTGATTTTCCAGGCGGGAAACGTAAACTAAACGTAAGAGGGTAGTTCAAAGCTTTTCAATAACCACCCCCCACCCCCCCACCCCCACAAAACTAAACAATAGAAGTTGATTTCATTGATGTTTTCTTTCTTTTATTCAAACCGTTGGTCAAACACGGGTCGAATAGGTTGCGGTGTGGTGGTGGTAGTGGTGGTGGGGTTTGACTAAACAGAGAGTTAAATCGGAGAGTTAAGATTTCAGAGAGTTAACTTTGAGCCACGCCCGCGCCACGCCCACTTTTCTCAACGACCAAACCTAATTTCTTAACTCTCCTGATGTTTTCTTTGAACTAACGTAAGAGAGTTAGTTTAAGTTGAACTCTTTTCTGTCAAAAATTAAAATAAGATGCGGAAGTTAACTTTGTCGCAACTCTCTTCGTTTCTCACAAGAGTTACTACGTTCTTATAGTCAACGACGCTGATATTTTGCCTGGGAAAACGTTGCGTCTAAAAAACGAAAGTAAGGCAAGAAAGACCTCAAACTTTAGAATCTTCGCTGTGTTACCTCAGAAATTTTTAAGACAAAGTTAACTCCCTCATCCTATTTTACTTTCTCAAGGAAAAGAGTTAAATTAAAACTAACTCTCTTACGTTAGTCCAAAGAAAACATTGGGAGAGTTTAGACCTGCTCCCAATTAATCGATTAATCGATTATTTTTTCGTTTTTTCCCTCAATCGATTATACTTAACAATAATCGGATCATCTATAACAACCCTACACATAAACTTATTAGCCAATAGTATCGCAGTATCATTTAGGAGTGTCAAGTGTAAACTAAACATCGTCTCTGTCTTAATTATTGTCATGTCTCTTGTGTGAACTGTGAGAGTGCGCAATCTATAACCGTGATTAAACAGTGATTTAAAACGTGAATAGTAACTGAATTGTTGGGCGACAACAAGAGAGGTGATCCCCAACAAATTTAGTAAAAACTTTATAAAAGCACCCCCTTCCTTTGAATGGACAAACCACCATGGACATGCCATATTTAATTCATGACATATTTAATCAATACGATTAATCGATATTAATCGATTGTTGACAACGATTAATCGATTACGAAAATGAACCGATGAGAGCAGCTCTTGAGAGCAGCTCTAGGAGAGTTGAGAAATTAGGTGTAGTCGTTGAGAAAAATGGGCGTGGCGTGGGCGTTGCTGAAAGTTAACTCTCCGATATTAACTCTCTGCTTAGCCGTTCCCGCGGTGGTGGTGGTGGTAAGTCGTGGTGTTGGTGGTGGTAAGTCGCGGTGGTGGTGGTGGTGGTAAGTCGTGGTGGTGGTGGTGGTGGTGGTGGTGGTGGTGGTGGTAAGTCGTGGTGTTGGTGGTGGTAAGTCGCGGTGGTGGTGGTGGTGATAAGTCGTGGTGGTGGTAAGTCGCGGTGGTGGTGGTGAGTCGCGGTGGTGGTGGTGGTGGTGGTAAGTCGTGGTGGTGGTGGTAAGTCGCGGTGGTGGTGGTGGTAAGTCGTCGTGGTGGTGGTGGTGGTGGTTGTGGTGGTGGTGGTGGTAAGTCGTGGTGGTGGTGGTTGTGGTGGTGGTGGTGGTGGTGGTGGTAAGTCGCGGTGGTGGTGGTGGTGGTACGTGGTGGTGGTGGTGGTACGTGGTGGTGGTGGTGGTACGTGGTGGTGGTGGTGGTGGTGGTGGTGGTGGTGGTGGTGGTGGTGGTGGTGGTGGTGGTGGTGGTGGTGGTGGTGGTGGTAAGTGGTGTTGGTGGTGCATGTGTTCTGGTTAGGATCTCGGACTTTCTAAAGAGATTCTTGATCTGACAACAGAACTTCATTTCAATGCAATCACTCACTGACGAAAGTCAGTATTCCACAGGGCTGCACTAAAACAACTATTTTGAGTTGAACTTAGGATTCAATGACTTTACCTGGTGAAGAAACAAGTTTTTAGGCAGAATACTTGGCGCGCAGCTAAGGCACTTACAATTTGCACGATAACGTTGCACATTCCGCACGTTTGCCAGAACACAAACTTTTTATTTTTGATTTCTCTAATTACTCGGGCTACCTGTGGTAGGCCGAGTCTAGATTTCTGCTCGGTTTTTTGCTTTTTTTGGGTGTCACGATCTTGCATTTTTGCATTTTTTACTTCAGCTTTTATTCATGGTTTTGGTGAGTTGTTAGTTGTGTGATGGAGTGAAGCCGTGAGGCATGTTGTAAGTTCTTTGCTCCTTTTGCTTTTGGAGTTGGACAAAAAGTTGAACAGCTTTGCCTTTTGATCAAAGTGTTCTTGCACATTGTTGGTAGAATTCGAAATAGATTGACTGACTTTGTAGTTTAACAGTGATCAGATGTGACTGACCGACTGTCTTCATGGTAAGTATGTTCACCAGTGTGAAGTATGCACCATATTCACCCTTCGATCTGATCTTCTTTGGCCCACTCTCACCTTTGCTCCGCGGAGGAGAGGGCCAGAGAGGTCTTCGATTCAGGCTTCGATTAAGCACCTCTGCACTTTGTCAGTAGCCCGAGTGAACGTCTGATCCGGGCGTCTTGTTTCTTCACTGCTCACGAAGCACGCTACTTTTATTATACAGTAAGAAAGTGCAGTACAGTACGAAATATTTCAGTTAACTATCAAAACGACTCGGGTTTACGGGCCAAAAGCTCAGATTAATCAATACGTGGTGAAAACTACAAAAATCGTTTTAGCAAAACTTTAACGTACATATTTGCTTATGTGATTGTATTTAGCGTGGTGTTAGCATCAAGAGCATTCCTGTTTCGTTAGTTTTACCTGATTCAAGAGACAAGTCATACCTTCTTCATATCTTTGACACACCTGGTAAGCAGATCATACATTATACAAAGCAGCACAACTCAACCAGTAAAATATTTTAACTACAAAATATTTTGATCTATTTCTTTAGGTCATGTTAACTTTTCAGATGAAGTTACAGCTGCTTTTAGACTTTGTGATGGAGTTGTCATATTTATTGATGCATCAGAAGGGGTAATCTACTTTGTGTGAAGTTTTTAAAGTTATTAAATCATGGTAAAAATAATTTCACATGCGGGGACAATTACGTTCCCAGAGCATGCAATTCTGTTGGCGGTGGCCAAAGGGATTGCTGACTTTAGGAACGAGATTGATACAGTGAATACTGTGTAATGTTTGATTTCACGTTAGGGTGTGTTCGTTTGGGATCATTCCAGAATAGGTAGAGCCAGAATAACGTACGTGAAGGCTTGTTTAAGAGCTCTTCTTAATCTGGAAAATTATAGGAATGCCATCCGTTAAGATTAACCAGAATAACGTATTATTTTAAAAACGAGAGATCAGGCTATTGCGGAATATTTTAGAAATTATGCTTATTCTGGAAAAACCCAAACGAACTCGTCCTTAATTTCTTTCTTATCTAGATTATGTTAAATACTGAACGACTTCTAAAACACGCAGTGCAAGAACGACTTGCAGTAACAATATGTATAAATAAAGTACGTATATTTACATCTTGTCTTAACGTAACAAGAAGGGTTCAACGGTTTTACGATTAGCAAGAAGCTACAAACGAATAGCACTTACTAAAACACCTTAACTAACTATATATAGGTGCATAGGATCTTATTAGTCCGTATTTTTTTAACCAGTTGCCCCGTCTATATATTATAGTTTGAACCTACGAGTGTTATTAGTACATATTTGTGAATGTTGCTCGTTTAGGTTTGTGTAGTCATGAGAAAGACTGTTAGTGGTGGTGGTGGTGGTGGTGGTGGTGGTGGTGGTGACTGACCTTTTGACGGTCTCAGCGGTGGTCATTATCAGAGTCACTTGGCTTGTACTACTAACTAAGGTACATTATTCTTATTTGAACTTTTTCGTGTTTGAACTTCTTTCAAGATTGATCGACTAATGTTGGAACTAAAACTACCACCAGCTGATGCATATTTTAAACTGAAGCATATTGTAGATGAAGTCAATGGTTTGTTGAGGTAAAATTATTGTAATGAATATTTTAATTTATTTTTCTATCTTGGATGCATGGTAAACGCACAAAACCGTGTGCGCTCTTATACTTTTAAGTGATTATTTTGATAATAGATCTCAAGATTTGAAATAACGTTCAGAAAATATGCCCAATTTTGCAGACTGTTTTTTGTAGGTCAAAATGTTTGCCGGCTGTTTCCCAAGCAGCAAAGTTCTGGAGATAGGCCCAAATAATCGCCGGCAAGGTCCTAAAACTAGCGGCCATCGCCGGCAGCCGGCTGCTATTGCGAACCCTGGATCTGCATGCGTAGGCTGAAACGACGGAGCGAACATCAATCACTTTTAACGTAAAAGTATTGAATCTTTTGTGGAAAAAATCCATCGTGGAGAACTTGTACCAAATTTATATTCTCGTAATTTGGAATTATTTGGCTTTTTTGACTGAAAATTGAATTCAGCAGGCTCTAAAAGTGAGATGGAAACCAGTATAAAAGCTTATTATTGTGAAGTGCTACTGCGACTAAACATGATTGGTGTTTTTATATGAATTACATGTATAGATCTGATTTTATTTCTCTAGTGTTTACTCGGAAGGTTTAGATGACGTTGTGGTGTCACCGTTACTTGGCAACGTGTGTTTTGCAAGCTCTACTTACCGCTTTTGTTTCACACTTTTGTCGTTTGCCAAGTTGTATACAGACACGTATGGTAAGTTAGAGAAAATCTTTCTTGAAACTGTGCAATAATTAATGTGGGTAATAGAACGACAAATTTAATTAATGCCAATAGCACGACTCAATTCGTTCTATTACCCATTAATTATATATCCTTCTGTAATCAGACATGTCCTCGTCTTCTTTGTTTTCGACAGCAAATACTTCATAGTAGCCCAACTTTTGGGTTCTAGATCTAGGCTTCTCAACATGGCCCGCAAAAAATGCAAATTTCAGGTGGCCATTAATTTTCTTTAATTCTTTTAATATACTGTACGGAGACTCGGAGAGGAGTTTTTTTAATAATAAAGTGAATTTATGAGGAGTTCATACAATTATATGTGAGGTAAAACCGGGAGTTATTTATAAACTATAAAGAATGACAAGAACCAAAAATGTGAGTAATTTAGTGCTGTTTGTCTTTACTTTATAGCGTGTTTATACGCATGTATTTATAAAAACACTCATGCAGTTTGTAAAGCTTACTGTATTTCACCGAGTGTTGCTATGAAAAATGAAAAATTATGTTTCAAACAAATTGTGTCATTTTAAATAATTAATGAAACTAATAATGAAAATTGTTTAATTAATTTAATTAGAAGACACTTCAATAGTTTAAAGAAAACGTGAAATTTGAAAAAAAGTTAACCATTATTCCGCTTTATAAACTGTCAAATGTAGAAATACATATCTAAATATTATTGCTGAATAATCACGTATTTTGCTAGAAAACAGTTGTTAGTAAAGTTAGTTTTCCGTTGTCTTTTTCTTAAGGTTATGGTGTAAGTGCTCGAGATTTTTCCAAGAGGCTGTGGGGAGACATGTATTTTAACCCTAAAACGTATGTATGAATGTTCTTTTTTGAAATTGAGAGTTTAAGACAAGACTGAGTTTTTACTAAAACGTTCTACCATTTATAGGAGGAAATTTACAAAAAAGGCTCCCCTTAATACATCGCCAAGAAGTTTTGTTGAATTTATTTTGGAACCACTTTACAAATTATTTGCGCAGGTAACAACAAACTTTATGACTTTTAAAACAATCAAAAAGTGGACAAGTTTTGCACTCACACCCGGAAAGAAATTTACAAAACTGTTGAGACAATTTTTCCCTTCATAAAATTTGTATATTGCCATTTCCCACTTTGCAATGTGAGCAACACTCAACCTTGTCACATGGAGCGAAGGAACACTTGTTTAAAGTGCATATACGAGAATTTTCAATTTTTTTCTAAAAATCGGCCGCATCGAGACGATTCTAACGATATATAACATACCTTAAACGGATAAAAACTTCTCGAGATATCTTGCATCAAACATAGCCAAAAAATGGTTTGAGTCCGAGTAATGGTGATGACGTCAAATTGGGACTTAGTATGCAAATTTCTAATCTAAAATAGTTATTTACACTGGCTTATCGTTTGTGATAACAATAGACGAGTTCAAGGTTACGGGCGCCATATTGAAAAGGGGGCAAAGAGTCTGGGGCGAGACTTCACCATTTTTGATCAGTGTGTGAATGGTTTACGCTTGTTTTGAACGATTTCGGGTCCGTATCGTTTTGTAATTTCTGTAATACTTCAAGGAAACATGCATGGGAAAAGCTTTGTATGTTATTTTGGAAGGCTTGGAGGATTCTAAAAGAAATCGCGATGGTTTGTTGAGGAATTGTATATACACGCGCCTATTGATACAGAGTGAGGAGCGATGAACAAGCCAATTTACGAGCAGGTATTCTAAATGTTAGTGATAGATTGCATTAAGGACGTGAACTGAACCTGGAGAGTCTAGAATAATATTTTCATGACCAAATCAGTGAAGCGCACACATACAATTCCTCAACAAACCATCGCGATTTATTTTACAATCCTCCAAGCCTTCCAAAATATTTAACATACAAAGTTTTCTCCATGTTTCCTTGAAGTACTACAGAAATTACAAAACGATACGGACCCGAAATCGTTCAAAACAAACGTAAACCATTCACCCACTGATCAAAAATCGGGAAGTTTACGTATGAAAGTATATGGCGTTATTCGGACTCAGACTCTTTTCTCCCGGCCATTTTTTGAAAAACTCATGTTTGGACTAAGATATCTCGAGAACTTTTTATCCGTTTAAGGATATATGTTGTGTATCGTTAGAATCGTCTCGATGCGGCCGATTTTTAGAAAAAAATTGAAAATTCTCGTATATGCACTTTAAAAAGAAATCTGGCGTGAGAGAAAAAATGCGCGATGTCCTAGTTTGTTTCAAAAGTTTTTGTCCAGGATTGTAGATAACGGGACGATTTTGTTTTCAATTGTCATTCTAGATTGTTGGAGATGTTGATTCAACCTTGCCTAAAGCGTTGGATGAATTGGGTATTCATTTATCCAAGAAGGAACAAGCGACGAATATCAGACCGTTAATGAAGACGGTATTTAAGAGATTTTTTGGCTCATTTACTGGTAGGTAGAGAGATGAATAAAATAAGTAGGATGTGCTTTCATTAGCACATGCTGTTATGGTATAGTTCGTTAGGGGGTGTTTATATGGAGGCGAGCTAGACAGGAGCAACAGGCTGGCTCGCCTCCATATAAACACCCTCTTAGTAACACTGATTGGTATTTTACTATATGTTCACGCGCAAAAAAGACTTATCGAAAATAGAAATGACAAACAAGTTACAGCAAAAACAATTAGCTGTTTTCTAACTAATGCTCTCAAGCTTTGCAAACTCAACAATTTTTTGTCAGCCCAACGGTGGCAGGGATTATACAACATGGATTATGGTTTCTGTTAAACTGCGACAACTGCAGGGTTCTATATCTTGTTTGTCACAGTCACACAGTATAGTTCGCAACTTTCCATTTTGCTGAACACACGAACATACACCGAGACAAGACGAGGAAATAATACAACAATGTTTTTGCTTGGAATTCGAGTCTATATGTAGACAGTCATTCTCAGAGTATTCAACTGCAGATCAGAAGATAATAGAGTGTTCTTCAGATGATTCCCAATTTATCGAATTCTTTTTTGGTAAAAACGTATCTAAATTTTAGTTTACAATCATTGCAACAATTTTCAATATTTGCTTTAAATTTGAAGGATGTATTTTCAACCCCACCCTTCTCGAAAATGTTAAAAAGTGATGTATTCTGAGATCTCTTGTTACATACTGTATATCTCATGGATCAACTGACTTTTTCATTTATTTTTTTTTTTGGTAAAAAAATCACGCTAAAATAAAATCGCTTTTCTCATGCAGGTTTTGTTGATATGTGTGTCCAGCACATTATGTCGCCAAAAGATTTCGCCAAAACAAAGGTGTGTTGAACTTACGTTCTTTTTCTACAGTACCTCTGACTTATTTTGGGTAAATATAACAATCATAGAGCTAGTATGAACTGTTTTTAACCCTGATGATAACTTTGAAACGTTGGATTGTGTTAGTAGCTTTATAATCTGAGAAAGTTATAATTGATCAAGCAAAATGTTTGGGAGGAAGGTGTTGATTTACCGCAAAACAGTAGTTATAGTCAACAAATGCACAGCACTGGCAGCCGTCACGGTGAGACACGTGAAGTCCGCCTCTATGCTATTTATGAATGTCGCAAAAGCCAAAATTCCACTAATACGCTTGAGGAAAGTTGAGGAAATAATAATAATAAGTTCAGGAAGATTTGAAATCCTAGCCGTCGGAAGGTTGAAAACGTTTTCTAACTCTACAGCTACTGCCACCATGACTACGATAAACTGATAAGACTGTACCATAATAAACCTTAGGCAAGGAATTTTTCAAAGTACCTTTTTTCTGAGCTTTTATTTGGGAGGACCTATTTTTTGGAACTTATAATTGGAGGGGAGTTTTGCGCTTCAAAATAGGTCATTGGCTTTTGTTTTGGGGCGAAGAAAGCTTATTATGTCCTTTACAGGAGGCTTACATTTAGAAAGGCTTATTGGGGGGGGGGGGGGGGGGTGTTATGTGGTTATGTGGTGTTACATCGGAAGTTGTATTTTATAATATTGTGGTTATAATATTATTTTATATTATTGTGGTTATATACTGTTGTGGTTTGTATTACTTCCTCTGATGTCGTTGTGAGATACAATGAAATGTTAAAATAATAATATTTTACAGCTAAATTTTGTTTTATTTACTAATTATTGTTATTAAAAAAAATACTTGTACAATAAAGTTAAATGTTAATGTCTGCTGGAGATACTGTATAGCTAAAACATTTAAACTGATTTGATGTTTATTTGCTTTCCTACTTCAGGTGGATCATACATATACTGGAGATCTAGACACAGAACTAGCACAAGCAATGTACGATTGTGATCCAGATGTAAGTTATTTTACTTGTTCCACACTTGAGAAGTTGCATCACGGCTATTTATAGGAAACTAGAGTGCAGCCATAGACTACATACCTTCCCCAGCGGTTTTTAATGACATTTCCATTCAACTTAAGCAATATTGAATGTTGGTTCTTGATTTTGGCATAGTTTTGTTTATACTGTACACGGAGAAGCTTACAGTTTTTTGAACAAAAATGAAAAGGTTTGTTCTTTGGTCTTCCAAAGTTTTCTAAACGTTTTTGAGATTTCCTGCTGACAGACACAGACAAATTAACAGACAAACGCATAAACAGATGGACGGATTGACAGACAGACGGATCGACGGACGGACGGACGGACGGACGGACGGACGGACGGACGGACGGACGGACGGACGGACAGACAGACAGACAGACAGACAGACAGACGGTTGGTTGCACAGGCGGACGGAGGGACTAACCGAGACGAAAACATAACCTGCTGGCAGAAGTAACAATTATATGTTGTAATTATATACCAAAAACATTTGTTTGCCAATAAACACCATCTTATTGACCAAACTTTAGTCTTGTGGTGTTCAGAAAACTCAATGTTCGTCTTGGCGCAGCGATAGAGTGTAACATTTCCTCCTGACGTCAACCTTGAGTTCCACCACTTATGGACTAAACTAGAAACCATGTTGTTTTTTTTAACTTGAAAATAACAAAAAATGTACAATTGAGGTTTTTCTCAATGTCTTACTGACTTAAAATTGTATATTTTGTTTTCATTTATTTTTCAGGGTCCTTTAATGATTCACACTACTAAACAATATCCTTCCCGTGATGCAACAGCTTTTCATGTTTTAGGAAGAGTTTTGAGTGGAACAGGTATGGTGTTGTGCAGCCTCGTCCCCAGGGCCATTTGCTCTTGGCCGCCATCTTGGCCTAGCCCCCACAAATAGCCCTGGGGACGAGGTTGGGTGTTGTGCTTTGTTGTTTTTCTTACGTTGTATACAGTAGGCTTAGCCTAGTAGGCTGCGTATATGGCGGAAGCCAGATCGTTATTTGGCTTGGAGCCCGAATTTGAATTGAAAAAACAAGATAATTACTTTTATCTAATTGGAAAATGATATTTTCTCACGGTAACTGTTCGTGTTCTGTTCAAATTATTGACTTTGACATTGATCACCTACATGTACCTTAAAAGTTATAGTTAGATTATTATGAAATTTTCGCCATATGGTATAGAGCCACTATCTCTAAAAAAAAGCGTCTATTGTTCAGGAAATGAAAGCAGAATCCACCATTACTATGTTTGAAATGTTGCTACGGAGTTTCTTCTCGTTATTTTCCTTCTCGTTATTTCCTTCTTTTTTGTTTGTTTCTTACAACAAAAAATCACAACACTGTGTCCAGAATTATCGTATTGATCTAACTACACAATAGCCTGACCAGTGCCATCAGCAAGAGACCAAATCGACATTTTGCAAGCTTCATTTTCTGACTCTGCCCAGCAATGAGTTACTGAGTAGAACAAAGTATCGTTTGTTACGCTCATGATGTGTTTTTTAATCTCTCCTGATTTCTTTTTCTTAGTTCATGCTGGACAAGAGGTGAAGATTCTTGGAGAGAATTACACGCTTGACGACGAGGAAGATTCCAGGATAGGGAATGTAAGTGGAAACATTACAAGTTTGGAAATAAATTAACTTCAACTATTATAGTATGTTAACTTTTTTGGGAAAACTCGAAGTATTATATCTTTTTGTATAATTAATATATTAAGAAACTAAATTTACGAGAGCGGTCGCGTTGATAAAATAATGTGAAATTTTTTAGTTATGTCTTTCAGTTTCTACTCTTCTTGTTTGGACGTGTTGCGTTGTGTTGCGTTGTGTTGCGTTGTATTGCGTTGTGTTGTGTTGTGTTGTGTTGTGTTGTGTTGTGTTGTGTTGTGTTGTGTTGTGTTGTGTTGTGTTGTGTTGTGTTGTGTTGTGTTGTGTTGTGTTGTGTTGTGTTGTGTTGTGTTGTGTTGTGTTGTGTTGTGTTGTGTTGTGTTGTGTTGTGTTGTGTTGTGTTGTGTTGTGTTGTGTTGTGTTGTGTTGTGTTGTGTTGTGTTGTGTTGTGTTGTGTTGTGTTGTGTTGTGTTGTGTTGTGTTGTGTTGTGTTGTGTTGTGTTGTGTTGTGTCGTGTCGTGTCGTGTCGTGTCGTGTCGTGTCGTGTCGTGTCGTGTCGTGTCGTGTCGTGTCGTGTCGTGTCGTGTCGTGTCGTGTCGTGTCGTGTCGTGTCGTGTCGTGTCGTGTCGCGTCGCGTCGCGTCGCGTCGCGTCGCGTTGCGTTGCGTTGCGTTGCGTTGCGTTGCGTTGCGTTGCGTTGCGTTGTGTTGTGTTGTGTTGTGTTGTGTTGTGTTGTATTGCGTTGCGTTGCGTTGCGTTGCGTTGCGTTGTGTTTCTTTTCTTAAAATCGAGAAATACAAAGTACGAAACGCGTTGAACCATACGAACAATTGTAAACGATTGCGAGCTTGTTAATAGTCGCAGTAGAGGAACATGAAGTAGTTATATAGAGCTCTGCATGGATGGTTACCGTAATTTAACTATACTGAAATGTTGTTGGAAACTTTTAAAGTCTTGAAAGCATTTATGTAATGGCTTTGTTACGGGGGATATACGAGTTGCAGATTTACTATTTGTATAATAAAACTTTTTTTATCTTTATGCTAGATTGGCAGGTTATGGATTGCTGAAGCAAGGTTTGTCTTTGTTCTTAATGTAGGAAAAACGTTTTGCTTGTCGTCTGTAAAACATTTCATGCAACATTATGTCACCTCCGGTGTTAAATGTTTCTTTGCAGATATAATATTGAAGTAAACAGAATTCCTGCTGGAAACTGGGTTTTAATTGAAGGAATTGATGAACCGATTGTTAAAACATCTACTGTCACGCAAGTGCAAGATAGTGAAGAAGTTCGTATTATTTATTCTAGTTGTTATTAGTGAATCCAAGTGTAAGATTAACGTTTAGACTGCTGCGTAGGCAGTGTCACAGTGTGAAAAAAAATAGCACTGACATGCACGAGTGTTAACGAACATGCCTTTCACTTCTGCGACTCGGGTTCGATTTCTGTTTGGTGCAATTATCAGATGGAAATTTCTCCAAAGCCGCATGTGAGAAGAGTACTTCTAGCTTGACTCTACCAAATACCACAGGTTTTCACCAGATTTACTCGGTACTCTGGTTTCCTCCAGTAGTAACACTGGATGGTGGAGGAGAGCACTTACTGGACCTCTATGAAGTTGATGTATTCCGAAGATTTTATGGCTCTGGCTTGAAACATCAGTATTCCAATTTCTGTTTTGAACTCTTGGCATTACATTACCCGAAAGCTTTTTTATATGTCAGTGAATGATGTGAGAAAAAGGTTACGTTAAAACTGAGGAAGCGGTTAATATAATTTCTTATGATGCATGTCCATTACATTGCATTAATTTAAATTTTGTGCTAAAATTACGAACGTGTTTACATCACCAGGCGGTATTTTAAAATTTGTGTTCGTTTATTTTAATATTTGCCATAAAAATTTAACAATGAAATTTTTTTTGTTTATAACAGGCTCAGATCTTTCGTCCTCTGAAGTTCAATACGTGCTCTGTTGTGAAGATTGCTGTAGAGCCTCACAATCCTTCTGAACTTCCCAAAATGTTGGACGGACTTAGGAAAGTAAACAAAAGTTATCCACTTTTGACAACTAAGGTATAATATTCGTGTTTGGTTTTTGAAAATACATAGTGAAATATTCGTAACTAAGTCTGTTAGTGCGTGGGCCAGGCGGGCAACGAGAGGGAGGTCGGGGGGTGCGACCGACCCCCTTTTTGGGGGTGCGAGGAAAATTTTAGACGTTAAAAATTACTTCTACTCTCTCTGACGCCTAAATCATGTGATTTAAAATCTTTATTACGTGGGTCAAAAGTATCTTCAATGCAGGAAATGCCATTTTACAGAGTTCAAAAATTTCCCCGGGGGCTAAAAGCGACCCCCCTTTCAAACATGCAGGATTCTGTTAATGAAAACTCGTTCTCGTAGCGCTATAAATAAGAGTCGTATTGATAAAAACATCATTTATTTATGCAATTATTGGAGGAGACTGCAGTTTGATACTGATATGAATGATTATGCAGATCATCAGGAAATAAAGAGATTTTGAATTTGATCATTTTTTGGATCCGACAACAGTCATTGTTGTATGTACCACAGAGCATGTTTTGTTTTTCACTGATCAAAATTTGTTACGACATATCCAATGTCCGCTGACCGCTATTTCATGTCCAGGACCAAGGTGGGTGTTGTCCACCGAAAGCCGAAGCGGATAGCGTTCAACCGAGGTCTGTATACTTCTTCATATCATATACGAAAGTCGAATTCAGTAATTGTTTTTTATCCATTCAAATTTTGTTATATTATTGGCGATTGACGCCATTCGTGCAATGCATATGTTTTCGAGTTTCCAGACCTATTCTTTGGAATTACAGACGCACAAACAAGGCGAGAAATGCTTATTAAAATGCACATAAACGAATATTCAAATTAATCGCCATTATGAAAGCTGGGTATTTCTACAACTGTAGATTGAGGGTTTATTTAGGTACTTCATGTTAGCTTAACCAGTTGGAACTGGTTGTCATTAAATGTTAATGCATTTTATGTTGGCTGCTTTCTATAGGTTGAAGAATCTGGTGAACATGTAATTCTTGGAACTGGAGAATTATTTTTAGATTGTGTTATGCACGACTTGAGAAAAATGTATTCAGAAATAGGTAAGATTTTTATGGCTGGCTGTATAATACTTAGACTTTCTCAAAGTCCTTTTCAAACATTTTTGACCTTTCGACATTTTTGACCTTTCGGTTCCTCGTTGAAAAGGACTTTTCCCACCTGCAGCGCGCCAAAATTCACCGGTGAATTTATCGACCGGTGACGTAATTCGGGAAGTAATTATATTCAGGCTAAATTGCCATGCAAAGTGCTATATTTGGAAGTTGAAGTTAAACAGACTCTTGAAAACGTTTTAGTAGGGGTAGAACCACTTTCCATTGCACGTACGACAACCCGAAACACGTCAAAACAGGGCGATGTACATTTTAGCGATTTCCCGCCAGAATATTTAATTAGATTCAAAAACCTGCAAGCGAAACAAGTCCGCTTCTTTCCTCCCGCTTTTCCGCCTTTCCGCTCGCCCGCAAAAACTAGCGCTAAGAGGCGAACTTGGAGCAAGTTTATATAATACTATAATATGCAGCATTTTGTTCTTAATAGAACTTGAACTCTATTGACATTCTTAAACTATTGTTTTGAAGAAATATATACTAGATTGAATTGTAATATTTGAGAACTTTTCAAAAAGACTTAACTGTTAGAAACTATAGCTAAAATGCTGTACACACAATCCTATTAATTGGGAGTTGTAATGTATTGTTTGTACCTATTGTTAACATGTCTGACTGCGTTTTTGGTAGTTAGGGAGTGGTCATTAATAATGGGTGCAATGATGCTACTACAAACAAGCTTAATAACATTAAATATTAAAGTGGTAACAACTAGAAGTGGGAGAGTTGTTGGATCATGGAGGAACTTTCATTAAATACACACTTATACCACAACTAAATCTTTTTACAAACACTTTGTATATACACAAGTTTTATTCATGTATTAATTGCATTATAATTCCAAGTCTTTAACGATGTAAGAAGGAGGTTTACCTTCTTCAGACGTTTTTTGGTCTAATCTAGTATTTTTATGGAAGGTGGAAGCTGTGTAGAGAATGAAGTTGGAGTTAGGGGGCGTCTTGAAAATAGAAGTTTTGCTATTTGAGGCGTGGTCTCAAGAAAATGTGATATTTTTGAAATTTCTCACCCACCACTACCCTCCCATTATTAATGACTGGTCCTTTATCTTTTCTTATCAGTAATTCAATTAATTTTCAACAGTATATTTTTTCTCTTATTTTACAACGTTCTCGTGTATTTTGCATATTTTTTTCTCCATAGACATCAAGGTCTCCGATCCTGTTGTTGCCTTTTGTGAAACTGTTGTCGAGACGTCATCCCTCAAGTGTTTTGCTGAAACGCCAAATAAAAAGTAAGTTGATTTAAGCGGCCATTATTTAAAGCTGTTTTTGGTCAAACTTCATGCAGCTATGTTATATAGAATGCGTAATAAACCCAGTTCGAATTAAGGACTCAAATGATCTTTTGTTCTGTGTTTTTATTGGTGTATATCTTTTGTACTTTCAGGAATAAGGTTACCATGATTGCAGAGCCATTAGAAAATGGTTTAGCTGAAGATATTGAAAATGAGAAAGTGTCCATCACGTGGAATAAGTATGTTTTTAAACTTCGTTGAATTGTACAAACAGTTCTCTACAAACTCGTAATTTTTATGTATAATTTCAGGAAACGATTGGGCGAGTTCTTTCAGACCAAGTATGACTGGGATTTGTTGGCTGCGAGGTCCATTTGGGCATTTGGACCTGAAAATACTGGTCCTAACATTTTGGTTGATGATACTCTTCCTTCAGAAGTAAGGACATTGTTATGAATTATCCTTGGTTTTATCGCAAGTGATGTATTAGAACTGATGGCATTTCTTCTCTCAAATGAAGTTCACAACTGACCACGTTCACACATATATAAGTTTTCAAATCACATCTCCGTTTTAATTATAACTGAAAACTTATAAAAAAATATTTCGTTGGAAATATGATCGTTTTTGCGTCGTAAATTTGTCCGTCCACACCCGTTTGTGGTAAAAATGAAGATTTTGAAAACGTTGATTCAGCATTTACAAGCGGACCGATGTCAAAAACGAATAAAGAAGTCTCCGTTTCTGCATGGAAACGCGTATACGTATGGATGGTTAACAACGAACATAAATTAGATATTTGTTTTTTCTTGGCATTTAATTCTCTTTTTTTTTGTTTATATCTGAAGTTTTAAAATTTTAGTTGGACATTTCGAATAACGTATTAATTACGTCCATATATACTTAACAATTATTCGCCGAAGGCGAGGTGAATATCGGTGTATTATTATTATTTACTGATATTCACTGAGCCTGAGGCGAATAATTGTTTTAGTATAAATACACATTTCATACTTTTAGGAACAGCGTTTTCTTTAAAATTGTTAATTTCCTCTTCTGTCATTGACAAACCGGCTGGCGGCCATTTTGAATGAACGCTGTAGGTCATTATCGGGAAGGTGATTATCGGGAATTAATCCGAGGTAGCTCGACCAATCACCGCATGAGATTTTCTATAATCACCTGTGTATTTATACTAATGGTGGTTAATCTGATTTTATCTTAGCTCACCCTAGCTTAGGCTTACGTTGCTTTGCCTTGTGTTACGTCGCGTATAGTATTCTTTGCCTTTATATAATTTAATTTTAAATTAACTAAGTTTCTGCACTCCAAGCAATCTGGAATGTGAATCAAGTAAACGCTCTCAAATGTCGGTGAAGCCAGCTTTCCATTTGGCGACTTTTTTTTCGTGACTTTTTTTGTCTTATATTAGCTGTTGACGAACAGCGGATGAACAGAAGTGAATACAATGATATGTTTATCACATGACATGAAGAACATTTCTTTGTTTAAACTGGTCGCAAACAGTATATCAGTAGTTTTCCAGTATTTCTTTTGAAGTTAAATATCGTCACTTGTTTAACGAACTGTTGGGGTATTGCGTTCTTCGTTGCGTTTTCTAATTTTTTAGTTTAAGACTATCTATTATTTTCTGTTTTAGGTTGATAAAAGTTTGTTGAATACTGCAAGAGATTCAATTGTTCAAGGTTTCCAATGGGCAACTAGAGAAGGACCTTTGTGTGATGAACGTAAGAATATTTTTTATTCAGACTTTTATATTCTCTTTCACTTTCGATGCTACCGTAAATGTTCGATTTAGCGCCGCGGCGCTTATTAGAATTTGCAATCTTTTGGTGCGGCGCTTAATCGAGAGCGGCGCTTATTAAAAAGTTAACAAAATGCTCATAATACAACTTTAATTATCCATAGAAAAACCCAATAAATTTAACCCAATAATTTTCATAATACCCAATAGCACACTAAATTCAAAAAAGAGCGTCAACGTCCTGGTCACGCCTTCTTCATCGTCGTCTATCCATAGACGTGGATCAGAGGCATCTTCGACATCTGAATCAGAGACTTCAAAGGGATTTGTGTCCGGCTCTTTTAGGATGGACAGCTGCGATCGAAGTACCTCGCGACCTTGACCGCCGAAAAACTCCAGTGATGTATTAAATATATGTTGATATGTTAGCGTATCGGTTTGTGTTTTATTGCTGATTCATCTTTTTCGAAGGAGCGGCGCTTATTAAATTATCCTGCTTCTGGATGCGGCGCTTAATCGAGAGAGGGGCTAAATCGAACGTTTACGGTATACCTTTTTATGATTCTGCTGTGACGTCATTTGCTATAACCCATGCAATACCGCAGTTAGAACGGACACTTGTGGTGTATTTAGTGGAATTACTCCTGAGGCAATTGTTGAAGTCTTGAAGAGTCCAAAAATTTATATCTATAATACGTAGTGTATAGGAAGCCAGTGATATTCGTTTTATTGTTTTAAGTGAATTGTATATAATATGGTCCAAGCTTGGACCATATGAGTAGAGTTTAGTTGGTCTCTCCTGTGCTTCGCGAGGGCTTTCCACCGGGTTCTCCAGTTTTCCTCCCTCAGCAAAATCAGCACCATCTGGGATAGAAGTGGCGCCCATGTACCCCTGCCTTAGGCCTTAGGGTAGTAGATCAGAAGGAGGAGCCTTCTGGTTACCTCCGACTGCGGTCAACCAACACACATATAATATACTTGTATTATTTTTTCTCAGTTATTCGCAATGTGAAGTTCAAGATATTAGATGTCTTGAAATTTATATCTATATACACTATTTATTGTATAAGGCCAGCGATATTCGTTTTATTGTTGTAAGCTTATTGTATAATACTTGTAATACTTCTTTCCTCAGCTATTCGCAATGTGAAGTTCAAGATATTTGATGTTTTAAAATTTATATCTACGGAAAATTTATATTTGCGTATACTGCCAAAAGCCGGTGATACTTGTTGTATTGTTTTAAGTGTAATGTAAATATACTTGTACTATTTTCCCTCAGCTATTCGCAATGTGAAGTTCAAGATATTAGATGCTGTTGTTGCTGGTGAACCCATTCATCGCGGTGGGGGACAAATCATTCCAACTTCGCGACGTGTTGCTTACTCAGCATTTCTTATGGTGAATAAATATTGTTTTTTATTATAACTTGAAAATGATAAATTGAAAATCTTTAGTAAATTAATATATATATATATATATATATATATATATATATATATATATATATATATATATATATATATATATATATAAAGCATGAAGTATAGTTATCTTAAAGTCTTCGCTACCAGAGGTTTCACCCTAAACAGGCGACTCGCCTGATCCCGTTTAGGGTGAAACCTCTGGTAGCGAAGACTTTAAGGTAACTATACTTCATGCTTTATATTTTGCTCTATCTATATGGTATTGAGCACTCTCTAACATTTCGTGAACCAAAACTCACTTGTATTATATATCACTTATATGTCTAATTTGACTGTTCTTTTGGGCAAAAAAGAAACATAGTACATATTGCATCAACATATATATATATATATATATATATATATATATATATATATATATATATATATATAACAATAATAAAAGACAAACTTGGTTACTTCATTCGAATTTTATTTCACTACAGACTGTTTCGTATGGCAAGTATTACTTGCCATACGAAACAGTCTGTAGTGAAATAAAATTCGAATGAAGTAACCAAGTTTGTCTTTTATTATTGTTATATCCGCTCTGCTTCGGTATTGAGCACTCTAATCTATATGATTTTGACTCTGACATTCTTATATATATATATATATATATATATATATATATATGTTGATGCAATATGTACTATGTTTCTTTTTTGCCCAAAAGAACAGTCAAATTAGACATTACAAAATGTATTTTAAAAGTGTCGACGAATGATAAATAATAAATAAAACATGAGCAGTCGATCTTTGTTTGATACACAAACTCGAGCTAAATCTGGCTTATCCAATTCGCACATCTAAATTCTTCAGGTTTATCAACAATCTTAAATATGTAAGCTGTTTGAGCTGCGAAAATCGAACAGAAGGTTTATGCATGCGAGTCACGACGAATCTATATCCGATTTACAGGTCGTTAATGGGTCGTTCCCGGACACAGGAGCAACTGCGGGAACAGATTAGTCACGAAGCTTTTGGATAAGCGTATTATGAGCAGAGCAGTCAAACTGTAAAAACGTAAAAAAACCACCTGAGCCGTTAACAAGATTCTTATACTGTATGTATAGCCTTGTATTCCCTGCTGCACGAGTTCTAGGAGCTCAATGGTGTCAGACTAGTGTTCACATGGAGCTACATGCAGCTTTCTTCCCTGTCTGGAGCTCAGGAAATTTTTTTTTACTTACAGCTTGACTATATTATACAAACTGAGAACGGTTTAGGTTATTGTGCAATGCTGGCTTTAAGGTGTTGTTACACGATGCGATTTTTCTTGCAACTTGCAACAAATCACTGAATGTTGTAAGTTGCATAAAAAATCGCACCGTGTAACACCCCGTATAGCAACTTGCGATTTTCTCATTTTTGCCGTGTTGCAAGTTGCAAGAAAAGTTGGATGGGTTCTACTTTTTGCTGCAACTTACAACAAAAATCGCAAGTTGCTGAACGTGTAACACCCTCCCTGCAACTTGCGATTATTTTTTTTCCATATGTAAATTTGTTGCAAGTTGCAAGAAAACTTGCAGTACCTTTAGTTACACGTGTGACATAATTTACGAAATTTAAACTAATTCTTTCACTTCCGTTACTGTTTACAGGCCACGCCTCGGTTGATGGAGCCGTATTATTTTGTCGAGGTTCAAGCTCCTGCAGACTGTGTTTCTTCAGTTTACACTGTCTTAGCACGACGAAGGTACGTTCACGTCTTGATAAAAGCAAGGACGACGACGACGGCAATCTTGCATAACTCACGAATCCATCTCACATAGTATTGAATACTTAAAATATGTTTTTCGAAAGGATTTTGTCGCATAGTTTGAAGTCAAACTCAACTGAGGTTTCGCCGTTTCACGAGTTAAAGTTGTCCTGAAGACGTAAAAATGATCTGAATAACGTTGTATCTAGAATGGGGACGGCGTTAGGATTACTCTTGGGACTAAAAATTATTCATTTTCTTTGTTATGTGAGGAAAATTTATTGTATTGACGACCCTAATAGGTGTTTTATTCGGCGCATGAAAAATACGCCGTTTAGCCTAAGGCTAGTTTCTATCCCGCCTTCTGATTGGTTAATTTAATAATTTTTCAGCATGCGCACTAGCGATAACGCTGCTGACGGCAAATAATTTTCGTGAACATGGCGGCTAGTTCTTCAGCTATCCGAGGAAATAATCGAGAGTATTTGGAAGCATCCATAACGACAATGTACTTCAGAAAAGAAATAGTGAAAAGGACGTTTTAGTGCGATTTCGGCATCAGCAAATAACTATTAGCTCGCCACTGACAAATCATGATATTTTGCTCAGACTCGTCCAATAATTGATAATTATTTTTTACCTTCACAATAGTGCTGAAATTTATTTTAAAAATGTTTAAATGTATTGTTTTTGAGAAATTCACTCTACAACTTACAAGGCTTCTTACCTTCTCCGCTTAAACAGGCAATACCGCAAAACTGAGAAATAATGGAATTGAAATTGCTTTGTGCGAAGGATAAAGGTTTTTGGTGAACTGTCTTCTAGATTTCGTAATCCGCAGCGTTATTCCTCGTTTTTTTTAAATGAAAGTTATGCCCACTAGAATATTCAAGAAGCTATATATATGTAGTAACCCAGGCTAGTCTCCTTCGCAGCCGTTCTTAGTGTCGGTCCTACTCTTAAAGGTGCTGTTACACGATGCGATTTTTCTTGCAACTTGCAACAAATCACTGAATGTTGTAAGTTGCATAAAAAATCGCACCGTGTAACACCCCGTAGCAACTTGCGATTTTGTCATTTTTGCCGTGTCGCAAGTTGCAAGACTGAAAGGTTGGATGGGTTCTACTTTTTGCTGCAACTTACAACAAAAATCGCAAGTTGCTGAACGTGTAACACCCTTCCTACAACTTGCGATTTTTGTTTTCCATATGTAAATTTGTCGCAAGAAAAATCGCATCGTGTAACAGCACCTTAATATCTGGCATATTGGAATATTTATAAAGTTTGCGAGGTAATCAGTCACCTTGTATTTGCGAAAAGAAGCTTTGTTACTGTATTCGACATGCTAGAATATTTACTGATTGTGAAAATTGATCGTCTAGGTTAGTGTAGTCTTGAGAAAGACTGTTGTTGATGTTAGTGACTGACGTTTCGACCAGTGGTGTAACTTTGGGCTAGGGTGCCCCCGGGGAACCTATGGCGCGAAGCCCCAAAATTGAATTTCACATGCCCCAGAAGTGCATTTTCCGCGATTTCTGCGAGGAATTTTCAAAAAAATTAATCGGTATAACAAGGGAAATTAATCATTATATATATCAAACGTTGTTGGATTATAAGAATATTTATCAACCCGCTGATACGGGCAGGTGAAGGCGTCTTATATCAAAGAATATAATCACTGACGAAAATACCGTAATCACGTAACTACATCATTGAAAACTCACCTTGCAATATAGACACAGATTTATTTACAAACGAAAGAAAACAAGCTAACCTGGCTCTTACATTGCTGCATTAAAAGCAAAAATAAAACATTTTGTCTTTATGATTTGGGCCAGGTGAACACAAAAATGATTAGTCTTTGCCTGAGATAATACAGGTCTTTTTACATTTTGAAATTGATCATGTTTGAAATTTGAAACTGTTTGAAACTTCGTACCAATATTTAAATGATGGAAAGCTCAACGACGACTGACAATTTCCCAATAAATACGTGAGAATGACGGAATAGACGAGTTTCAGGGTGTTGCGTGCGCATCGTTTTGGAAAGAAATTGGCGGGCTCTTGGCGGGCTCCCCACAAAGTAAGGAATGGCAAACAGACTTGCTGGCGAGCCATACACTTTGTTTATTTTAAACAGTATGTTTACTTTGAGTGGAGCTTGCCAGTTTTTTTGAAAAATGATGCGCGCGCAACACCCTGAAACTCGCCTATACCCATAAAGGTCATCCGACATCCTGACTCAGGGGCCTACCTGTGAGGCTGTGATAGGGGGCCCCCGGCTCTTGCCGAGCAGCGCCTATAGGAGTTACGCCACTGGTTTCGACGGCCTCAGCGGCGGTCATCTTCAGAGTCAAGTAAAAGGTTTCTGTTAGGTTCGCCTACTAATCCTAGGTTCAAACTATTTACTTTAATATTTACTGAGTTTGCAAAGAGATACACAGGCAACCAGCCGATTGTGTCCATCGCGTCAAAGTCCTCCGGCATAAAAAAGATTGCATTTCTGACTTTTTCTGTGTTTCTGTTTTCAGAGGTCACGTGACTCAGGACGCCCCAGTCCCTGGCTCTCCTCTGTACACTATAAAAGCGTTTATACCTGCTATTGATTCATTTGGTTTTGAAACTGATCTCAGAACACATACTCAAGGTCAAGCCTTTTGTTTATCCGTCTTTCACCATTGGCAGGTAAGTTACATTCATGATATTCTTGTGTTAAGAAAATGATTTTGATTTTTGAAATACTTTACATTTTTTTCCAGATTGTGCCTGGTGATCCTCTTGATAAAAGTATTGTTATTCGGCCACTGGAACCTCAACCAGCGACACATTTAGCAAGAGAATTTATGATAAAAACAAGAAGACGAAAGGTAAACAATTTATTGTTAATTTTATAGTTACTTTCGTACTCTTGACGAGTTAGCTACGCAGCGCAGCAGACTTTGAGACTTTCGAGCAGCTTTATATTCCGCTTCGTTCGTTCGTTCGTTCGTTCGTTCGTTCGTTCGTTCGTTCGTTCGTTCGTTCGTTCGTTCGTTCGTTCGTTCGTTCGTTCGTTCGTTCGTTCGTTCGTTCGTTCGTTCGTTCGTTCGTTCGTTCGTTCGTTCGTTCGTTCGTTCGTTCGTTCGTTCGTTCGTTCGTTCGTTCGTTCGTTCGTTCGTTCGTTCGTTCGTTCGTTCGTTCGTTCGTTCGTTCGTTCGTTCGTTCGTTCGTTCGTTCGTTCGTTCGTTCGTTCGTTCGTGCGACATCAAGAACAAACGACCTTTTTGACGCCAATCAGGATATCACTCCTTAGCAGTGTATCCGGTTACAGTCCTGTTTGGAGAAGGGATGGTCTACAGGTTGTTAAGTCTGCCAAAAACTCTAAACCATCTTACATTAACAATAAATAACTCCTTTCTATTACGCAAGTTAACAAGGTACTTATATTAATGGTTAGGGAATATCCTGATTAAGTTGTCAATAATGTACAGTACATGTATAACTAAAATGGCCGCTTTGAATATTTCTAGTATTAAGAATTTGATACTGTTTAAAAGTTACATTGTTTGAGGACAGGAGGTCTAAGTGTTGAAGTACCTGCCGTAAATTATTTTTAATTTATTTGCAACTCGTGCATTTTCTTAGGGTCTGAGTGAAGATGTCAGTATCAATAAATTCTTTGATGATCCTATGTTGTTGGAGTTGGCAAGACAAGACGTTATGTTTAACTATCCAATGTGAGGAATGCTTAGTGGTTCTTTGACGCAAAAGCATCTCGAGATTACTACAGCAAGAGTGCGACACAACTGTATGTACATATATAAAGACAATAGATAGAAAGTCGCTAACGATACGTACACTTCATAAGGCGTACTATACAAACGTTTTCTAAAAATTAGTCCAATTTTATAGCCTTTCCATATGCATGTGCTTTTAATTTTGTAACTAAATTGTGGCTAAGGTATAGTACCCCCATGTATGTAGCATTGGGAACCGTACACACAGGCAAGCAAGTTATTACTTGAATCAATTTTTTTTAATTTATTAAATTTTTTTCAAGCTATTCCTAGCATTTCTGAGTGCAACGCATGATTGCCGGTTTCCTTTAAAGTGCTTATCTCACTTGTGAGGTTTTGACGTATTTGAATAGAGCAAAAAAAGTTAGTTAATAAGTTATTTTGCCGTTTTTGATTTACTTTAATAGTTTCTGAGATATAAGCCTTTAAACATACCAATTTCGGCTTTTCGCCAAAAATTTCCGTCGTTCATTTGAACACCTTGGGGGCCTGGGACTCAGGAACGAGTCAATCCAAAACAACTACGTTTCGGCTTATTGATTCACAAAAACACATATATTTGACTCAAAAATCCAAATGTCGAGCTCACACCCCTTTTCCAGTACGCACGAGAGTTCTAACTAAGAAAACAGTCGGCTTAGGCCCCCAAGGTGTTAAAATGAACGACGGAAATTTTTGAGAATTGGCATGTTCAGAAGCCAATATATCAGGAACCATTTGACTAAATCAAAAACGGCAAAATAACTTATTAACTGATTTTTTCCTGCTTTATTTAAATACGTTAAAACCCCACAAGTGATATAAGCACTTTAAATAGGATTTTTCTATTCTGTTTAAAATTTATTTTGTTTAAAATCCTGTTTGAAGCAGATAGGGAGACGGGGAGAGGCAGGAGGAATGTTGTATTGCAGAGAATTAAAATTAACAAAAAAAAACAAAATAGAAATAAGAAAGATGATTTTTTTAATAAAATAGTTTCATGCGTGCTTTGCTGCTTCTTGATTTATATTAAAGTTGGATTTCCACTAGGCGTAAAATATCGCGCCCTCGACGTTTTTCTTTTGTCTTGTGAGTTTCCATGTGGAACGAAGTAGAAAACTATTCAATTTGTACAATAGAAAAGTCGAGCACGCGATATTTTACGCCTAGTGGAAATCCAGCTTAAGGAAGTAGCAGTTGTATATCTTCGAACAGTTATTGAATTTAAAGATTTCTAGTTTATGTCCCGCTCACACTATACCATGTTTCTGTGCCGGCACGAAATCCATACCGGATGGGCTTTCTGTTCACCCACAAAACGCCTGTTCCCTCTCAATTTTTGTGCGCTCTTCCGGTCTTGAAAAAGGTACATTTTGCATTCACGATAGTTTTTTGTGACGTTTCGTGTCGAGTCAGTTCACACTATACCCGACTATATAAGCTTTCTTGCCGGCACAAACGTTATACGGTGTAGTGCATGTTACCGGGCCCTTAAGTTTCTGATCAAAACACCTGGATGCCTGTTTACACGATTTGATTTGTTCTTGATTTGATTTGATTTCGCTATCGGACGATCATTTTAAAGATATTCATATATGCTGATTTGTTAGACCTTACTATAGACCGCTTTATCAAACACGTTTTTATGCTCAGTTTTGTTGAACCCCACTGCTGGATGGCCGCTGCAGACCTATTCTTCACGTACGACCCGACTTTGAACCGATTCGTTAAACAGAGAAATGATGTGAACAGGGCGTAAAATAAACATGGACTATGATTATCCATGTCTTTCGCGCTTTTTGGTCTTATTTGGTCAAACTGTTCAAGAGATTACTCATACATGACAAAAATCATCGGCGCGTCCAAGTTGTTTAGCAAGCTTCAATAAATATTAACTTATGATTGATAAAATGTTGAAACAACCACCTGTTGTTTCCTACCTAACCTTGCTTGCTGATCCATTGGAAACAACTTCAAACTATCGCAGCAGCCTTCGTATATCGTTACCGAAGACTGATCACGCCTTTGAAACTCTTTAACTTTTCCTTCTTTAGCAAAGTGTACTATTAAGATCAATAACAGGTTTTTTTTACTCAGCGTTTTAATCCAATTTGTGTTATGGAGATTTTTTATCGAGTAGTTCTTACTGATCAAGGGGATTGATGTTTAATCCCAAAGAACATTTTGTCTTTGCCAGAATACAAACGGAAAGGTTAGTGTGATATTTCTGTATACTCAAGATTTTTGTTTGGTTTTTATCAATTGAAGAAAATTTGGTATAAACTTGTAGTTCAAACTATAAACATGCATGTATTACGAGGATTAATCCAAGGTAAAACAGTTGTAAACTTTCTCTTGGGGTGGTAAATTGCTTCCTTTTTTCTCATATTTTTAGTATTTTACTGGATTGTTTTGTTGTTTGCGAAGAAATGATTTTATTGTTGCTTTTACAATTTTGAGCTACGAAAAGATTTTCTTCATTCCAACCATGAGTTAATTATTAATATAAGAATATAACACGACTTGAGATCGACGAACGTTAGCGTTATTTTAATAAACTCGTAACATTTATTTCTTCTATTAATTTGTAGGTTTCGTTCACTATACTAAAGATGGTCGTAAAGATAATAGAACGGTTACATATCGCAATAATTGTGATCGTGGTTGTTATTTATGCAGCTTGGGGAAGACCAGTTACTTCGGGTATGTAGTTCAAACTGTACTATATATACTATGTTTCTTATAAAGAACCTAATCAAGCATGTATACATTATTAGGAACTGGCGCTGTGGGCTTAAAAACTTGATAAAATTGCTATAATGGTGAATTTTGATCAGTAGCTTTCTGCGTACTAAGTCTATGTTTTTATATCTCTATGGAGAGGGCTAGATTTTGGTTTTTGGTTTTTTACTATAAGTGATGAAAATTTCGTTCAGTTAAAATACTACGAAGTCCACGTCTTGTTATCTTGTGTGTCATTGAATTAATTTTCAACAGTATGTAAATTGAGTTAATACAATTGTTGCAAAATGATATATACATGGCAGAGCCAAAGGCTTGTTTGTTTCGTACATGTCACCATAAAAACAACAGTATTAATTATTACGTTTTAGTTTTCTATCGTGCACAGACAGAATTACACTGACACATGTATAGGCATGCATGGTTAGCAATGTACTGTATATCATATTTTTCTTGCATTTGAAACAGCAGGATATTGTGTTAACTATATATACCTAGAATAACAAGTATAAGGTTTAAAGTTTATTTGATAGTTTTTATTTGTGTCTATACAGACTCTCTCTTCAAACTGACAGCAACGTGATGACGACAGATGACTTAATACAACCATGCAAGATGACTGCTGTGACCAATAGACTGACAAGACTAGTTGAACTGTAACCAGATAACCAATGAACCGATTAACCAACCAACTGAAACGTTAACCGATATCAAGACGAAGCACAACAAGTTTAACCAAGCGAACATACAGGGATTCATCCGACCTGTTGAACTTGAAGAACATTTAACACAAGGTTAATTAACCAACTAAACATCAATAATTTGAACCAGACGAACTGGACAAAACCCCTGAGACTAGTTTCCTAAGACTAGTTTTAAACTTACACAAGACGACTATATGTACATGTATATAAAGACTGTACGATTAAGTTTAATTTACAAATGACAAAGTTGAAATTAGGATAACCTGACTTGTACAAAGAAAAGACCATGTACGAACATAACAACGATTTATAACATAACAACGATTTATTATTTTGAAGGGCTTTGGCTCGAAATGTCTGTACTACTTTCTTTAAAATGTTGGTATTTTACTGCCTTTTCATTTTGTATATGAAACCATGCAGCAGCTAAAATTAACGACAAGTTATTTATTTACAAGTTATTGCTTTCTGCAAGTAAAACATCATACCTTCTTTCAGACAGCCGTAGAGACATTTAAATACATGCTCTTAATTTTACAATAATTAACCAAGGTTGATTTAGAGCATGAAAGATATCTATATTACTAAAATAAATAGAGGATATTACACGGTGGTACGATTAAGATATGGATTTTATCTTCGAGTGGGAAAACAATATTTTACGAATGAGCGTAGCGAATGAGTGAAATATCGTTTTTACCACGAGAAGATAAAATTCATATCTTCAAGCTAGCGTGTAATTTTCTTTTTATTATATAGATTCGATTCAGAAAGAGGTAAAATTCTTAATGACGTCATCGATATCTTCACTAGTGAGGATATGGAAAATATGACACTGCATATTCTCTTGTAAAACACTCGCATCTATATAATAAGTATAGATTAAGAACCTCATGCACCCGAAGTTTATTAGCGATTTATATCGCCCGAGGGATTTATATCGCTAATATAAACTTTGGGTGAGGTTTTTAAGTTATTTATAACATGATCAAAGAGGTTTTCTAAAGAATTCAATAAGAAAAGAACTTGTGACGAGGTTCTATTGTTATTGCGAGGTTTATATAAGGTTGGGAGGTTTACCTGTATATAAACCGTCAAGAAAATCGACTTGATCATATTATAATGCAGGTTATAGCCACTCATTGTAAAACTAGAACTACAAAACTCCGTTGAAAACCACTGTTGTATAAATGGTTTCTACCCAGCCGGCATTTCAGAATATTTTGTACTGTTTAATAAACGAGCAGGAGTGTTTTATCCGATATAAAGACACGAGGCGAAGCCGAGTGTTTTTATATCTGATAAAACACGAACTGCGAGTTTATTATACGGCTTCAAATACGAACCACTTGGTAAGTTGATTGGCGGAGTTAGTTTGAAAAATAACCTTGTCTAAGCCGAGAAAATCAAAGCTAAATTTTATGTAAATCAGGAGAAATCTTTATCACATATAAAGATACGAGACGTCATGATTTTCTTTTGTGTTTTCCTCATGAATTATTAATGAGTTTTTGAACGAATGATAAAACCTCCCATACACCATCAAGTTTTCCTGGACAAGTTTTTTTTCCTTGCAGTAGCTTTTGTTTATCCTTTCTAATTTGAGCAAGCCATTAAAATTGGCCGTGTTTGAGAAGAATGAGTTGAGGAGAGCTTATGACGTCATAGACTCAACAGAAACAAAAGATCATTGCTGTTGTCAACAAAAGGGTCTCGGCTATTTTAATGGCGGCGCTCCAAACTACAAACTTAACACGTAAAATACCACCTTTTCTTCAACGAATTTTGAAATGAAACTTTGCACGATTACTAACTACCATAACATCTTTAGGATTATGCAAAAACATTGCCAACAATATTTTCAACAAAACAAGATATAACTGTCGTCGAACAATGCATAAAAGCCCTAGAGGCGTATAGAGCATACTCCTTACATATAGTCAGCATTTTCGCAAAACACTTATTAGTATTTTAAAACTCGTTTAAACGCTGATTATCGTATATAAACAACGGTTAAGCTGTATTTTTGCGATCAGCCTTTTTGGTTTTCTAAAATATTCGTGTACGATAAACTCAGTGGTTGTACATGTAGATCTGAATGGTCTGTTTTAGAAAATTGTCGTCAGGACAGGCAAGGACATGCAGTAAAAGATTAGGATGGGAAAGGACAGGAATGGGCAGTGAAGTTAAAGCCATTATGTTTAAGCCATATTCTTTATGTTAAAGCCATTAAACTTTCGATCGACAGAGAGCTCATAAGACTACGGGAACTTCCCTGCCGTTTCTGTCTTAAGAAAACTTCTCTTGAGTAGAAATCAGTCTTTAGGATTTAAAAAGATCTGCCTGTTTAAATTGGTGTAGATATTACAATAGAATTTATCCTGCCCCTATATTGACCCAGAAACATTAGCAAAATACAAGCAAAATTAGTCTCGTCAGCTGGAGATTTTATCTATACGCCTACACGAGAAAAGACACCGGGTATTGTAAGCCTGCAAGAGAAAACACCCAGGCCAATGTAACACCGCTGCCAAACGTTTGCGCATGCGTGAATTTGCTAAGTAAACATTGCAAGAGAAGTGGGAACTAGCCGTGGCGACAACAACCAGACAGTGAAGACTAAGTAAGACTCGACTATTCATTTGTGTTTTAAAAAAAGGGTAAAGAAAATTACGAAGGGGTAAATTCAGAATATGTTACAATATTGACAAGGAAGCCATGCATGTGAACCAGTCCAAATATTTCAGTGTTTTCCCGCTCTTTTTCCGAGGACGAGCTTGGACGCCGCACATGCGCAAAACGTTTGGCAGTGTACGCTCATAAGATAAAAGATCTATAGGGAATTGAACTTTACGAGATTCTGGTGAAAGAAACAAACCATCAATTAAATAGCAACGCGCATGCATAAAATATCTATCATTCTCAATTTTTTTTTAAAAATATCTCAATTTTTTATGTTTTTAGGATCTCGAAATAACTCGTCTTCAGAAGACAGTATTGTAAACTCAACCAAGAATTCTTTTAGTAATACGACATTTCAAACTAATAATTCACACAGTTCCAGAGATTCTGAAATAAATGGTGGCTCTAAAAGAACTGTGCATAATAATTTATTAAGCGATCTTGCACGCATATCAAAAGACGAAGAAACTAATGTAGTTAATAATAACTACACTATTGGTACCGAGAGTGGTGTATCTGTCATCAAACAATCTGGTCCTAACTCTGCTCTTTCAGATCAAGACTTAAATGATGACAAAACTAGTGCTCGAGAGCTAGTAACCAGTGCCCCCACTGATACTGTCTCGACAGCTAGTGCCAGTTCTCCTAGTGATGAGAGTGAAAACGGAATGACGTCAACTGACAGTGATTCCGAAAATGATAATACAAGTGATAATACAAATGATAATACAAATGATAGTACAAATGATAGTACAAATGATGACACAAATGATGATATGTCACTCGTAAAGCTGCCAGAACCAGCACATTTAATTTTGAGTAATGGCACAAATAACAGTAAACCGTTCTCAAAATTAGTAACAGCAAACGACAATGCTGTAGACGAAAGTGAACAACAGTCGAATGATGGGATGAATAAAACACAAGAAATCTCACCATTGATCAGTGATCATACTGAAGAGACTCCGGTACAAACTCCAGAAGAAACTCCAAGGGATGATGTTGTGAATAACGCTGGACAACACAAACCTTCTCAGGAAAAAACAGAAGAGATAAAAAATTATGGAAATGGCGGTACCAATAATGAACAGACATCTGTTGAACAATCTTCGCCATTACGTGAAGATGATGATGCCGTGAAGTTTAATGATATAACGACTGAATTAAATGAAAAAAATACGCAAGATAATTTTACTGGTAAGAAACTTGTTTTTTTTACTGTGCTAGCAGTAAACATTCTATTTTTGAAGTGTGGTATCTTGATTCAAAAAATAGTAATGCGCATGCGCTGTAGTGTACTTTGTAATGCAGGGTGTTGTCTGAGCGTGCAACCTCATTTCCAGGGCGTTCGTTAGAAGAACGAGGTTAGGCCAAGTGATTGAATGTCTTTTCTCAGCTTAATCACGACTTGGTTGAAAACACTGGAGATGCGAAATGGACTGGTTAAAGCCTGGTTTTCATATGTCGCTGATCGTCGGCGATTTGTGATTTAGATGCATGTTAAAACGGGTGCAGCAGCGTGTTAAGTAATAAAGAACAATACAGAAAAGCAGTGCTTTTTTTCTTTTACTTAACATGCATCTAAATCATGGGTCGGCGACAATCGGCGAGCGACATATGAGAACCAGGCTTAAGAATGAGCGAGAATTTGCGATAGAGAACAATGGTTGACAAAAATGGCAGTATTTATGAACTTTGAGTAGGAACTTTTCTTTCTACTAGATTTCGATTAAACTGCATACATGTGCAAGAAAGCTTCCATCGTGCTTTGAACGGTTTAAAGTCTTGAGCTCTAAGGACATCCTTAATTGGCCATTTCCCAAAAGAGTTGAAGACTGGTAACGAGCATTGAGCGCTGGTGTTCTTGGGATCGTTTGGAAGGACATTTACATTGTGCTTACGCCACCAAGCATGAAATCTGTTCCTCCAACGTTCCAAACGATCCCAAGTACCCTAGCGTTCCTAACCCGCCACAAGTCTTCAACTCTTTTGGGAAATGGCCAATTGAATTTAACTTAAACTTAAACTTAAACTTAAACTTAAACTTAAACTTGAACTTGAACTTGAACTTAAACTTAACGAAGATCATCTTTGGAGTATCAAAGAATTGTTTTGAAAGGCATTCAACCTGCGTTTTACGAGAAGACAGAGTGTGAACAATTTTTAGAAAATACGCATCATTTTTGTTTTGGTAACTTATTTTTGTTCACAGATTCAGTGACCGTGTGTCCTGGTGAAAAACAAACCATCTCTTGTCCTTCTGATTCTACTATTAACGTTGCGGCTGCAAGTTATGGTTACGATGGTAACGGTGGATGCGGTGCTAGTAGATCAATCCCATCATGCCAAGCCAGTGGTATTCATGACGTAGTTCGGTCGGCATGTGACGGACAACCTTCGTGTTTACTTCAGTCTGATGGACAAGAATTTAATGGAAAGTGTCCTGGATCGAGTAATTTTTTAAAAGTTGGGTATTCGTGTCTAAATGATCAATCACCGCCTAACTCTCCTCCACCGGCACCACCGCCTCCTCCTCCTCCTCCTCCTCCTCCTCCTCCTCCACCACCACCGCCTCCGCCACCTCCTCCGCCGTCACCTCAAGCAAGTAAGTGATCACGAAGTATTATGTTTATCGTTATTATTATCATTGTGGAAGAGATTAGTTCGCTGGCTTCATGCGCAGTGACATTGCATTAATACTCCTTGTATTGCCTGAGTTGAAGTCAACGTTATTAAGGCCCCATCTATACATGGTACCGGACAAATTCGGAACCGTACTCTAATTTGTACGATTCTGCCTTCTGTTTACACGGGACCCACAGAACCGTACGAATTCGAGACCTGAAAAATTCAGGTCTAGTATACCTGAAAAATTCAGGTCTAGATTTTAACCTGCACGGTTCCAAATTCGTCAGGTACCGTGTAATTGTAATTGTAAACGTATAGTTTAAAGGAACAGCTCGTAGTGTGTTCACATTCTGGAGACGTGAAAATTCTCAGAGTGACGTTGTTTACAGACCCTAATATGTTTTTTGTAGTAAATCGTCTTAGAAATTGAACCAAATCAGTTACGCCCCTCAGGATGTATGGTATATCTGACTAAAGCTAGGCTTAATTTCCACAGGCGTAAAATGTCGACTTTTCTCGTGTGAGTTTCTATATTTAGAACGAAGTCGAAAAAAATTGTGGAAATCCAGTTTAAGTAACTCTTATTTAATCAATCTATCTAGACGTGTATGGATACCAAGCAACACAAACGTCTCCTTACATCCCGCATCCAGTGGTAGATCAACGGACAAATTATAATTATTATAATTATGATTACAACAAATTAAACGGGAATAATGACAATGGATATTACGCTGACATCAAACCAAGTGTGGCCAATACTAACCGTTACAACCAGGGGAACAACCAAGGTTACAACCACGGGAACAAGCAAGGTTACAACAAGGGGAACAACCAAGGTTACAACCACGGGAACAAGCAAGGTTACAACCGCGGGAACAGCCAAGGTTACAGTAATTACAACAATGGCAATCAAGGATATTATAATAATTATTATGATTCACGAACAAGGCAAAGTCAGTATGCGCAATTTAGAGGACATAACGGATACAACAACGCCCCAGGCTCTCAATCGCGTCCACGTGCCCCACCGCCTCCACCACCACCTCCTGCTCGACCGCTCCCATCTCCAAGAAAGCTAAATAATTTCCCCAGTGGGTCTCGACCTAATGGACAGTATCAAAACACTCCTTATTCTCCTTACCAGTTTACTGATATGAGAGGATACCAAAACTCATTGAACGACTACTACAATTCAGGAAAATATTACAGTCAGAACTATCATCCAACATCTCCTCTTACGCAATCTTATCACCAATATCCTCAAAATTCCTACAAAGCATCGTGCTATGCTTGCCAAGGTTGTCAACAATGTTCTAAACAAGCTTACTGTCAAGGCTGTCCAACATGCAAATCTCTTTCATGCTCTAAGAAACATCGAAAAAAAGAAAAGTACAAAGATCCTATTGACACATTGGTAGAGGAGTTCGGAAAAAAGACCAAAGGTTAGTTTTTGTCTTGTGGTTTTTCTTAGAGTTGTATGGACGAGGCTTTTTTATATCAAGATGTACCAAGATCGAAGTGAAACTAAACTAAAATACCAATACTGTTTACTTTACTTTACTTTACTTTACTTTACTTTACTTTACTTTACTTTACTTTACTTTACTTTACTTTACTTTACTTTACTTTACTTTACTTTACTTTACTTTACTTTACTTTACTTTACTTTACTTTACTTTACTTTACTTTACTTTACTTTACTTTACTTTACTTTACTTTACTTTACTTTACTTTACTTTACTTTAATTTGATTTAACTTAATTTAATTTGATTTGATTTGATTTGATTTGATTTGATTTGATTTGATTTAATTTAATTTATCTTAATTTAAAATTAATTTAAAAGTGCCCGTGCCCAGTGCCCGTTCCCAGGTACTAAATGCACTGGTGTTCTGAGACGTTCCCAAACCCTGGATGCTTTTGGTGCTTCTTGGCCCCAAAATACATTTTGTCGATGTGTTTCCACTAAACTAAAAGTGAAACTAAACTAAAATACCAATACTGTTTACTTTGCTTTACTTTACTTTACTTTACTTTACTTTACTTTACTTTACTTTACTTTACTTTACTTTACTTTACTTTACTTTACTTTACTTTACTTTACTTTACTTTACTTTACTTTACTTACTTTACTTTACTTTACTTTACTTTACTTTACTTTACTTTACTTTACTTTACTTTACTTTACTTTACTTTACTTTACTTTACTTTACTTTACTTTACTTTACTTTACTTTACTTTACTTTACTTTACTTTACTTTACTTTACTTTACTTTAATTTGATTTAACTTAATTTAATTTGATTTGATTTGATTTGATTTGATTTGATTTGATTTGATTTAATTTATCTTAATTTAAAATTAATTTAAAAGTGCCCGTGCCCAGTGCCCGTTCCCAGGTACTAAATGCACTGGTGTTCTGAGACGTTCCCAAACCCTGGATGCTTTTGGTGCTTCTTGGCCCCAAAATATATTTTGTCGATGTGTTTCCACTGTTTGTTCTTATTAAGATTGTATGTTGGCTCAATTTATGTATGTTATTGTTTTGGTTAAAGGTGCTGGGCACCGTAAAAATCCTGTTCAGATTGTGCTCGTGCCCGGGTACTACCTGTCGAGGTAGTGCGGTGCCCGGGTACTACCTGTCGAGGTAGTGCGTTGACCGGATACTACCTCTCGAGGTAGTGCGGTGACCGGGTACTACCTCTCGAGGTAGTGCGGTGCCCTACCGCCTCTCGATCGAGGTAGTGCGGTGACCGGGTAGTTACCTCTCGAGGTAGTGCGGTGCCCGGGTACTACCTGTCGAGGTAGTGCGGTGCCCGGGTACTACCTGTCGAGGTAGTGCGGTGCCCGGGTACTACCTGTCGAGGTAGTGCGGTGCCCGGGTACTACCTCTCGAGGTAGTGCGCTGACCGGGTACTACCTCTCGAGGTAGTGCGCTGACCGGGTACTACCTCTCGAGGTAGTGCGGTACCCGAGGACTTCCCCAGAGGTGAGTAAAATCGCCTGGGCACCGTGCCCGCGGTTTTTCGTTCGGGTACGATGTTCAGACTAGTGCCCGTGCCGAGACATGGTTCGAACCTGCAACCTAAATGACTGGGCTAGTATAAATAGTTTTGGCATATAACAAAAGTCTTGTTGTGTTTTTTGCACCATTCTTTCCCTAGGTATGACTCCAATGGAAATGTCTGCAGTGGTTGTTTCACCAGTACCTAAAGTCCCTCAGGTCGTTCACTCGTCACCAGTCAAACTCTTATCTAAATCGCTGGAGGAAGATGATGATAGTGATGAAGATGAGTTTGAGGATGATACGTCTTCAAGGTCTGAAGATTATGAAAGCGACACTATTGATCAAGCTAATAAAAAATCAGCTGTTAATTCCACTCACTCTAGGTAAATATTATTATTTTGTTTTACGGGGCTTTGCCTCATACTTGTTTCAAAAAGGTAATTTTAATTTGAGCACATGTTAACATTTAAATATTTGTTTTATTATCAATTATGCACTAAACGTTAGCAAGGAAAAACAATTAAAAAAATTTCCAAGCGTCCTTTTATCTCTTCATCTTACTATGCGTGTATACAAGCAAATAACTAACCAATCAAATAGTCAATCGACTAACTAACCAACCGACCAACCAACCAATCAATCAACCAAAACACCCGCCAACCAACCAATCAATCAATAAATCTATCAACCAACAAACCAATTAATGAACTAACCAACCAATCAATCAATCAATCGGGTATTTAAATTTAGAGTTTGGTTTTGTCAATTAAATTAAACAAGCATGTATTAATTTTTAAAACTATAATACTGACTGTAAATTTATTTTTTGAATTATTTTTCAATTTAAGGGAGAATTCAGGAAAAAGAAAGTTAGTGAAAAATCTGCTTGGAAAAGGCAAAAAGCGTAACAACAATAAAGCATCTGTAAGACACACCAAACATTGGAACCCAACGAGACTATTTAAGAATGACAATGACGATTATAATAACGATATTAAACAATATGACGAAAAAGAGTCAAAAAGAAAAGAGATTAATCGCCATAAGTCAAGCAACTATTTTGATGGCGACAGTGATTATATCAACAATGATGGCGAAGAATTAAAAAGCCCCACTAAACGTTGGGATGATGCCGTTGACGACGATGTTTTACCAAGAAGCTTCGAAAAACCTCATTACGGTATAATCAACGGCGATTACAACGCTCTTGACGATGATGTGTATAACTATGCAAGACTATTTTGGTAAATAAACGTATAAGTTGTAGACTAAAGTCATGCATCTAAATGATGTGCATATGCTGTGTTTTGTACAAAAGGAAAAACACGTCTTCTGCCGTTAAGAACAACTGCAACAGACAGTGAAAGAACTGCCTTAGCAAGAAATTCGTAAGCTCAGTGTGTAATTTTGTGCCAATAATCAAGACTATATATAAGCGAGAATTTCAGAGCAAAGTAGAGTTCTTCTGGGTCTTAGTTGCATATTGTAATATATATATATAGATGCATTGATTGTTTGCAAATTACTCGAATGAAAATATACGTGATTCATTGTGGTCATATAGTTGGGGACGATCTGGTTTGTAAATAAATAACGAGAAAAAGTGTCGAAAATGATTTTATAACGATGTGAATATTCAAGCCGCTATAAAGAACGAATTTTTTACCCTTTTCATACAATATCAAATATACATCGCATTATTACTGCGAGTAAATCAGGGCCAAGTGACGGTATCAGATCGTCCCCAGCAAGAAAGTGATTTAAAATCAATTATAATTTTGTACGATCGCATGATATGAAATGTACGCAATCACTCATTAAGTGGCTGATTACATGAGCCGGACTAGCCTGGTTAACTTGGCTCACGCGATTGATTAGGAGGATCTCACTGTGGTTTTAAAACTCGCATGAACTAAATTTACAAAGAAGAATTGGTTTAGTTTAGATGTAAACAAATCTAAACTGTAATTCAAATCTATTTTGTGGTCGAGGAAAGAATTTCGTGACACGAGTCAGCCTGGTTAACCCGGGCCAGCCCGACTCATGTAATCAACCCTTAACTTAAAGTGCCTATGAAGCGAAAATTAAGTTTGTCTTATTTGAAAGAACACTTAAAATGATAGAGTAACATCTTTTGAAGTTTTTCGTTTCCTTGCTTCGTTCTTGAGATATTTCAGTTTGTTTAACATGCAAATTAAACATTTTGACGTCATGAGGTGCATAATGAGTTATCGAAAAAAGTTATACATCTTTGCTATTGTCAAACATAATTACCTGAAAATCTACATGTTTAGTGTTCTGGACGAAACACACCCACATGCTTCCTTTGAATTAATTTGGTTTAATAATAGCAAAGCTATATAACTTTTTTCGATAACTCATTATGCACATCATGACTTCAAAATGTTTAATTTACATTTCAAACAAACTGAAATATCTCAACAACGAAGCAAGGAAACGAAAAACTGCAAAAGATGTTACTCTATCATTTTAAGTGTTCTTTCAAATAAGACTAACTTAATTTTCGTTTCATTTGCACTTTAAGTATCATTCATCTGCATGAACTCACAAGTGTACGTTGTAGTTTTTAAATAAAAAATGCCATTGCATATTGTCCCCTCACTATTATTACTACATTTTTGAGACTATATTACACAAAAAAGGAAACTTATTAATTATTCTTTTTAAGATAATAATTGGCAATGTATATTTCGAGATTTGTAGGAACACCATATTTATAAAGCCTTTCGACCTCGTGAATGTCTTTAGCCAATTACTGTAGCTCGTCAGCGTCAGGGTTTGTCAGTTTTTGTAAATGTCAGCCTCTATATTTCTCAACTCGAGGCATTTTAGGGGGATTTAAAAGCCAAATATATGCAGTTAAGACCAAACCGGAATCAGTTGCGAAAATGCAACATCAAGTTCTCATGGTGAATCGAACCTGCAACACTGCGATACTAGTCTAGTGCTCTGACCACTGAGGCACAGAGGCTGTAGCCGAGAACTTAGTAACGAGTTCTGAATAATTATATAATGCAGCCTAGTTTCTAGGCCTTCCTCGGTTGACACGTTTTGGGAGTGATCCGAACGGACCCGCTGGGGAAGGCCTAGCAAAATTCGTAAACACTTTCACTTTACAGCTTAGTTGTTTATTGAGGAAGAATTGTGATGTTATGACGTCCTAAGTGTTTCCCGACACTTACTGTTTCCATCTGCATAAAATAATACAAGCCTATTCACCTCGGATGGACGAAGGTTCACTGGCCTAGTTCTGCAACCGCCAAAAGTTGAAAGTTAAACAGTTACATTTTCATTTCGAGCTCCAATTGGAATATATTCCATAATTTCCTTCTTTCGATCGCCAAGATCTTTGGTAAAATCTTCGCAGACATCCTTATGCTTTTTATATAATATACTGTCGCTACGCTAGATCCCAGGAACACTCGAAGGGCCAGGCCTAACACCGCTGCCAAACGTTTGCGCACGAAGAGTAAACATTGCAAGTGAAGTGGGAACTAGCCGTGGAGACAACAACCAGACAGTGAAGACTAAGTAAGACACGACTATTCATTTGTGTTTTAAAAAAAGAGTACTAAAGGGTAAAAATTACGACGGGGTAAAGTCAGAATATGTTAGAATATTGACAAGGAAGCCATGCACAAATTGCCTACCTTATCTTTTTGGTAGTATGCTTATAATTTTAACTTTTGTGTCGGACTCTCGGACCAGTCCAAATATTTCAGGACGTGTTTTCCCGCTCTTTTTCCGAGGACGAGCTCGGACGTCGCACATGCGCAAAACGTTTGGCAGCGGTGTTGGTGTCGCTAGGCCTAGAAACTAGGCTATATATAATGGTTGTGAAAATAGCGCTCCGTCGTGATGACGTCACTATTTAAGTTTGTCCGCTTTTACCCATAATTCTTGCAGTCCGAACAATAGATAATGGCTCATTTGCAATCATTTGAAAGTCAATTTTGGTTTGTTTGTCCGCATTTTGTCCTATAAATAGCAGCTCGACGGTACGCTATTGCAGGGTATATTATACAAGTATTATTTTGCATTTCACTCGATTAAACTGTGTTCTGTGGATATTATTTTTTTATTCCAAAGGGCCAGGAAATGAGAAAGAGCTAGGTATATGTCACTGTGTATACAGTAAAAAGACCGAGTATGTTACAGTACCTGTAATTTATAGCCAATGATTCGCGTTTAAACTTAACATTAATTATTCATAATAACGTTTCGAAAAGATTTCACGGTGCCTGCAGATCAGCAGGTGGAAAGACTGTGCTTGGTTCGCTTCATTTGAACCATGAATGTGGATCAAGTCTACGGATTACTGTTAATAATAGTAGTGTTATTCACGCATGGGATATCAGGTATGAACTTCGATATGCTGCATTTGTGTATATCAACTAAACTTAAGACAACCGTTCAGTAACATCAATAAAATTATTCTTAATCTCGTCACTTTTCTAGTGCCAGTCCCATCCAGTTATTTTATTAACGAGGCCCCCGACCAAGGTGTGGTATTCGCTTTTCTTTACATCGATGTAAAAAAAGTCTTTGATCAGTATCAATGTGAATATTTCTTTGAATATAATTATTTTGATTTTAAAACATTTAGTTCCTGTTCTTTCTTTTTGCTTATATAAACTATTGGAAATGTTAAATAATATTATGACCAGAAACTTATTTTTAGGTCTTCCAGTAGATGATGTCACTGAGTCTGAGTCATACGAAAGATTTCCTCGCAATGCTTTTTCTTCTCCATATAATTACGTTCAATTGCAAGGTAAGATATATATATACTACTTAGTTAACAGTTTTGAACTTTGTACTTAGAGCATCGGACTATGGTCAACCGAAGGTCGCGGGTTCGAATCCCAGCCGGTCAAAGTAGAGTTTTCTCTCTACTTGTCTGGTATGGTTCGTCATTCGGAGTAACACCTTATTATTATTCTCCACCCAAGTTCACTGTCCCACAATAATCATTCGAAATCGTCATGTATGAAGACTGTTGTCTAAATATTGAAGAAACTAGTCTGTTTCGAAAGATCAAATAGCCTAAGTACTATCATTCGACCTTCAGCCCCCAACTTGACCTGTAGTTCAGATGGTAGAGCATTGGACTAGTAAACCGAAGGTCGCGGGTTCGAATCCCAGCCGGACCAAGTAAAGTTTTCTCTACTTGTCCGGTATGGTAATAATCAATATCTTGGGGTTTATTATATTAGAACAAGAGTGTTTTTTTGGCTATTACAAAATAAGTTTGACTTAACGCGTGCCCTACCTGTGGGAGAAGGAGGTAACTAACTTTAACTTAGTTACCGACTTCGAAGTAATTAACTGATTTAGTTTATTCATGATACAGACGATATTTGTCGTTATTTACCAAAAAAATAGTATTCTAGACGTAGTTTTAAAGCGATATAGTAGGTCATTTAATATGCAAGGTCAATAACCCATATATTAACCGCGGCACATGACCCCACATTAAAGATAATTAACTTATGCATGAATAAACTAAAACTCACTAAAACTTGCATTAACGCTCAAGCTTGGATTGTAGTTTCCTCTACGTACCAAAAATGAAAATAGATACTCAAACGAAAAAGAATGAAAAAAGAAATATTTAACTCCAATCGTAGCATTCAGAGTTCTGAGTTTCTGTTATAGTTGTGGGCTTATAGTGACTGGTTCTTGTCGAAATTATAATTAGACTAATTTAACTAAATGTGCAAGAGAAAATCGCAAATGAAAAATATTTCAGCCGCAGCCGCAGCCGCAGGTTGATAGCCTGCTTCGCAACCGGACATGACGTATTTCAAAACGCTACGTCCGGTTGCAACTCGGACTATGATGAGGCGTTTGCACGAATGTTCTCGACTAATCATTAGCAACATCGTATAGTAAATGCTTTGTTCGCAACTTTTAATTTTTATTTCTTAAGAGCGTTCTTTATGTTTGCCCGTATTTAAATTACCCTAATAATATTATCCTAGGCTTGCCAGGCGAATGTAAAATATCTAATTTTTCACCTCAGTGTAATATCGCTGCTCTAGCTTTATATCTTTGAACGATTATAATGATCATGTGTAGACATGATCATTATTCTGATTATCAGTATTATCGTAATCATCAGCGCCGTTTGACTATGAATATTTGTAGTTCAACATTGTACACTGCTGGATCTACAGTATATATTATAATTTCTTAACGATTCACTTAATTTGGGCAAAGAATCTTACAATTGTAGACAAAGAACCGAAACAATTGAAAAAAACAACTTTACTGTTCTTTTTTGTACAGAACCTCGTTGGTTTCCTCGAAGTCAAGTGAGCGCTCGCCCCAGAAAACCAACTAGAAGACATTTTCATCTTTTCCATCTTACTGCGAAACACCCAAATGCAGGTATAGGATTCTCGGATTCTCGTGTCCCAAAGTTACCCCCTTAGCCTTACTATTGTATCTATTTGCATCTTACAAAGTTTACAAAAGCTTGACGCTATGTTTTTTTTTACCAGTTTCTTATCATGTTATTCAAAAACCTCTGGTTCCAAGAACAATCAGTGGTAAGTTTAATTTTATCTTCCACATCATCGCCTAGTTTCCTGTTAGAGCTACAATTGTACGCGATTTTTTTCTAAACGTTTGATAAATTACCGTACCCCACCCCCTGCCCAATGTTGTTGAATTTTAGATGCATCCGCGAATACAACAACATTGAAATTGGGGAGAGAGGGTGAAACGATGAGATATCGAACGATCTACTGTGCTTTCGTTAACAATTTTGTCAACTACTCTATCATGTTGCGTTAATATTACAAAAAAAATTTTTTTTTAATTTTTTTTCGGTTTTTTTTTTGTTTGTTTTTGTTTTCTTGGGGTTTTTTTTGGGGGGAAGGGTTGTCAGCTTACTTTTGAACCTTACTCGTCACTGTACGCTGTATGGCCGGTTTCATTCATTCATTGTATATCTTGGGTGAACAACGGAAAGAAAATAAATAGAGATGGTTTGTAAATTGAATATTTCCATGTACCTTTTACATACAGCTCCAGTGAAATTTGGAAGCAACTCACGAAGCAGTGTTCCGTACAATAAGAGACAATATCAACCTTATGCAACGCCATCTTATTATCAACAGCCCGCTACCTATCAATATCCAGGTATTAAATAATATATATAGCTGGAGAGCTCTAGTATATCCCGAGCTGAGTAGCAGTAGGCTATAACTGTACTAGTAGCCTGCATGGTGATGATTCTAGTTAGTAAGAGTAGCTATAATGGTAATTGTAACTATAGCAATTACACACGTAAACATCTCGTTAACAGGATGTGTTCGCAACAGGCTGGTAGCAAGCCTGTTGACAGGTTGTAACAATGTTAGTATATAGTTGAAAACGTTTGACAGCTGGATGTTATATAGATCATGTTTATTAACATTTTCCTTTTGATTACAGGATACACCAGCTCAAACTCGCCATATGCCCAGAATCGAGTGCAAAATCCAATGTATCAAGGTAAGTGCAAAGCCGGAAAAAGGAAGAGAGGTGGAGGGAAGACGAGATGGTGGGATGGATGCATGGAGTGGTATAAATAGCAACTATTGGTCGCTTTATCACATATATATATATATATATATATATATATATATATATATATATATATATATATATATATATATATATATATATATATATATATATTGTAGTCGCGTACAGAGTGTGTTGTGTTCATCATGTGAATAATCATTTGTAACTTTGAATGACCATTTGTACTCCAGATATTTATCAACAGGTGTCGAATCCAATGCGGTTTCCCAGTAACCCATCATCTTACACCAATCAGCATAAGAATGACAAAGCACTGGAAGAAGCCGCTAAAGAGTTTACGCGGATTTCGGCAGGTAAATCTCTTTATTTAACATTACGTTCTTTAATTTCTTTAATGAATTTAAAGAATACTTTGATATTGTTAAAACGTTTTAGACATATTTTGTAAATTATTATTTTATTTGATAGTTTCAAGGGCCGCAATGAAAACTATGTACTGGTTCACCAGTAATTGCGCTTATACCTTAATTATTAAAAAGTTTATCAAAGTTTATGAATATGATTATATGGATCTTTTCACGTATTTCAAACGTAGAGGACATGTTAAGTTTAACCCACAAATACAAATTGTAACTTAACGTTTATCCATCATGATCACTGATCTCTAAAGAATTAACACTGCATCTAGCAACTCATTGTTCGACAGGATCATAAAATGAAGCAGGCGTCGTGAAATGTCGATACGGTTTCTTGCTTATTGGCGTCGGTCAGGCTATTGTGTTAGCAACGTCAATACAAAGATGGAAAATTGGGGACGCAATACTGTGTTTTGGTTGTAAAAAGAGAAAAAAAAGAAGAAAAAGAACGAGGACATTCTCCGTAGCGACATTTCACACATGCACTTGGTCCCTTAGACCCGTTCAAACGTCGAACTTCTCATGTGCCGAACCTATTGTATAAATTATTTTAATGTACTATTGCTGCCACTGATCATACTGAAGGTTTTTACCGCGGTTTAGTTTGAGGAATTAGGTCCGACGAATTAAGTTCGACGTTTGAATCGATGCCGCTCCAGAGCCGCTCCATGCAACGTCGAATCTATTTGTATTAGGTTGGGCGCATGAGAAGAGCGACGTTTGAAACAGGTTTTAGTAATAGCGGATTCATTCTGGCTTCATTTCCCAAACAATAGTTGCTCGATCTAGTCTTCTTTTAGAGATTATATAGTAGTGAGAATGTGCAGTGTTTTAATTCTACTTCAGAATTATCTTCAGAGAAACATGAAGGGAAGATTTCATAATTTTCTTCCACTACTTTTAGATATGAACAATATGGAGTTAGCTTCACTTGTAATGTATCCATTCCCCCGATTGGATGATAACCATCATACAAAAATTCACAAGAAAAAACATAAATCAAAACGAAAGAACAAAAAGAAGAACAAGAGTAAAGTGTCCAAAAGTAAGCTTGAACGTAAAGATAAAACAGTGAACAATCTGGTGCATACACTGCTCAAGAATGATAATAATAAGGATAAGGATGATGAGAAGGATATGGATTATGATGGGTCAGGCTCAGCGGATACCTGGGACGAGGAAGACGTTGCAAGCACAGGTGACCAAGGATATACTTCCAGTAAAAGATCTCGGATTCCACACGTGATCGACACAATCTCTAATAGGTAATCCTCGAAGATTATATTTATTTTGTTTATAAAATACTCTGGTAAAACACCATCCAAAAATATTTAACTACTTGCAAGAGGATTGCGTTAACATATTTATGAAATATTTATAGTTTTTTTAACTTTTCTAATTTATTTCAATTATATATATTTTTTTATATATTATTACAATATTCATATTATTATATCTAAAATTTGTATTATGCAAATTTATATTTTTAACTATTGTTATATTTCCTCAAACCAGTATAGCGAGATATGGACGATTTTTTCATCATGATAAAACGCAACTACCAAGTTATCCCTGCATAGCCCCCAAGAGAACTCTAGCTTCATGTGAACGCTTCACTCGAGTTATCTTGGGTAACAATAGAGCTACGTTGAATGCGTAATTATACAAAAGTTGACCCTATCCCCCGAGATAACTCGGGTGAGAGCGTTCACATGGAGGTAGGATTAACTCTGGCCCTAATCCTCCGAGTGATCTCGGTCTCATGTGAACGGTTTTCTTTTTTAACTTGGAAATAAACTGACACCGAGATATCTCGGGGGATAGGGATAATAACTTGCTTCATGTGAATAGGCCCTATTGTTCTCTCATTTTTAACACAGAGAAACTTTTTCAACGTTTTTAATTATTGTTATTTGTTGTTATTTATTTTAATTTTAAATGAAGTGACGAAGATAAAACAGAGTCCTCCGGTGATGACGCGAGTTCAAAAGAGCATGAACTAGATGGCGCCAGTGGGCAACAAGAATCGGAGCTTGGAGGTGGTTATGTACGTGAAGACGATGTAAAAGATGTTGATTCTGATAAAAAAAAACAAAGTACAAAACCACAAGCTGATGTCGAAGAAACGGAAGACGAACAAGGTTCAGGTCCTTTAGAAAGTGATGACGAAGAAAGCGGAGAGCAAGAGTCAGAGTTTGGAAGCGGTTATGTTAATAAAAGTGACGTAAGAGATGATGATTCCGAAAATGAGAAAAGAAATTCTGAGAAAACTGAGACCATTGTCAAGAAATCAGATGATCGTTAAGGATAATTATTTCCGTTAAAGTGGATTTAAAATGGCGGCTTTACTAGAATCAGTGTGAAATTAATTATGAGACATGCCTTAATTAACCATAAAACGTTATATTTGTGCAAATTTTTCTATTGAACTAAAAAGTGGGATTTTCAAATATACCGAATTTATAACTTTAACCAATAAAAAAAGAATCCGTTTCAAAGTTAAAGTTAAAGTTTAATTGTCGTTTTTTTGTAGAAATATTACCAAAATAGTTTGTAAAAATACACATAAGTTTTCAGTTCAGAGGAATAACTCATTTTGTAAAAACGTTTTGATTTTAATAAGTTGCACAATATAAAAGTGTTATATATCGATCTTTGCTGAAGGTTGTTTTCAGTTGCATGCACCTGAACCATGCCGGTACATTACAAGTCTTACAATGAGTAATAAAGCCTGGTTCTCATATGTCGCCGATGGTCGCTGATCGTCGCCGACCCATGAGTTTAGATGCATGTTAGGTAAAAGAATAATTGTTCTTTATTACTCAACATGCTGCTGCACGTCCCGTTTTAACATGCATCTAAATCACAAATCACCGACGATCGGCGACCATTGGCGACATGAGAACCAGGCTTAATAGAAGACCAGCCCGCGAGTCGCATCATTATTTCATTAGTATAAATACACAGGTGATTATAGAAAATCACGCGCGCTGATTGGTCGAGCTACTTCGGATTAATTCTCGATAATCACCTACAGCGTTTATTCAAAATGGCCGCCAGCCAAAGTTGTCAATGCGACAGACGAGGAAATTAACAGTTTTAAAGAAAATGCTGTTCCTAAAAGTACGAAAATGTGTATTTATACTAAAACAATTATTCATCTCAGGCTCAGTGAATATCAATGAATAATAACCTCGACTTCGTCTCGGTTATTATTCGCCGATATTCACCTCGCCTTCGGCGAAAAATTGTTAATTAATGCATGTAGGGGGGGGGGGGGGGAGGGCAACATGAACTTTTTGGAATCTTTTTGGAATTTTTCATTCAACACTTACATTTATTATAAATACTCGCTTTGGTGTTTTTTCCCCAGTTTACATAGGCGTACGGCACAAATTTATAGGAGGGGGGGGGGGGGGGGGCGGGGCGTGGGCAGAGAAAATTTTGCCCGACTGAAACGGAAATTGCCCGACTTTTAAAAAACCGCTATGGATCGTTTTCTGTCACGGCGGCCATATTGGTGTACCAAAACAATGAAATGGCGGCTATATTGGTGTACGGCATGGGAATTAGCTCTTTCTTATTCAAATATTTCCAATTGTTTCGCCACCCCAATGGGGCCACCGATCACGTGAGTGAAAACAATCCATAAGTGCTTGTTGTTCAATATACTTTTTCTCCTACAATACACAGATATTAAATTGTTTTGATTACTTTTCCTTATTTTCATCCTATTTTTTTATTTTTTCCCTATATTTTTGCCCGACTTTGCTTGAAAATTTGCCCGACTTAGCAACATTTCCATTCGTCTGGGGCAGCTGCCCCCCAACCACCCCTACCACCCTACCCCCCCCCCCCCCCCCCCGCCTCGTACGCCTATGCCAGTTTACGTAGCACACGAGAAGTTGTTTGCCGAAATGCATCGTGCTTCTTTAATTATTTTTATTCTACTTCATTTTTATTCGGAATCATCGTAAAACAAATCAACGTCGAAAGATTTGTGCATTTTGATGTCAGTCCAAACATGACGTGTTGCGATTCATGTCATGGTTGTCCTGGTGTCCAGTTTCAAGATATTTTTAGTCTGAACTCTGGCACCCAGCCGCGGAAGAACAATGGATTATTTACGGCAAGCAAGAAGGCAAACGAGCGAGTATACAAAGCAAGGAATCACTCACAAAAGCTGACAACCAGAACGTTAAACTGATACACCAGGTCAGTAAACAGGATAGAAGCGTCTATAGTACCGCAAACATAAAAGGTACGTTTAAAAGTACTTGGTACGTTGTTCACATTGACATTGTTATTGCATTTTAATAGAAGCTTAGTGCGCTTCTTGCAAGGAACATTAAAAACATGATGCGAAAACAGGCTACCTCCCAAGCTTACCTGGTCGTCGTCCATATATTTCATTGAGAAACATATATTATATAAATATATATGTGAATTTATATATTATATTATATTACGTGAGTGCTAATAAATCTTCTCGAGAAGTGGGGACACTTATCTTAGATGAAACCGCTACGTTTCACCGTTTCTTCAGCAGCGAAAATGTAGAGAACGGAGAAACAATTGGATAATGCTTTATATATTAAAAGCGTCAATAAACTATATTAAAAGCGTATTAAATTCGTTGGCGTGAAAGTCATCTACTGTACATCTACAGACTTCGTTTCAGCAACAGCAACTATGAAGGTACACGTAAGATGTTACAATTTGTAGATTTAATACTGAGACGCGATCATTATGGTTAATGGTTATAATCGTTAAGTTTGCCGCCTTTTAATAACGCCTGATCAGACAAAATTTTCACCTCTCATTTTTATTTCGTCATTGCTGCCGAAGGCAGCTCACTAATCTTGACATGGGTTGCTGTGTCTCATGTCCAGACCTCTGCCGAGCAGGGTTGCCAGGTCCTCTGGGCCAAAATAAGCCAAACGCATGTTCAAAATAAGCCAAAAAAAAGCCAAACTCTAAAATTAAGGCCGGGGACTGGGCCCGAGTGTTAATTGCAGTAATAATTATGCAAGTATCTAATTATGCCATAAATAATCGGTTTATCACTTTATCTGACATAAAAACTTAAAATTTGCTTATTTTTTTAAATTATTTATTTAGGTATACACTCACATTTCACATTTCAAAACATTTCATATAGTTCAAATAGTTCAAGTACAGTATATATATATAAGATAGTCTGTCATGCAAATATTCAGTTTAAAACTCGGTTAAAAAGAGAAGTTCATCTTAGTCAACTGCTGAAGTTTTAAACGGATCAAAATTCTTGAATTATGATTGGTTGAAACTTGAAAAATTATGCAGTCGGACCTCTGTGAAGACAGTGGCATGAGTGATGATGTTCTAAATTAAGAATTCGTCTCTGATTGGTTGATAGTTAGCCCATGGTTATCCAACTCTCGGATCGGGTAATCCCTACTGCTCTATACCGAGATTTAACAATTAGTCTTTCTAAACAACAAAGCGGCAAATTTTAACTGATGAAAAACTGAAATATGGTGAAAAGACCAACGACTCCATTTTTTAGAAAAAAAGCCAAAAATAAGCCAAAAAATAGTTATAAGCCAAATGAAATTTTTCCAAGCCAAACCTTGTAAAAACAAGCCAAAATCGAGAAATTTGGCTTAAAAAAAGCCAAACTGGCAACCCTGCTGCCGAGTTATGTATAGTCAACGAAATCTCGATTTTAAGAGTTTGTTGACCGTTTTATGACGTCATGTGACGTAGACGTTTCTTCCTTGCAACTTACATCATCACATACGCCAGAAGGATTTGCTCTGATAAATTGTATGTACGTTTGAAGTTTGTCAACACCACGACGGCGATGGATTTCTGAACTGGCCATGCCATGAGTCAAGCCAACGTGCTGGTCAAATGTTCAGTGTTCTCATTCACTTGTCAACTTTGTCAACTGTCCTTTTATACAATTTCAGGGAGGAGAGATTATCTTGTCGAGGTAAGATATCAATTTCTACAACTGACAACAAACTGTGTTTTTTGGTAGGAGATTTCACAGTTGTTTTCTTCTATCTTTAGGTGTATATTGCCAATATTAGTGTGGGTTGACTGGGTTCATTGTGTTTGTGCTGATCAGGATCAGACGCTACTATACTATCTGCGTGTGTGTATTTTGACTTATACAAATTCTGCAAAATAATCTGATGGGCTCAATGGTACATTGCTCTATAATTTTATTATAGCTCTAGATTTGTCAAAACATATTAAGCACTTGCATTGGCAGTTTTGCCACAGCATTAGAGCAAGAGACATGATTATTTAATATTTGTATATTAATTGTGATATCAAGTCAAGCGATAAGTTATAGTAACTTGTAGTTTTCAATTATATAATTAAAAAATATAGAAGAGATGTGTAAATACTCTGGCTATTGTAATTAATTTTACATTTTTGGACTTCCCAGTCTTCTTCACAGGTAATTCTGTGGGCTCTTATGGTGAAAAGGTGACAAAAAATTGGATGGAGTGGGCAATCTTAGGTGGAGTGGGCAATCTTGGGTGAAGTGGGCAATCTTGGGTGGAGCGGGCAATCTCGAGTGGAGCGGGCAATCTCGGGTGGAGTGGGCAATCTCGGGTGGAGTGGACCATCTTGGGTGGAGTGGGTAATCTTGGGTGGAGTGGGCAATTTTGGGTGGAGTGGGCAATCCCAGGTGGAGTGGGAAATCTTGGGTGGAGTGGGCAATCTTGGGTGGTGTGGGTAATCTTGGGTAGAGGGGACAGTCTTGAGTGGTGTGAGCAATCTTGGGTGGTGTGGGTAACCTTGGGTGGAGTGGGCAAGAAGGGTGTCACATTGGTCACGGACTGCAGATATTTGCCTGTGGAGTAGGCTAAAGGTTTTGTCCCTTTCGAGGCAGCACTTCACTTGCGGTAGTAACTTCTAGTTGTAAAGTATACCCACCTACAACCTACTGTACAAAGTTTTAACTCGAAATTCAAAAAAGAGGCGCTGTTATTGCGAGTAGAAATCTTAAATTTGACTGCCGCCATTAAAATGTCCAAATAATGACGTCATAGTCTCATCTCACTGACAATTTCTTGTATTCCACAGTAATTCTACAGTGAATAAAAAATAGAATATTCCATCATTCCATCAACGCACACAGTTATATAGGATTGTAGTAATGAATAAGCCCAATTGACAAATTATACGAGCAAACTGGGTTAGGTTTGTTCGGAATGCGCCGACACGCAATTTAAGCCAGATGATTCATAGTTTGTTCCAATCAATTTTCCATGAAGATTTTTAGAGCGACCTCACTTACACTACGATAAAGCAAACGACAACGACGGTTGAATTTGATGTATTGTACTTGGATATATATTAAAAATACATGTACTAGCAATTCATTTAGTATTAAGAAATGCTATTAAAATTATATAGATGTTACAAAATAAATAGCATAACTAACTCAATAAAATACAGTCTGATTTACAAAGCAACAAAGCGTAAATACTAAATCTAAATTTTTTAGCAGTAGAAAACTTAAAGGTGAACTGACACGAATTTTTTTTTCTCATATTCTTTTAGCTAGACCTTATTACAACACAAAACTACCTTGTTTGAAGCCGTTTTGGTTTTTCCTTGCCCTTTTTTTGGAGCAAAACCCATCATAAAATTTCGATTTTTAAGGCAAAATTTGGCCCGGGGCATGGGGGCGAGATTGTCTGGTCACGTGCGATGTGTGACGTAAATTTGTTTGCACGTTCCGTTATGTAAATAGACAAGTCTAGTGTTCAGACTGGAGTAGAATCAATAAAACGTCAAGTTCTTCTGATGAAAATGACTCTTCAAGTCCACAAGAATCTTCTAGCGACTCAGAAGAGCTATGTGGTGTGGTTTATGGGCAATATGAACCTTATGTTCATGAACCATTGGCAAGCAATCGGTCAAACAAACGACAGCGCACAAGCTCCAGCAATGACGAAGTTGATTTGGATGGCCTTTCTCCTCGTGTTCTTGCTGAACGATTCGAAAGCAAAGTTGATGTTAAGGATTGGTGTAGTTGTGGCCAATGTAAAGTAGAACATCTTGTTGGATCTCTCGAGTACAGATGTTGCCGGGAAGTCTTGGATACGGCCGGGAAAATGGCCTTCGACGGCTCGATAGAGCATATCAAGTGCATTATCCAACACGAAGACTTTTTAGCAATCACGAATAAGGCTGTGTTAACTCTAACTGGGCAGTCATTAGTTCGTATGGATGGAAGTCACTATCGTAAGAAGAAAAATGTACCTGAAGACGAGTAAGTCAGCACAAATATAAATTAAATTACTTTTGCTGCTTCAACTGTATAAACTGTCTTGTAATTATTACAGTAATAAATGTTGTGTTTCTGTCAACTTATAGATATTTGAGATCTGTGGCGTATCGGTTGCTAATAAGGTGGCTTTGTGGGTACATGGGTTGGAGCAACACAAGACCTTTGCCTGCTTGTATCTATGATTATCTTCGAACAAAATATCCAAAAGGACAAAGATACGAAAACAAGGGATATCTACCAGCACAATGCAGACAGGGACCTGTGTAATTTTATATTGATTGTTGAATATAAAGTGTCATGTCATAATACTTTTAATTAAGTATATACTAGAATAGAATTTGATTATTCCAGAGAACATCTATACTCTCCCCACAGAAGAAATTAACCAAGCTACACCTTCTGGCGCTGGCTATCCTAATCCTCAATCCTAATACACTACTATAATTGGAAACAAATTACTCTCTTTCTGCCATCCCGACGGGGAGGGGAGGAGAGAACCTTGGGATGGCTGAAATTTCCTTTGTGGGGGAAGTGTTGATCTTTTCTAAAATGAACCAGTAAAAATATTGTGTGTTGACCCGACATTACAAAAGCAATATGGTAGTGAAAGTCAGACCATTCTGCTTTGAGGTAACACTTGCATATATTATATTCATTGAAAGCTTGCTAATATATTCTACTTACTTAAAGCTTGGCATAAGTGAACCTGGTTTATGCTCAAATCAAAAGGGAATTACAGTGACCATAATGCCAACATGCAAACATCTAATTACAAGTATTGGTTGGAATGCAATTAACTTCAGCATCCAACTCTTCAAGTCCCAAATTATACTGTATATTTAAATTTTTCAGTTATTCAATTTTTCCAGTTATTGTACCTCTGTTGTTACTATAAAAACACTTTCTCTAAAACATTATTTCCATACGCAATCTGAAATTACATGAATTGCCAAATTGGTGTGTCAAATTTGGAGACAGGATGAAAGTACCTTGAAAATAAAATATAACTAATTACCAATGTTAGTGTAGGTTTGCTTAAACTTGGTTCATTGTTGTTACATGTCATTTTTCCAAATCAACCAATAGTAATTGTTAAACTAACCAATAGTTCATGTAACGGTGAATAACTAGGCAATACACTACTATTGGTTGGATGAGTGAAAATACAATACACATGTGGCCACCAAGAACTGCAATTTTGCACAAACCTAGACAAAAACATAGATAGTGAGTTATATTGTACTTCTATCAAGTGTTCAAGCCTTGTCTTGTATCAACTTTGGTAAAAAATTTCAATATATTGTATTTATCAGTCATCTGGTGTTATGGAACAAATTTTAATTTGGGCAACGGTTTCGTGGATGACCTAGCATAGGCTTTTTGCATTTTTTGCAATGAGGCGATCTTTTCTTTTTGGCAGTAGTACTGGTAGCACTAGAAGTTTGAGTCATATTCTCAGATCTTTCATTCTCTGCAATGATCAATTGGTCTTGAACTTCTAATGCAGGAAACAGAGGGGTTTTCACACTTTGGGTGGTTGCAAGTTGCTGAATCGCATTTTCTCGAGACAACCTGTTTGAAAACTGTGATGTTAGCGACTTTGGGGCTTTAGACTCTTCTTCCTGATAAATCTTTTCCAGATCTTTTAATGGACTCGTGAACAACATCTCCTTTAGATTATCGCTGTATCCTGGGGAGAAAAAAAATCCTCTATTTTCCTAATCACTTTCCTGTACTAATTTAAGGGGGATGCAGTATGGATAAGGGGAGGGGGTGAGAAAATGATACACTTGGTATGCTTGTGAAAATGTTGATAATCATGAACAACCTCTTATGGAAAACATGACACTTACTGTAAGTTGGCTCAACTTTCACATCTCTAACTACAGCTTCACCAGCCTTGAACTTTGGCCACCAAACACGTGTCCTGACTTCACCATTCTTCTTCTTTTTCACTTCCCGATGCACGTTTTCATTAAAATGAAGTGATGCAAGAATTTGCCTAGTTGTCAAAATCAATTGTAAAAGCTCAGTGTATACACTACACATTAACTGGTGTAAGTATTGCTGGATTATAACCCTCCTAAGTAGATAATCTTTTGAATTAATGGTAATCAGCATGGGCATACAGGTGGAAAAAATATGCCCAACTTGCATGGAAATTGCCTGACACAGTGATGCCCTGCCCTCTCCCTTGACAAAATTATGGAACAAAAACAGATTGCCATACAAGTTATGACATTTTAGCTCCTTTTGAACTTTTTTAAACCAGTGAATATGCAGAATATTTTTTGTCAAAATTAGGTGGGGGGGGGGGGGGGGGGCTACCACACACACCTGAGCTGGTACACCTATGTTGTATTCACAAAACACCCTACAGGACAAATAAAACAATGTTTGTATGTTGCATACCTGCATTTTGTCCCCATCCATGAAAAACAGAGCATTTTGGGGTGCCAGAAGTTCAGCACTGCATGATATGACTCAAGTGCACTTGTTTGGGTGTCAGGTGACATTTTCTTGATATCATTCACTAGGCGCGTGTATATATGTTTTGTACCCCAAAAAGGTTACCTGTTAGGGTAGGAAACTACACTAACTGCTTTATGGGATGGGATGGGATGGGATGCTACACTTTTCAGACACTCTCCTCTGCAGACTTTTTAGAATTTATAGTTACATTAAAGTGCTTCCCAATATTAGTTTTATGCAAAGTTTGGTTGCATCATTTAATTTCCCAATATGTACCACCAAATTACCACAATGTACCACACGCTCCTTGAAACCTGTTAAAACCATCATACTGTGTAGTACCTTTTTTGCTAACAAATTTTTGCCTCTCAGTTTCTTTACTTGACGTCGAAGATTCTTGCATTCAGACAACTTTTGAAGATACTTTGATTTATATGTGTTGTGGTTTTCCTTTTCTTTATAGCCATCAGGGGTTTGAGTTGTCTTTGATTTAGGCTCTGGGCTACTAGGTTCTGTGGTTTCTTGACAGTCTCCTGGTGCCTCTACAGTGGTTATAACCCCTTCGTCTTGATCGGTCCCTTCAACTGCCGTTATTTCTTCTACGGTGCTAGCCGTTCTAGCCACTTTGCATGGGCTGGTTTTTGTAGCCTCACGTAAGATCTGGGAAAGTGAGAATATTAGAATGAAATTGATATCTTTTACTTACAAACCATAACACGGAAAACCTTATATTATTACACCAAGCTTCATAAATATATGATAATGAACCACCTCATTGATATGCAATATGCGAATATGCGATATGCAAATACGTCATGCTTTGTAAATACAGTTGAAGTTTAAAAATATACCTTCCTTTTCCCTCTCGCCGTAATATCATCGTTTTTATTCTCCAACACGAATGATGTATCTTTTGTCGGAATAGATCCACGTTCAAGGACTCTATAATCTGAACTTTCATCTAAAAAGCGACGGGAATAACACGAATCTTCGAAGTGCGCAGAACACAGAGATGAATGTTTTGTCGGCTCTTTGAAATCCACTCGATGTTTTCGAACAAATTGAACCCATTTCTGGCGTGTTTTCCGATCTTTTGGGAAGGCATGCATCTTTATGCCAGGGGTATACGATGTATTCTTACAACTAACTTTTTGTGGCGTCCCAGCAACACAATATCTGCCTCCTCTTCTTGTTGCCTCATTCGCCTCCATATTGTCTGTAGCTTTGCCAAATGCGTTTGCAAACAAATTTACGTCACAGCCAATTTGTCACGTGCTCGTGACCGCGCGTAAAGCGGACCGATTTAAAACCAACAAAGGCCAAGAAAAATGCCTTTAAAATATGGTTTTTCGTCGCCTTTTGCCCATTTTTTAATTGCAGCTGTAATGATTGCATACAGTGAAAGTCAAAACAGGTTTAAAAAAATTCGTGTCAGTTCACCTTTAAGAAATTTAACCAAAACAATTCTACAGCGCTACCTTTGTGAGCCACGTCAACAGGCCATTGGAAATTGACAGAATTTAAATTATATACTGAGGCCAACTAGTTTTCTTTTTTTTTTCTTTTCTGTCACTGTATAATTTCCAACAGGAGAGAAAGCAGGGGCGGATTTAGCATACATCAGACCGGTCACGCGACTGACGTAAAAAAATCACAAGAATAATTGCGCAATCACACAATATTTTAATCTTCTAGAGTCTTCTAGAAAATGTTATGCTGCCACTGCCATAGTCTCCCTCGCAGCCGTTGTTAGGGTCGGCGCTGGTGGGAGCGAGTTTTGGACGGCGAGTGACTCGCCGTCCAAAACTCGCTCCCACCAGCGGCTGCTCACTCGAGCAACACATTCCATTCCCTTTGTATAATGAACCAATGAGATTACAGCATTGATCACTGCTAAAATTAAATGCCAGACTTTTGCGAGCGACGAGGCAAGCGTTGTTGTGTAAAACTTGTTTAATCGAAAGCTAATATTTCGAAAAGTTTAGCTTAGAACATTACAAAATTTACGAAGAATAATGTTTTAACTATGTTCTTTCTCCCCATACAAACAAAGGTGCGTAAAAGTCAATGTGAAGCGCGTGGGCATCAGAGAAATATTCAGTTGACCGTGTTGACACGGTGTGCTCAAATTACCTTACCGAAGTCTGAAAATTAACTGCGTACCGCACGGCACTTGAAATCACGAATATTTTCAGAAGTATAGCTTAGAACTTCGCCGAATTTTTGAAGAATGCTATTTCGATTATCCTCTTTCACCACATGCAGATAAACAAGCGTTGAAGTCATGAGCGACAGCGAAATAAAAGATGTAAACACAAGCCCGACGGAAATGGGGTGAACAACAAGAGAGCGACTAGTAGAGTGTGTTTACTTGAAAGTTAATATTTCGAGTAGTTTAGCTTAGAAGTTCACGAAATTTACGAAGAATGGTATTTTAATTATGTTCTTGCCGCTCATATCAATAAATTCGTATGAAATCTTTTGAAAAGGCTACAAGTGTTTGCGAAATGTAGCAGGTCCAGGTAGTCTTCTTCGCAGACGTTCAGGTGTGCGTATTAAATTACCGATCGAGAATATTGCTTCTTCTACGTATTTTAATTTCTTTTCTTCAATGTTGCTCAAGCTAACCAAAGAAATCCTAAGACTTCGTGGGTGAATTACTTGTTCTTGCATATTAAAAGCTTCACAAGCGGAGAAACCACAATAACACGGGCCATCCAAGGCCAGAAACCTTTGAGATTGTATCGGCGCTTGGCAAATCAGCTATTTACCACACTCGGTACCGCAGGAAAGTTTACAAACATCAGTATTCCCTTGGACAAATTGGACAACTGCTTTCCGTTGATAGGGATTAAGATCTTTTATTTTAAACGCTTAAACGTAAATCACTCACTCGCTCGCCATCAAAATACCAAGGCAAAGGACATGCCAAGGTGAAGGTCAGCTTTCCAGATTTTGGAAGGCTTGCTCTGATTGGTCAGATGCGGGAATGGAATGTGTTGCCCGAGTGAGCAGCCGCTGGTGGGGAGCGAGTTTGGGACGGCGACCCTAACAACGGCTGCGAGGGAGACTACCACTGCCAAAGCTTGGCCAGACGATTAGGTTTCAAATTCGCTTTTATCGTAATCTGTGAGTCAGCAAACACCAGGCAGGATGACCGGTGGTCAGCGTTCGCTTTGAAAGTTTTGACCGGTGTGCAGAGAGATCTGATTGGTGTTTGATCAATTTGACCGATCTGCACCATGGCAACCAACTTTTTTTGACCGATTTGCCTCAATCCTGATTCGCTCTCGCGTTGACTTTGGGCTTTTTGACCGATCTGCACCATGGCAACCATCCTCTCTCCTCCGCAGAGGCTCGGAGGGGCAGGCGTGCGGGTGAGGGAAGACGCGCGGGGAATGATGGGAAGAGGGAAAGAAAATGAGCCTCTGCCAGATAATGATGTCAATATGGCGCCCAAATTCCGTGATGGACTAGGCGCCAGACTCGGGATTTCATTATATAATCAACAAATCTACTACGCAAAAGTCAGAAATCACTAAACTGTGGACAAAAGACACATTTAAATCGCTGATACTTCTCAACTCGACAATGTTACTGCAACACAAGGACAGGATTTTCCGGTTTTGAATTTATGCAAATAAAAGTATAAAACAAACGCTACATGAGAAAGTTTATCATTCATCTCAAAGGACGAACTGTTGTAAACATAGATCTTACCATTATGTCGTAGAAAGTTAGCACCGAGAATATTTCTAGCGCTGTTCGTCGGCTTTGTTTATCAAGTTAATACTTAATCAGGAGTGGAAAGCTTCCAGGCAGTTGACAACGTTCGATGAAACGTTTGTCAGTCTGGCAGCGTTTCGAATTTTTCGACCCGTTCGGCAGGTGATTCCATAGAAAAATTCAGAATAACATCCAGAAGTACATTCTAGACTTAGATCTTGAAGAAAACAATGTACTTCGTGCAAACTATCGTCGCTGTCTGCCATGACCAGAGAACCGCGGATTTGTCCAGAGAACGGCACATTATCTGGCAGAGGCTTCTTTTCTCGTTTTCCGTCTTCCCAGGGTTCACCGCACGCCTCTGACCTTACGCCCACGTTTCTTCCACTAGCGGTTTTCCTTCGTAGCACGTAGCTACTTCATGTTAAACCTCATTATCCACGCAAAGCCTCTGCGGAGGAGAGAGGCAACCATCGATTGCTGAGTCAGCTGAGATACTAGTAATTTATTCATTGAAGGCTTCTCACTTCTCACAGCTGTGTTTCAGTCATGAGTTCTGTAAGCGTTTCCGAACGGGCTTTAGCTGCTTTTAACAACAACGATGAAGAAATACTGCGAAAAATCTACGATGATTTGTCATCTAGATTACAGTCATCGATTTATTTCAAGCGAGGAACATTTAGACGCGATTGGAAGCATTTCGATCGAGCTTCTGAATTTTGGCACGGAGTCATTTATTCCCCCACTGCTGTCAGTCCTGTAAGGTAAGGCTGGAAAGTTAAGATCGTCTTGTTTCATTTCAAATCTACAGTCTAGTGTCGAACATGTGTTTTTGTCCAGTCTCAATATCGTATTATTTATCATTTTGCGACTGTATATTTATTCATCAAGGCTGCATTAGCATATTTCACGTGTGACAGGAGCTCTTATTTACTTATATGAATTTGAAAGGATCAATTGATCCTTAAGCCAAGGTTTAGTTCAAATTTAAATTGGATCTTTCTTTTCATGATTTTGAAATGAATACTGTTTTCAAATTATTGTTAGTCTCGCTATCTTGCTCTGATGAGATATATTTTATAATTAAGCGGCGTGTTCGTGAAATATGACCTCAGGTTTATCTAAGTTTATATCGTGTTACGGTAGTAGATAACATATAATTTATTAGAAAATGCCACACTACAAGTCTTTGAGACAATGAATAATTAGTTAATTTTTAGAAAGCATGGTTTTAGAAAGCGTGGGTATTTGCGCCTTGCGCTTGTCTCGTTTCGCTAACTAATATTTTAGTTAGCTTTGTAATATAAATATACGTATAAATGCTGAATAATTTTCTCAATAATGTTTAAAAAACATCCAATTTGGACAAAATCTTTTGTAAACATGATAAAATTGCCTTTAAAAATATGTTTTAAAAGGTTCAAAATTATGCTCAGATGTGCTGTCAGATCGCGGGAAATGCCATTTTAGAGACCCCAATTTCAAAAAATTTCCAGGGGGGGCATGCTCCCAGACCCGCCCAGGACTGTGGACCACAAGATTGACTGACGTTTTCAAATTCCTAAATCCGCCCCTGGAAAGTGCTCTCGAACTTTTGAATTTCTATGTAGTAGTGCCAACATATACAGCGACATTCTTTGGGCACCATCTGGTATCAAGTACAAGCTAGAGCCACATTCATACCACATAAAGATACAAACTAGCGCATCGTGAAAAACTTCTTTCTGTGTCTCTGAGCAGATTAACACTGTCTTTCTCAAGAAGAAACCACGACGTCATAATTTAAATGTTGCTATATAGAAAATTTTTTGTACTTTTCTTCGACAATATCTTGTAGTTGTTCGTATTGCGCGATTATCGATCTCGTCAGCCGAAGCAATACAATCAGTCATCGTCTTGGCACATTCCGAAAGCAGATTGAGATTCGTCAAAATGGGCTACTATATACTCCAAACATATAACGGACGATTCCGTTTCGATCCATAGCCAGCAGAACAACTAAATGATGATGAAATCCGACATTTTTGTTGTCAAATTATATGCGCTCTCGTTGTTTCTTCCTTTAATATTAGTCACCGGCGCAAGTTTGGGTTCACAACCCTTCTCAATGGCGGACGCAATTTCCAGCATTTCAAACGTTTATAACTTTAAACCTATTTGTTTATATCGGTTCAAATTTTGTACACGGGGTATTTGTATCTCAATAAAGTTCGTGGAAGTTCCGCCAAACTTTGTGGTCGATTTTTCGTCTCAGTGACACTTTGTCTCCATTACTCATAAAAGACCAAATCAAATTAAAATGTTTGACCTTGTTGGTAACACTGTCTGATATAAAACAAACTGTTTCAGTATGTCTAATCAGACATATTATTAAAATTATTAAAACAGATCAGTTTCAGTCTCAGCTAATAAACGTAAATAAATGTATTTTAACTGTTTGTTAGTAAGCGATTAACCAAATTTCTGGCAGATTCCGTTGATTCCGTTGATTCTGTCGATTCCATTAAATAGATACGCCGAATGAAACGGTCCAGACTGTAAAGTTGGCCAATTAACTGTGCGGAGAATTTTCGATCGTCATTGCCGTTTTTGCGCGGACAGATTGCCAAAATTGCGTAAAATGCTCAGGAGAATGGCAAAAAATGGCGAAAAAGACATGTTTTCAGTCAATTTTTGGGAAAATGCGCGGATTTCGCCAAGTGATTTTCGACTTTATTACATTAAATTATTTTGTATTTCAAGTAAAAAACTCTTGTCGCGTTATTTACACAAAGTGAATGATGCTTCAATGGTTTAGTAGAAGGCTTATCAAGAAGGTCTGCTACACTTCAACCTTTCTAGAGCGCCGGCTACGCAGGATTGCCAGGCTACAACCTTTCCTGTATGCATGACTTTCAGGTAAGACGTCTCACCTGACCCTGACCTGGGCCTAGATTTTTGATGGTGTGAACGACTTTTACCTGGGCTAGGCTGACCTGGGCCTAGATTTTTGATGGTGTGAACGACTTTTACCTGGGCTAGGCCTGACCTGGGCCTAGATTTTTGATGGTGTGAACGACTCTTACCTAGGCTAGGCCTGACCTGGACCTAGATTTTTGATGGTGTGAACGACTCTTACCTAGGCTAGGCCTGACCTGGGCCTAGATTTTTGATGGTGTGAACGACTTTTACCTGGGCTAGACCTGACCTGGGCCTAGATTTTTGATGGTGTGAACGACTTTTACCTGGGCTAGGCTTGACCTGGGCCTAGATTTTTGATGGTGTGAACGACTCTTACCTGGGCTAGGCTTGACCTGGGCCTAGATTTTTGATGGTGTGAACGACTTTTACCTGGGCTAGGCCTGACCTGGGCCCGGGCCTGAACTGACCCTGAGCTTGGTCTAGTGTGAACGGGTTTTACCTGGGCCTGACCTGAGATTGGCCTCATTGCGATTGGTAATGGGAGCCAGCAATGAACGTTGGTAGGTTCAGTAACACGCCAAATTATAATAATACGCGCCAGAACAGCTTCTCGATCGGTTCTCTGCTTCGATTAGTTTAAATTTTTCATTGCTCATGGCAAATCGGCATTGGACGGATGACGAGACAGAGTATCTAATCACGATGTGGAGTGATCAGAACATCCAGGAACAGCTCGATAACTTCAGCGTTAGAAATAATAAGGGTTATAACCCTAATAATACACGAGGATCCGCCATTACGTTATACACTTGTGAAGCTACTTCGTGTAAGCTAGCCATAACGAGGCTACATAGAGCCTAATTTCTCCTGGCCAGACCTAGGTTGGTAGTGTGCGTGAACGCGGCTCATACTGCTTGCGAAATGGTAACCGTAAAGGATCGGAATGCATGAAGATATACACGAATAACCAAAACCCAAACTCCAAGATACTGTGGAGAGGAGATCTCTACTTTGCCAGTAGCTACCATGTTCTATAAAATCCAAGGTGGACTTGTGGGTGTCAAATTTCCTGAGGAGGTGTGTTCTTCAAATCATGGTTGTTCAAATAGAGTATAACACCTCTCCTTTTTGCCAGAGAGTGCAGTTTAAATTAGAGTATATATAAGTATTCATTTTATCCTAGAACAATAGTTACATGCATGGAATCATATTCCATATATAGTAATCTCTCACAAGGGGTGGTGCCCAATACAGGGGGGTCCTGGGGCATTCTCCCCTGGAAAATTTTTAAAATTTGAACGTCTGGAATAGCTTTTTCCATATTTTCAGCGTGAAATTATAATCGCAAATAACCAACAAGCTACAGCATTTATTTTCAAGTTATCAATGAAGAAAAATCTGTTAAACACCTGGTGTGGTGTTTTTTCGGTGTCATTAACCTTGCCATTTTCATCCGATATTGCAAACAGAAAATAGAATTTTGTGTGTTGTAATTATATACCATATCCTGTGTTTCTAAAAGAGTTTCATTTTCACCATTAAATTAAAGCATTAATCATGAGTTAAAAAGTCCTTTGCCAATTTTTACAAATACAAGTTTTCTTCCAGATCACTCCCTGACAAATCTGTAAATTTTTTGGGGGGCTAGGGTTCCTGACAGGGGGGTTGTCTGTTCAGTTATAGATGCACAGATGACGTCACAACGTGGTAAGAACAAAAAAGTGGCCCACGAGACGCAGTCGAGTGCACGACGTTGTGACGTCTTCTGTGCATCTATAACTGAACAGACAACAAAAAAAATGGAATCTATTTGTTAAATATAGCCATTTGTATGTAAATATTAGTTATATATCTCTAAACCTCCTAGTATAGTGTAATAAAAGTAGCGTGCTGCGTAGGCAGTGTAGAAACAACAATCGAAATATAGTAAGGTTAGATATACTGCCGAAACAGAGAAACGTAGGAGTCTAACGTTTCGACGTTAGACTCCTACGTTCTCTGTTTCGCCAGATATATATTAACCATAGTATAGCAGTGTAATACTGCAGATACGTGAGTATTTCATTAAAGCACGGACGTGACACAGAATAGTGGCACGGATTTCTGGAAATCGTCAGCTACCCATAGTGCGTTGTAAAGGACTTTTCCCGATATTTTTGTCGCCAAATTTAGCTGTGGTGAATTCTTGTCTAGATTTTTGTTGGTGGATCGGAGTTCTGTCCAAATTTCTGTCGATTTCTCGACATTTCTAGCTAGTAACTCCGGCTAGACTCCTATAGTTTCAACATTTATGGAGCGTATTTTCATAATACGTAAGCTAGCGAACCCTAGTGGCGTACCGACGACATTTTGATTCGGGGGGGGGGGGAGTGGGGGGTGTTTCAGAATTTACCGACGTGAAACCCATGATTTACCGACGAAACCCAGGCGGGTTTATATATATGTCACACCCCCTGTTCCGGGCCGGCTGGCAGTTTCCCGAACCTATACCGAACGTAGCGAGTTGGGTCCGGAAAGCTGCCAGCCCCCCGAGGTACGTCAATCCCGGACGCACCGAACCTGCAAGTGCGTTTGGTTTTTGTCCCATACCACCTACAAGTTAACCAACAAGCCGCATTTTGATGAAAATGCTTCTTTGATATTAACTTCGCAATTCTCCGAATGCACATAAGTGCTGAAGGAAATGCTTTTTTTAATATTAAAACAATGTTGCATATTTAGTAAATTTTATTAAATATTGTAACGAAGATCACATCAGTAAGACTCACACAATAAATATGACCTCAATAAAAGGTGGTGCGCTCGGACGGAGTCGGAGGTGAGCTCGGAAAAAGCGCACCTCTTCGGAACCAATAGGAAAGCCGCTTTTACCCCGGGTATGGATAAATTACACAATAACATTTTAATCCAACGAAAAAAGCTTCACTCCGAACAGATTTTCGATCGGCATTCACGCGAACATATCCGCAACACGCCAGACTCGTGCAATGACGTTTTATCTTAATCAGAATGCCGTTTAGCAACCATTTTGAAAAATGGTTTGTCACAGATGGAACTGGGGACGTATGGATCCCAATTTATTTTGACGCTTCCATATTTATACAATAAATTATACTAGCTTTACTAAATTCTACATTCCCTTTTTTCAGTACTAAACAACATATGATTTTTTTTCCGTATTTTATCAGTGTTAAAAGTAAGCAAATATCTTAGAACTTTAATAATCTAATTTTTATGTGTATTCTGATATATATCTTAAGTAAGTCATTAATATATCTTCTACATGTCACAATCTTTTGACCAACAGGTCTTCTTAACGGATCGTTCAAACAGTCCTCTTTTAAGGATTTTTTCGTGGGGGGAGGGGGGGGGGGGGGGGTGGCTTTCACAAAAAAAAGAGACTCTTCTAGGGGGTCCGGGCTTGCCCTTATTTTTAAGAACTATACTGAAGAAGGTCATAAAATGTCATCAAAACTAGTTAAAACACAACACATTTCACTTTCAAATATAATATGGAAAATGTTGTGAGGAACAATAAAAATATTTTTCGTCACCACATACACCTTATCAAAATAAAAACTATTTAACTAATATAAAGATTTATCTATATACCTTGGTAACAACTGAAACTATTCAACTGACTTGCTTAACCATGCATATACATTTTATCTTGGGGCAAAACGGGACTTTTACGGGGGGAGGGCAAAATCAATTCGTGAGGGGGGCTCAAGGGGGGATTGCATGGGGGTCCTTGGTTCACTACGACGAACTATGGGTGGTTCAACTGTTGTTTGAATCTGACTGGAACTAATATTGTTCTCATGTTCAGTTACGCCACTTTGCTATTTTCTTGATCAACCTCAAAATTCCAAGAGTTTTGATCTTCGACTTCGGTTTCAGGTATTTGATTCTTCCGTGACATATTTTCTGGTGCCGCATATCTCACACACTTGTAGTGAGAACTGTTTCGGGAAATCTGTCTTTGATCTGTAACTCTATTTGCGGTAAACATTGTTCTTTTTACTGTTTCCACGATGTATGGAATCCGCTCAAAAGGCGTATTGAATTTGTTCTTTCTTCTTTGACGCACTAAGACTGTATCCCATCTTCGTTGCCAAATATAGTGTCGTCACTCAATGTAATAACATGTGGTGGCAGGGTGGGCCGGGGGGCCAACGCCCCCCCAGCTGTGGTTGCAGAAGGGGCGCCAAGACTTAACAAAATAAACCTATTTCTTTGTATAGCTATGTCTTCAATGGTGGGATATAAAGATCTGAAATCTGTAATCTTTTGTGTTTTCTATGAAGTTTTATTAATCTTCAGAATTCTGTAAAATCTCACTCTAAAATGCAGGAAATGGCATGTCAGAGACTCTAGATTTCAACATTTTCCAGGGGAGCAAGCCCCCGGACCCCCCTAGATATTTGACGCTACTTCGGCGCTAGCATTGGCGTCGCCTTTGAGAGAACCCATTGTTTGCATGTTGTAATATTACATGTTGCTACATGAGTTATTTTAAAACAAAAAATGTGATCATTTATCAAATACAGTAATGTCTCTTTTACATATTTTTTTTGGGGGGAGGGGGGGGGGGGGGGGGGGGGCGCTAAAGCTACGCCACTGTTGACGCTCCCATATTTATACAAGAAGAGTTAATCTGTATATGCAAATACTTAAACTACAGGACGTAATATCGTTTTAGAATCTTTGGAATCTGCTATATTTCTACTTTGAAACTGTGAAAAATGAACACGCGGTGGATATCTTTTAGAATGCCATTGTTTTGTTAGGTTGAGGTTGAATTTAAGCTGCTCACGCAAAATTGCTAGTTTTCAAATAACTTTTTTCATATCGTATCAAACTATTTTTAGCGAATTTCAGGGAGGGCGATACCCTGCGAGCAAAGCCTTCTTTGCCTTATTTCTTCACTGAAAGAGAGGAAGAAAAGAAGGCTCTGCTGTATTCGTTTTTGGCTTCGCCCAAAATTTAGGACGAAACGGGTTATTTCGAAATGGGTTACTTCGTCCTAAATCTTGGACGAAGCCAAACACTAATACAGCAGAGCATTCTTTTCTTCCTCTCTCTCTCAGGGAAGAAATAAGCCGGGAAAGAAGGCTCTGCTTGCAGAGTAGGATGCGACAACATGATCATCCAGACGTCCACAATCGCCACATGGAGCAGGACCACATGCATGGGGCCACAATAACTTTGCGACAACAATCAAGAGAATCAACTGGAGAGCATGTTCATTACTCTCTTTAGATATGAGTGCAATTAATCAATTTTTTTAGAGCTTGAATCAAGTTCTTTATTTTTGTATTAACACATTATCCATCACTTTAAGCCTGGCTGTGGCAAGGGGCAATGGTCCAATCACATACAGGTTTTTATTGCTGGCTAATTCAATACTGTATATGATTGGACCATCGCCCATTGCCGCAGCCATGCCGCAGCCATGCCGCAGCCATGCCGCAGCCATGCCGCCGGCTCTTACGGCTATATGGAAACCAGGCTTTAGCTTGCTTGATTAAATAATCCGATTAACTTGCGCAAAGTGGTCGCGTCTGTCGAACGTGGTGCATATTGTTCAACGTAAGCGTGGAGGTACATACTGTTATCGAAGCATGAACGTTGTTGGTTTGTATCTTCCCCCCTCCCTCACTAAACAAAAATTCATTATTTATTTATTACTTTTTTCTGGCATATTTCTCAAAATTACCCTATATCTTCGCTCACCTAGTGTGACGGGTGCCTGGAGTCTGGTGTGGGGGCTCATGGCTGGCTTGCGGGGATTTGCCAGTCATGAGAGCGGTATCTGGGGGCTGGCTGTGGAAGTGAAAGCCTCTGGATGACCCAGGCACCCAACCTGCACAAGCGATGCGGCCAGTTGTTAATTTACGATCAGGTGGAGTTAAATTTTTTCCTTCCTGGTTTGCTCACCCAGTACTTTTTAATGGAGTAATAAGAATATATATACTATAATAAAAAGGCTTATTAAAATAATGTCTTTCAGAGATGGGTTAATGGAGATTTTTAGAGTAGACTACGTACTATTATTATATGGCACGAATTACTTCCGGTAAAATCACGCGCTATGATTGGTTGCTGACGTGGCGAGATTTCTCTGTAATGCCCGCGGGCATTATGAAAATTGTTAATGCCCTACGATTGGAAACAAACAAAAAATCCTAATAAGAAAGTTATTGCTACAAAAAACAACGAAAATAAATGAGATATTACTAGCCAGATCTCGGTTTGATATTTTAGCGTAAAGACCTAACTCTCGGTTATTAAGTAGTTAATAATTTACCAACAACGTCTTGACTGGTTTTCTGCACTTTCAGAATGGTTATAACAATAGACCAAGTTTTGGAAAAGATTGGTGGGCATGGTCGATTTCAATATATTTTACTGTTCTGTATGTCTTATATATACATGGCAATGGTGGCGTATCATGTGATGGTGATTGCTTTCATAGCTGGTGAACCAACCTGGGAGTGTGTACGCAACAGTACAGTATGTAATTTAACTGAATCAGTTACCACAGTGAGTAAACATTACCATGAAAGATGCAGTATGTTGAGATCAGAATGGAAGTTTTCTGATACGTACACCTCGACAGTCACGGAGGTAAAACCATACAAATAAACAATTGTTAATGTATTACAGATAAGTTTTTGTTAATACAAATCAGTGTTACAGTAACGAAGTAAATTTACTTCGTTTATTAGGTAAAAATACAGTAGTTACTGTACTTGTAATTAAGTAAAAAAAAATTTAACTTTTTAACTTTCTACTTTTTGTTTTATCGCTGAAGTAAAAAAAATAAATTTTACAATGCAATCGGACTACTCGGTTCCATTCCATGCTTTCGCTGGAGACTACTTTGGTTTTGTATGTAGGCTTATTAGGCCTCTAGCCATAAGCTAGTACAATCGAGTAAATTAATATCTCCTATTATCTAGAAGAAAGTTAGTAGGAGTATTAGTATAAATAAAATTAGGTTACAAGAGAAATGATTATAAGAGTGAACTAATGTTCTTGCAAGCATGCCCTGCAGCATTCGCAGTCGCATTCATTGAAGTCAATTTTTCTTATATTGGATTTAAAAATACTAAGAGAACTAGCGGTTCTTAGTTTATCTGTCTGCAGTGTGTTCCAAATCTTGGTGCCATAATACTGGAAACTGTTGAATGCCAAACTTTTTCGTTTCGTTTTTTGGGATTCGTAATTTAAGGATTCCCCTAAAATTATAACTATTATTTCTTATTTCTAACATTTCTGCTATGAAATTCGGAGCTAATCCGTTTAGTGATCTGTAAATCATGATACACATGTCTTGTATGCGCCTATTATACAAGGTAGTCATGCCCATACGTTCCAGGAGTTTATTGTAAGTACTACGTTTATCGTTAAGAATTATTCGTAGGACAATTTTTCTAATTTCGCAGAATTAGACTTGCCGCAATGCATCCATATAGTGGAGCAATAAGTTAAGTGAGGAAGAATGAATGCGTTGTAAAGCTTCACTTTGGTGTCAATTGACATTATTTTCTTAAGCCTACTAAACGGTTCCAGGAGTGTTCACCCAGGACTTTAACTTCAGAACTTTTACTTAAGTAAAATGTATAATACAATTCGATACGATACGATACGATACCATGTGATGCACGATATCAGATGGCACCGAACCGCAGAGGAGAGCATGAGCAGAACACGACGAGCAGGGCAGGGGAGAACAGAGCAGTCCAACAAAAGTCAACGCAAGACAAGGCAAACCAACACAATACAATGTGGCGACGGATCGAGCTATGGCAGATACTTAAAGTGCCTAGCAATATGACACGAAATTAAGTCTGTCTTAGTTGAAAGAATTGTCTTGTTTTTGAGATACTTCTGTTTGTTTGTTTGTTTGTTTGTTTGTTTGTTTGTTTGTTTGTTTGTTTGTTTGTTTGTTTGTTTGTTTGTTTGTTTGTTTGTTTGTTTGTTTGTTTGTTTGTTTGTTTGTTTGTTTGTTTGTTTGTTTGTTTGTTTGTTTGTTTGTATTTGTTTGTTTGTTTGTTTGTTTGTTTGTTTGTTTGTTTGTTTGTTTGTTTGTTTGTTTGTTTGTTTGTTTGTTTGTTTGTTTGTTTGTTTGTTTGTTTGTTTGTTTGTTTGTTTGATATGTAAATGTAACATGTTGTGACGTACACGAGCATAATGACTTATCGGAGAACGTGATATATCTTTGCTATTATCAAACTAAACCTAATTCGAAGGAAGCACGTGGGTGTGTTTCTCCCACAACACCAAACATCTAGAATTTCAAGAGCTGATTTCGTTTGATAATAGCAAAGAGAATATATATATAGCCTTCACCGATAAGTTATATTAATGTACATGTACGTCATAAGATGTGACATATCAATATATTATCAAACAATGTGAAATATCTCAAAAACGAAATCAAGGAAACCAAAATTCTTAAAAGATGTAATTACTTTGTCGTTTCAAGTGTTCCTTCAAATAAGACAAACGTAATTTCTATGTTATATACACATTTATAAAATAAGGTGCCCTCTACGCACGCTCTGATCGACTGGGCTCAGACTGGGCTCCGTGCCAACCTCGTACCCAGGGCCATTTGTAGGGAACTGGGCCAAGATGGCGGGAACAAATGGCCCTGGTGGAGACTAGGCTATCTCAGCCTCTGATTGGTCAAGAGCTTATGGCGTAAATCAGACGGTTTGATTTTGTATTTTTTTTAAAAAAATTGTATTTTGACCTTGTCGGTTGTTCCTGCACACGGCACGTGAAATTATATTTTAAACCATGCAATAATTAGGTGTAATTAGTTATAATTACTGTGTAAAGAACTGAGTTCTAGTTAATAAAGTGCGCAATATACTGCGCATTTTGAGCTAGCCTCCACCAGGGCCATTTGTTCCCGCCATTTTGTTTTATTCGCCATCTTGGCCCAGTTCCTTACAAATGGCCCTGGGTACGAGGTTGGGCTACGTGCATTTATAAGAGTATGAAGATCATGAATGACGTAAAATGGCGTGGTGTATAGGTTGGCGTCACCTGGCGGGAAAAGCAGTTTGTTTTTTTCCTTCATATTTTATAAAACAAATACGACATACCGCTCCTGTGCATATGTACTCTTATAAGGGTATATTTGACGCAATTTGAACACGAAAGAAGTGATATATCGTACACGAGAAGCGGTTTATTATCTGATTTGAAAACACCGAGGTGTGAGTTGAAAAACGAGGCGAGTGTTTTTAAATCAGATAATAAACGGCTTTCGAGTGTATGATATAGCTTCTTAAACAAATCAGTATTTAAAGAGAAATTTGAGGTAGAACTTGTCTTAATTTATTTAACAAATAAAACATAAAGCTCCGTGCATATGTATATTCTTATAAAGGCACGTTTGTCGTCATTTGAACACGAAAGAAGTTGAGTAGAGGCACGAGGCGATAGCCGAGTGCCTTTACACTTCTTTCGTGTTCAAATCACGTCAAACGTACCTTTATAAGAGTACATGTGCACAGGAGCGATATGTTTTATTTGTTTTATAAAAGGAAAAATCAAACTAAAAAAAGTAAGGTAGCTTTGGAATTTGGCGGGCTTTTCCGGCCAGCTGACGCCATTCTACGCCATTTTACGTCATTCATGATCTCTGTTCCCTTCCCTTATAAATGCATGGAGTCCAGCCAATCAGAGCGTGCGTAGAGGGCACCTTATTTTATAAGGGCGTTTATTACCACATCTCACAACAACGTCTCGGTAAAGGTACTGTTACACGATGCGATTTTTCTTGCAACTTTAAACAAATCACTGAATGTTGTAAGTTGCATAAAAAATCGCACCGTGTAACACCCCGTAGCAACTTGCGATTTTGTCATTTTTGCCGTGTTGCAAGTTGCAAGAATTATTAATGAGTTTGAGAAGTGTATAAAAAGAATTTCTTTCGTCTTCAAATGACGTCAAACGTTCCTTTATAAGAGTACATATGCATGGAGCTTTATGTTTTATTATTCATGAAAAATTTCAATTTTATTCACGTTTAGTACGATCTTGTCTGTGGTGATTCTATTCTTCAAAGTGTTGCGTCCTCATTATATTGGGTTGGATGGCTTATTGGAAATATTTTGATGGGTTATTTCTCAGATAAATTTGGTAGAAGCAAGGCTTTGCAGTTATCAACTGTACTTGTGTTCTTGTTCACTTGGATTATAATCTGGCCAAAGGCATTCTGGATATTTATGGTTTGCCGCCTTCTCACTGGATTTGGAAGTGGTGAGCATTCTTGTGATATATATATATATATATATATATATATATATATATATATATATATATATATATATATATATATATATATATATATATATCGGACAAGATGTTCAGCTACAGCTCAAAGTTTTGTAAAAGCTTTATTAATAAATAAAGTTTAAATTTTCGGCAGCATGCCACCGCCTTCTTCAGAAGTAAAGAATCAAATAAGTAATTAAAAATACAACTATATGTAAGCAAAAATGGAATAAGTTATACAAGCATGAACAAATATGAATAATGTAGTGAATAATTAGGCTATTGTTGTATAAAATCATGTTGATCATTTAATCCAGTTTGATTTGTTAACAAAGAGCCAATCCAAAAGTTTTCACATTGTCTTAGATCATCAGTCCGCTGATCAATTAAAATAAATTTTAAAGTGGAATGAACAGCATCATGACAATCCAAAAAATGATTAACAATACTACAAGTTCTACGTTTACGTTTAATGTGTGATTTGTAATTTGCGAGGCGGCTCTTAAAATTAACAGTGGAACCAACTCCCTGCAAACCACAAGTCACACATTGTGTAAGATAACCACATTAGGTGAAGTACATGTGAGGAATTTACAAATTTTAAACAATTTGTTAGTGGCAATAGAACGAAATGTAGTACCTGTCAGCAAAAAATTGCTACAACAATCACAACGTTTGGCTTTGCTTTTAAAACAACCCAACTTGTCCATATCACCTACATGTACTTCCTTATAAGGATTTGAAGGTGCTAATAGTTCTTTCAAATTGGCATTGCGTTTATAAGACACTCGAATAGCGTTTATAATCGGTAATATTTCCTTAGCTCGATCATCCGTCTCAATAATAGATTGATGTTTCTTAAAGATTTTCCGAATGTCGGGCGCTCTGGGATTATACTTAACACTGAAAACACAATGCCAACCATCACCTTTTTTCCTACTTTTCCGTGCTTCCAACCGGGTCATATTAGCAACTTCCTTAAATTGCCCTAAAACATGTGATTTATCATGGCCACATTCAATTAAATAATTAATATACTCATCACTCTTAACTTTAAAATCCTCGTCATTAGAACAAATTCTACGTAATCTCAAAGCAACTCCCTTGGCAATGCCAAGTATTTGCGATCTAGGATGACAAGATTTGGCGTTAAGGTACAAGTGCGCATCAGTGGGTTTACTATAAACAGATGTTTCCAAACGATTATTGGTACGGCAATGGGCCCTAAAAATTCTTGTTCCTATGCTGATATTGTTGCGGAAAATATAGATAAAAGTGTTTCGGAATCGAAGGCTTTGTATCCGGAGTTGCGATCATCGGATCATGGTTTCGATTTCGGGATGACACGTTTGTATTTTGGCGAGGTACAGTGCAGCGACTTTATCAATTTTTTGATGACTTAAATTCATTTGATTCTCATCTGCAATTTACCATGGAAGTGGGTGGAAAATCTTTGCAATTTTTAGATCTTCTGATCTCTATTTCTAATAATCGTTTGGAAACATCTGTTTATAGTAAACCCACTGATGCGCACTTGTACCTTAACGCCAAATCTTGTCATCCTAGATCGCAAATACTTGGCATTGCCAAGGGAGTTGCTTTGAGATTACGTAGAATTTGTTCTAATGACGAGGATTTTAAAGTTAAGAGTGATGAGTATATTAATTATTTAATTGAATGTGGCCATGATAAATCACATGTTTTAGGGCAATTTAAGGAAGTTGCTAATATGACCCGGTTGGAAGCACGGAAAAGTAGGAAAAAAGGTGATGGTTGGCACTGTGTTTTCAGTGCCAAGTATAATCCCAGAGCGCCCGACATTCGGAAAATTTTTAAAAAACACCAGTCTATTATTGAGACGGATGATCGAGCTAAGGAAATATTACCTATTAACGCTATTCCAGTGTCTTATAAACCATAGTCAATCGAGATATGGTCTGGAAACTCAGCTAAAGTCTTTGGTCTATCTTTTTGTTCGCCTTTATGCATTTTTGTGCACGGTGCACGGTCACTGAACACATTGATTTTAGTATAATGAACGAATTGTCCAATAGCAACGTTTCAGTTCAATGCACGGTGTAAGGTACGGTTCAACATAAAATCACAGCTCATTATAGGCGCTTTGAAGTTTGCCGAGTTTCCAGACCATATTTCGATTGACTATGTATAAACGCAATGCCAACTTGAAAGAACTATTAGCACCTTCTAAGACAATGTGAAAACTTTTGGATTGGCTCTTTGTTAACAAATCAAACTGGATTAAATGATCAACATGATTTTATACAACAATAGCCTAATTATTCACTACCATTATTCATATTTGTTCATGCTTGTATAATTTATTCCATTTTTGCTTATATATAGTTGTATTTTTAATTACTTATTTGATTCTTTACTTCCGAAGAAGGCGGTGGCATGCTGCCGAAAATTTAAACTTTATTAATAAAGCTTTTACAAAACTTTGAGCTGTAGCTGAACATCTTGTCCGATATATTAATGTGGTTGCAGTTGAGACGAGTTTGGTCCATTGTTACCTATCTATCTATCTATATATATATATATATATATATATATGTAATGTTTACAACACGAGCGGCCGTGTTGTATTGAATATACATGCAATCACGAGCCGAAGGCGAGTGATTGTATATTCAATACAACAAGGACGCGAGTATTGTAAACAACTTGTGAAATGAATGAATAGTAAAAATCCCATTGGGATATTGAGATGCTAATTAGTTACAAGATTAGTGGTTGTATCAGAAGAGTATACATCCACTAGTGGTTGTAACTAATTAGCATCATTGGTTTTAGTTTGTATGGGGTTTTAATACAGGGGTATACATGTGACGTAATTTCTGAAATTGGATTGGCTGCAAAACTCATGAATTAGTAATGAATTTCACAAATATATATATATATATATATATATATATATATATATATATATATATATATATATATATATATATATATATGCGTTAGGCCCTGTTTACGTGCATGAAGCGGATTCACAGTCGTATCGGATCCGAAAAACGCCAGTTAAGTCACTGAATCCGGCAGATGTTTACATGGAGAATCCGATCTGTTTGGAACACTATTTTCTGTGCTTTTTTCAACAGGTTTATCATGTAATTTTTGTGAAACCGTGTTTACATGAATCAGATTGGAAACATTCAAGCTGATTCTTGCCTGAATCTCAAGTCAATCCACTCAACTTCGTGGATTGATTTCAGCCATTTGTTTTGATCAGATCGAAAACTTTCAATCTTCTTCATGTAAACGCAACAAGGAGGAAACAACATGCATGCGAGATTTAACTTGGACATTCAATCCACGATAGTCAATCGAGATATGGTCTAGAAACTCGGCAAACTTCAAAGCGCCTATAATGAGCTGTGATTTTATGTTGAACCGTACCTTACACCGTGCAACATCCTTTGTTTTAGGTTTATTAATATTTAAATAGCACGGTTGAGTGATTGAACTGAAACGTTGCTATTGGACAATTCGTTCATTATACTAAAATACAATGTGTTCAGTGACCGTGCACCGTGCACAAAAATGCTAGCTGAGTTTCCAGACCATATCTCGATTGACTATGAATCCACTTCATGTAAACAGGGCTTATTCAAATTAACGATTAATTCAAGAATGTTCATTTCTATAGTGAAGAAAAACTTTAATAATTATCGTTTTAGGTTCAGTTGTAATTACAGTATTTAAAGGCTGTTAAGGTTTTAAAATTTTTGCCACTAAATTGCCAGCTGAGAATTATTTCAAGAAAGAAAGAAAATAGAAGATATATCCCAAAGGTATCATTTCAGAACTCAAGATGTAAGTTCAAACAAGATGAAGGTCTGAGTCAACAGGTCGAAAGCTCAGCAATAACTAATATCAATTAAACCTGGTGTTACCACAAATTCGTGCTTCTAATACTGATGAATTGTTTTTTAATTAAATTAGGGGGAGCTTGTATGTGTTGTTTTATCATGTTGGTGGAATTTAGTGTCAGTGAACGACGTGGAATTTTTGGGTCGTCATTGTGGCTTTCTGGTACGGTTACTTATTCGATGATACCTCTGTTTGCTTATGTCATACGTGATTGGCGATATCTAATGCTTGTTGCAGCACTAATGGCAACACCGGTGATGGCTTTTGTTTGGTGAGTTTACTAGTTAATCTGTGGAACGTATAAAGGTAAAGCGCTGCGTAGCCGCGTAGGATACAGTGTCTTGGATATAGAGCAAAGTGAAAGGATGGTAAACTGCGCATATATGCGGGTAATGGTAGTGGTAGTGGCAGTGGTAGTGGTAGTGGTAGTGGTAGTGGTAGTGGTAGTGGTAGTGGTAGTGGTAGTGGTAGTGGTTGTAGTTGTAGTTGTAGTTGTAGTAGTGGTTGTGGTAGTGGTAGTGGTAGTGGTAGTGGTAGTGATTGTAGTAGTGGTAGTGGTAGTGGTAGTGGTAGTGGTAGTGGTAGTGGTAGTGGTAGTGGTAGTGGTAGTAGTGGCAGTGGTAGTGGTAGTGGTAGTGGCAGTGGCAGTGGTAGTGGCAGTGGCAGTGGTAGTGGTAGTGGTAGTGGTAGTGGTAGTGGTAGTGGTAGTGGTTGTAGTAATGTGGTAGTGGTAGTGGTAGTGGTGGTGGTAGTGGTAGTGGTAGTGGTAGTGGCAGTGGCAGTGGCAGTGGCAGTGGCAGTGGTAGTGGTAGTGGTAGTGTGGTAGTGGTAGTGGTAGTGGTAGTGGTAGTAGTAGTGGCGGCGGTGGCAGCGGCAGCAGCAGTACCAGTACCAGACGGTCTGAACAATAATATGATTTTAATAAATGGTTTTCTTGTATAATTATCTTCAATTAATCTCTTGGCGTTTATAATAGGTTTATCCCAGAGTCTCCGCGCTATTTGTTGGTCCACGGTAAATACGAGGAAGCACGTAAAGTACTGAGACAAGTAGCAAGTTGGAACAAGAAAGACATGCCTGAGGAAGACATTTTTACACCAAAACAAGCATCTGATGAAAAATCTGATTTTAGGGATTTGTTTTATAACAAAACCATTTCATTAATAACTTTAACGACATGGTTGTCATGGTAAGAGATTCTCTTTCCTATTTAAAATTATTTAAAATATAATTTTACCTGGGTGCATGTGATGACGTCATCATTATCATCATTATCATCATAGTATATAATTGACTGGGATGTTAGATAATTACTAATTTGATATTTAAAAGTAATCATTTCAAATTTTTAGTTCTTTCAGTTACTGATCAGTTACTGTTTTCAAAATATGGATTATGTTTTAAGTGACCAAATTCTTGATGTCATGCAACTAAGTTGTCTTGACCACATTACGTTGTTTCATTTCTTTTTTCAGGTTTACATGCGCCCTAATGTTTTATGCAGTATCCTATGGGTCCGTTTATCTTGGTGGCAATCTTTATCTAAGTTTTTTCCTCACAAATATAATTCTTATTCCATCGACTATTTCCGCCATTATCGGCATCAACAAGTAAGAAATATTAGTTTTATTGGTCGTTTTGGAATTACAAGTCGCACAATACAAGGTTCATTTCTTTTTTAGATTTAGCCGTAAAAGGTTAATCGTGATTGGATTAGTAATGGCTGCTGTTGCTTCTCTGATTACCGCTGCCATCCCAACTGACAGATCTAATACAGGTTGTGTGCTGCATTCAATAAAAAATATAAAAACTCAATAATTGTTAGAAAAATTCAAAAGAAATAAATATTTAATCAGTATTTAAAAACCGGAGGTAGATTACAATTAAATTTAGCAAACTTTAAAGTCGATTTTCTCTTAAAATATAGATCCGTTTGAGAAGCTATATCCAACACTCGTCAGCGTTCATCCTCCGATGTCTAAATACAGCCAAGCTGCCGTTAAAAATTTAAAACTCGGGTTTGCCTCGTATTTTCAACTTGCTTGGCTATATTTAGAAATTGAAGGAAGAACACTGACTAATAATATTTTATCAGTTTGGTTGATGAGAACGTCCTCTATATCCACCTGGATGCTCTGCAAAGCCTGTCCAGCAAAACTGCAATAATTTCTGCACTACTAAAATAAAGCTGTGGCGTGCACAAACTATAGTTTCTCTGGTTATGTGTGTGCGTCGGGGTGAGGAAAGTGGTGTGTTAACATTTTGTAAAATGTTCTGCTGCAAAATACGTACACTTTAACTTTGTATCTTTTGTTTGTTGTGAAATACAAATAAAACACCGTTTCAACATCAGAATAGTATCTGACAAAAAAGAAATAATACTATATATATAATAATCATATTTTAACAATGTATCAGGAACTGGCAATGTTTGCAATCATTGCAATGCAACGAGTTCAGATTTTTGGGATTTTCAGACAGAAAAATCCGAAAATAGTTTCCTCATTCTATATGTACACCCGACTGAGAGAAACTTTTATACCATGAGCATTTAGCTAAATATTGTTCCCCGAGCTATGGATTGTTTTCACTCACGTAATCATTGGCCCATTTGGGGTGATGAAGCAATACAAAATGTTTGAATAAAAATAGAGCTACAATAGGATCCATAAGATATGGGAAGGTACTCCAATATGGCCGCCATTTGATTGTTTTGGCACATGCACCAATATGGCCGCCGTGACGTCAAATGAAAACCATTTATATGTGTTACTGTCCTAGCTAGACACAATAACGAGACGTATAGTCCAATGTTCTTCTTGAGTTTTTTTTCTTGGAATGTAGATCTGAATTCTAACAAAGTTTAACTATATTACTGTAGGATTTACGGCTGGACGAATCATTTCTGCCATGGCTGGAAAATTCTTTATTTATATTGCTTTCATTACAATCTACATACAAGGAGCAGAAGTATTTCCTACGACAGTCAGGTAAGTCTGACAGTAATAATAGAAGTAGGGTTTATTACAAGTAATATTTGTCATTTTACTTGATTAAACGGGATGTTGCGGGGATTTTTGGTGAAGTAAAAAAGAGATCGCCAATTGACGTTATTGGAGGATTTGTGCCAAGCCACCGAGGGGATGCCACTTTGATTAGAGGCAACCATGGAAACCCCACCACAACCCACCTCCAGGCACCAGTCACACTGCCAAAGCAGTGTAAATATAATTACCTTTCATTCTATCAGGAGTGGGTGGGGCAACACAGCGCAAAAGCAAGAAATCCCCAAGTATCAACTCAATAAACAGCGCGCGCGAAACCTTGACAGCGTGGCTCAGAAAATGAGTAACCGCTGGTTGGCATTGACTTCTTTTTTACCTTACCTAAATTACATTTACCCTCATGAAAATTTCTCGAGTGTATATAAGTAAAAGTTATTGAACCAATCGAGGTCTACTGACTGTTTATAGACCAAGGGCATAACCTGACGATTGTAAACAGCTGACGAGGTCGTGTTCAGTAACTTTCTTATTTCTTCTTTAATTTGATAAATGTGAAAGCGCGATTGTTCAGATGTTTGCTGGATGAGGAAATTTTAGTAAGTTATTACTCAAAAGAGCTAAAAAAGTTATCGGAGTGGGTCGCCAAATCTTCGGGTTTATAGTAAGCATCGGAGGACATAACAAGATGGCGACCACTCAAAGGCGTGCTCCTATTAAGTGTGACATTTTCTCACTGATCTATATATATATAACTGGACTGCGGGTGCTGGTCAAAAATGTGTCCCCATATTCACTTTCAAAATGGCGGCATTTATGGGTTATTCTGCTAATGGTAGCGACCACTGACATGTACTTATCGTATGTATTATAATGCCTTCTCCGAATGTTTTCTCGAGAAATAAACCATGATCTCCATACAACTGGATTTCTCATCCTTTATGGTTAGCAATGAACATTTTGAAGCCACTGGCGGCCATATTGGTACTCCAGGTCCAGTGTACCTTGCGGACTTAAGAGTAGTTAAAATTTACTGGAGGAGCCGTAAAAGCCGTAAAACAATTCTCACATGGCAATTTGGAAGAGGTTAGATGGGATGTTAGGACCTTTTCCGAAGTTGTAGGGCCTTGTAAAGTATGGAATTTAATGAAAACCTATCCCCCACCCCCCTAAAGGAACCCCTAACCCTAACCTTGCCAATGTGGGGGTTTTCATTTTTGGAGCCGGATGAGTGATGGTGACCCTCAAATGGAAACATTTCATGCATAGATATACGAGGTATAGATCGCTGACTCACAAAAGGATCAACTGTTTCGATAGTGACTCCAAAATGGCGGCTCATGCGGGCAAATTCAAGATGGCGGCTCAAGTGACCAAATTAGCGAAAGCCGAGAGAGTGCTTCTTCTGGAATATCACTGCTTCAAATTAACAGAAAAGGAGAATATATTTAAGACAGAAGTGTTTTTGATAGTTATGGTTGACAATTACAGTCATTCACCAGAGTTCAAGATTGGCTGTAGGGCCAGTGTTTCGTTTACTTTCGCAATCTACGACAACCATAAAAATAGATGATAAAGAAAAGTATCTTAAGGGCCTATTTATATAGGGAGGCGAGTTACAGGCCAGCCGAGTTACTCGGCACATGACGAATTCCCCGGTCGGTATAGAACAAACACTGTCTTTCCCACCGCAGTGTTTATATGAGACTCGCCCTGGCGAGAACTCGGCACTGGCAGCCGGGATCTCGGCAAGGCGGGATAAACATTTACCCCATACAAACACTTTTTACCCGCTGGTAAAACCCGATCGGCATAGCGGGATGAATTTTCTATATTCGTTACTTCATGTCACTTTCGTTGCTGATAATCATCTCAAATATTACAACCCACCAGGTAACTCGCTTTCATATAAACGGAACGTAAAGTTTATCCCGGCAAACTGGGTAACTCGACTGACCAAGTAACTCGCCTCGTATAAACAGGCCTTAAGAAAGGTATTTCTACAAAATTAAGGGAATTAAAGCCAAAAAACGAGTAAAACGAAAGCAAGAAGCTCTATCATATGGAAAATATACCGATTTCACGGATCCAAAATTTCGACATTGCGAATAGAAACTCGTATTTTTCCCCTAACATACTGATGTTGTTGAGCTTCCCGACAGTTTTAAAACAGTTCTTCACAGTTAGTTTTTCTTCTGAGAGTCACTTAAAGTGACTTGTCCCGTTAGGGTCACTTGGGCCTTTGTCCGCTTGAGCCGCCATCTTGAATCCCCCATAGTGGGCCCGTCTTCAGATGGGTTTGATTTCCGGTCCGTACGCAAAACGACGCACGCTGATTGGCTCCTGAGAGGTCGGGATTTTACGATATTGACCGACCGGTCAATACGCTTTTTTATTATATGGCACAAGTTACTTCCGTTGAAATTGTGTGCTCTCATTGGCCGAGACGTGTCACGTGCCGGTCGATTATTTTCCGTAATCGACCGGTCGATTACGGATATTGTCAGCCATGTTGTTTGCAACTAAACAACGAAAGAAAACCGCAAGAATTTTGTGAATTCAACAACCTGAGGACTAAATTATGTATGATTGGGACGAGAGCAATCTGGAAGCGAGTTTAGGAGTCCGAAAGCGATGACAACAAAAGCAACAACATTGAAAACGATGAGTTTATGTCACACGCTCGAGGTCACACTAAACTGACTAAAGTACGTATCATGACAAGGTATAAATGTAAGGTTTGTTGTTTCAAAAACCTCGCTTGCTCGGTCTTTACAGAGAAATATCAGACCTCGGTCTTCCAAAAAGACCTCGGTCCGATATTTCTCTGTAAAAACCTCGCGTTCGGTTAATAAGAAGTTATTCTCGGCCCTATAAGTTTTGGCGGGAACATTTCTGAGTTGATTTGAATACAAATAAAAGAGAAATAGGTATCTTTATTCAAATATTCTGAAGAATAAAATGTGTTGGAACATCACTGCTGGTTTTCTTTAAAGCTGTTTGTCTACAAACATGACAAATAAAAGCCGAATTGGTGTAAATAAGAAGGCCAAGAAACGACACGAAAAAATCAACAGGTAAGGTAAGGTAAACCGCATACTCCGAAGACGAAAACAACGCGCTCGAAGCTTAAAAATAAAATGAACCAATAGCCATATAATAAATTCCTTATTAACCTCGTTTGCTCGGTCTGTACTGGAAAGTATTTGCCCTCGGTTTTATCGCACAAACCTCGCTCCTTCGTCGCTCGGTCTGTACGAAAACCTCAGGCAAATACTTTCCCGTACAGACCTCGCACTCGGTTAATAAGTCTTTATTCCTATACCTATGATTTCATTCAATACAAAGGTATTGGGCACCAGTATAGCTCAGTTGTATAGGTCAGTGGTTAGCACTAGGTTTAATGTGACCACACACAATACATCATGGGAAATATTTTTCTGATTTTTTAGTAATCAAATTTTATTAATTAAAAAGACTTTTATTAGAGTTAATTTCTCATGTGATGTTAACTTTTTTCATACCAACGGACGGACGGTCTTTGTTTAGAAACATTGCTATGGGAACATCATCTGCATGCGGTCGAGTTGGGTCATTTATCGCTCTCTATATCATTTGGTTGGTAAGTTGAACAGCTGAGTAAACAACTGTTTGCTATTGCTAAAACAAGTGTAAACAACAATTACTTTTTGTATAATTCGGTGCTAGTGCACTCAAGCATTTTATTTTTAGATTGGAGTCTTCCTGCATGTGGCGTGTAAAATCGTCTGGCCAAGGCCAGAGTAAAATACATAAGGTCTATATTGATGATGAATTTTTAGTCAAGCGTTATTGACTTTAAATAAGTTATTATTATTGTCATTATTATTATCATTATTATTATTATTATTATTATTATTATTATTATTATTATTATTATTATTATTATTAACTGATCTACTCGAATAGTTATTTTTATTTTTTATTTGCTAATTAATCAAATCAGCTAGAATACTAGTTTGTTGAGAACACTCTGAAATGTATTTAAGTATATTAACATGCTAAAGCCTGGTTTCCATACAACCTCAAGAGCCACCGGCATGCCGGCGTTGCCGACCGCAGTCATCGCCCGCAAAGTTGAGAATAGCTTGGTGGCGTTACCAGCGCGTGCATGGCTTGAAAAAATGTTGACATTATTTATGGCGCCTCCTACCTATACTTCGATTGGCTAACACTGATCACATATTCTTAAAGAGACGGCTGTCTCGCCGGCATGCCAGAATCAGATGTTTCCATTCTCCCCCCCCCCCCCCCATCCCCACATGACCCTGACCTTTTTTGCCCTCAAACGCAAAAGCTGACCAGTCGCAGTAAGGATGAGTTCAGGGTAACGTAGGGGGTGAGACAAGCCCATTCTTAGGTCGGCGGCACAGCAGGAACGTTGAACCCAATTCAACTCTTCTAGTGCCGCCGTCGATGCGACTATATACTACGGCATATCTGTTCGATGAAAATTCCTTGCCGCCGTTAGGTCGCAGGCTAAGTCGCTGTAGTCGCCGGCAGGACGCTGGTATGTCGGCTGCTCTTGCGGCTATATGGAAACAAGGCTTATTATATGTAATAAATGCTCAAAATTAGTTTTTCTTTGAATTTTAGGAACGCATCTACGGTCTTCTTCCCTACGTCATCTTAGGGACTCTGTGTTTGTTATCAGGCATAGCCTGTTTAGTGTTTTTACCAGAAACCAAAGAAATTATTACTCTCGAAGTTCTTGCCGCTACTTCGAATGAAGAGGGAGGGGAAATTAAAAACGAAGAAGTTATAATGAAATGAAAATCCAATATTTTGTAATCTTAAAAGAATCGTGTTATTATATTATAAGAATCGTGTTGTAATATTAATAAAAGTAATAATGCTTGGTAATATATATATATATATATATATATATATGTATATATGTAATGTTTACAACACGAGCAGCTGTGTTGTATTGAATATACAATCACTCGCCGTATACTCAATACAACACGGCTGCTCGTGTTGTAAACATTACATATATATTATATATATATATATATATATATATATATATATATATATATATATGTATATATATATGTATATATATATGTATATATATATGTATATATATATATATATATATATATATATATATATATATAAAAGCATAAATTTGTCATGAATCTATCCTTATACGTCCGAGAATTGTTGCTTTTACCAATATCAGTCATCAGTCACAATGATTATATTTAGACAAGGTCAATTGTAATATCAGGTACTCTCGTGAAATGATACACAAGTAAAGCTTGAATCAGAATGAGTATTCTCACTGTTCCAGTTTGTTAATTGAAACAATCATGTAACAAATTGTTTGCAAGTTTGTAACAAGTAATTGTGATGAACAAGCTTGTTGTAGGTTGTTCCAATATTTTGCTGCGCAGTGGCGTGGTGGCAGGGGCGGGGGGCTTAGCCCCTCCCCCATTTGGGGTTGCAGCAGGGGCGCCAAAACTTAACAAAAAAAAACCTATATGTCTTTCCACGGTCTTTCTATAGCTAGGTATCCAAATTAATATTTAGAGTATGTTACTTTGCCGGAATACATCGTATAGGAAAATCTACATCGAAGCAGACATGAAGTCCTCAATTCCGCATCGCTAGCGGCGCCACGGGAAGGACTGCGGAGAAGATTAAATCTTTTTTATAGGTAAGTGGAATAAACGAATCAAAAGAAGTAAGTAAGCCGGTAAAAGTAGGTTTACGATAAACAGATGTCGAAAAGCAATCACCGGAACGATCACTTTTAACGTCAAGAAAATATATGGAATTGTTAGAATCAAGTTCATGCGTAAATTTTATGTTAGGATGTTTAGAATTCAAATAATTAAGAAAAGGAATAACATTGTTAGGCGAACGAAATAATATAAAACAATCATCAACGTATAGCGTCTGTAGAATAGCGGTTTAAATTCAGGAGGACAATCATTTAGCCAATTACATTCGTGATGTGCAAGAAAAATATTAGCAAACAAGGAACCTAGGGGTGAACCCATAGCAACACCATCGACTTGTTCGTCATAAATTTCCATTGAAAAAGAAGTGACAATTTTTAACGGCCAAATTTAAAAGTTTTCGAAATTCTAGAACGGAAAAACCGTGAAAACGGGTGCTGCCTGAGAAAACATTTTGAACAATAATATCTAGTTTCATTCAAAGGAATAATTGTAAAAAGAGAAGTAACGTCAAAGCTAGCCACCAACAAAAAAAAGTATCATGAACTGAAAAAATAGTGCGTGAAAAAGGACGTAGAAGAGAAATGAGACCTTAGCAATATTATAGGAATGAGAACGAATAGAAGAAAGTATAGGCCTAAGAGGAACATTAGGTTTATGGATTTTAGCTAGTCCATATAAAATATCTGGACGAGAACTAACTGGTCTAAGGTTCTTGTATTGACTATCAGCAATAACATTCTCCTTTTTTAGTTCACTTAAAAAGATTTTACTGTAATTTGACTCTCGGCGTTGGATGGTCAGTCGAACGACGGCATATTTTTCTAGTTTCGAAATTTGGCGTTATCAGCTAGGATGTCTTCCAGTAAACCGACTTGTCAAGGATGACAACACCATTTCCTTTGTCCGGTTTGATGATAACAATACTATCATCGTCTTTCAAGGTTTTCAAGATACCAAGTTCATCTTTGGCGAAAATAAAAGCAGGAGGTGAGAAACTATGAAAACCGGACAGGGCAATGTTTTTCATCTTCGTTTTCATGAAGTCTAAATTCAAACGAGAGCGTGGGTAGATCGATTCACCACAAATTTTCTGCTAGAGCAATTCGAACGGAACAAGAAAATCACAATAACTCAATTTCTTCGGCGGTATTGAAAACTTTAGTCCTTTCATGAGAAACGCGTTTCTCTTGGTCGGAAAGAATCTTCGATGATATGTATGTAATTAGAATTCTGTTTATTGTATATCCTGTAAATTAATATCTTGTAATCATTATCTCTGAAGATGTTGCAGCATAAACAACGAAACGTTAGATTTTTAAATATTATGTTTTTTATGTCCTTGTGTTCATGGCTTTTATTCGTGTTTTGTGCTGGGCACTTATATTTATAATAAGATTACGTTTTCCGCCTGGTGAATCTCTTCCCGACATTATAAAGTGCTTATTGAGTGAACGGAAGAACGTTTATATAATTTAGATTTTCCAAGAAAGGAAAATATATTTATAAAGTCAGTTTAATTAAATTTGTAAGTTTAATTACACTGACTTTATAATTATATTTTCCTTTCTTGGAAAGTTATATTAAGTAATATTTGCAAGTGTTTGTAAGGATCAAACAAAATTAAAAATGGTCAGTTTGGCAAAAAGTTAAAAAAAAGCCAGAGTACAGCGTTAAACTATGTATGATTCTTCACCTGGCTACTTTGGAAATTTGTTGACATTAGTTTCTTTTTAATTTGTACAATAATTAAAAAAAAAATGAAATGTTTTGTCAGTGTTGTATCATATATAGTCGTCATCGGTTAATTTATGAGGATCTTTGTCAAATTTATTTGTTATTAAATGTCAGTATATAATATATCCCACACGAGTGAGTATTCTTCCAATTTCTAAATGAAGCCAAGCAAAGTTTTTTCGTTTGTTTTTGCTGTACAAGTTGTCGTAAGTTAAACTCAGAGAAAAACTCTGAGCTCCAGACGGGACTCGAACCCACAAAGAGAAGCTGATGTAGTGAAATATAAAACAAAATTATAACAGCTGTCGTAAGTTAAACTCAGAGAAAAACTCTGAACTCCAGATGGGACTCGAACCCACAACCTTCCGAATGCCAGGCCGGACGCTCTCACCATTGAGCCACTGGAACTCAGATGATAGACCGAGGTTGTTTTCGATATTTATATACCAGGTACTTGTTGGGCTACAAGTCGCATTGTGTCAGTTTATTTTCAGTAAATGTTTTTCTATGTTAGTAGTGTTTTCAGCTTGAAATTGAAACAAGCTGAAAACACTACTAACATATAGAAAGCCAAGCAAGTTTTTAAAATACGAGTGTTAATATAAAGAATAAATTGGTTTCGATCAATTTTAATAATATTTAGGTTTCATTTAAGTGCATGAGTTTATTTATAATTATGTTATTTGAGTTCCATGGCTTAATGGTGAGAGATGGCTAAGCGCTCATTTTATTATACAGGCGCAATTCAATTTAATAGCCTGCCTCGTGACCTGAAAGAGATAGGGAGTTCTTGACTGTTTAAAACACACTGAGATTCATAGTTAATTTAGTCAATATATATATATATATATATATACATATGTAAACAAGGGCCCCCGGTGATACCAGGTATTTTCACTGAAGGGGTAACCCTGTATAAATAAGAAATTGTGTTAATTTGGTTGAGAACTAGAAATATAAAATGTAGCTAGCTAACTAGCTGTAGCTATAGCTGATACATGATAATCACTTACACGAATCTTGTGGGAATGTATATGATGGTCACTGAGTCCGTCAAAAATTGATAGCTATACAATATACTCTATATACACTAATCTTTATAATGAATTTTTACAAGTAGCTATACTGTTAATATTCCATGCAGAAACAATGCAGAAATCTATCATACTGAACAACATTATCTGCGCTAGCTCATATGATAACCTTGATATATTATGTTTCGTGGCACATTCATTGTAAAACACCAACAAAATCCAATACAACAAAATTTAAAACGAGTTTTTATGAGGTTTGTATGTTTTTATTTAAATTAACTCAGAATTAAGAATAAAATAATACTATATATATATATATATATATATACTTTCATGTCGCTTTATTGTTTCGATTGGTTCTATTTGTTTGATTTCGTTTCCGTTATTTTCTTCCCCACATGCCATTAGTAATCAAAGAAGACTTTGTTCCTGCAGTTTTAGGCTTCGTGGAACTTTTCCCATTACTTTTCGACAATTTTTTCTTCTTTCCATGAGCCGTAGACGAACCAGGTACAAAATCATATTTTCTGTTCCAATGTGGTATGTCTTCATCATTATTCTGCAGCATAAGCTGAAAGTTTTCTTCTCCGTAGTCCAAACGATGTGAACTTATTAACTCAGTACAAAAGAGAAAAACGAAAACACAAATCCAAGAAAAATTGACTAAACGCATAGTTTTTGTGAGATAAACTGGACGATTAAAGCGTTTAATTTTAGAGTTTTATCAGTACTGGCAGTTGCGGTATCGACCAAGCACTGCAGCCTATCTTGTTGCTGGCTTGTTTGGAATAACAAGAGTTCGGCACTCACATATATAGACAAAATCGTAGTTTCGACTGCGCATGCGATCTGAGTCGGGATAAAACGTGGTTTATTTATAACATGAGGCTGAAGCAGCCGTAGTATAAACATAACGTTTCTGATTTCAAAAACTTTTAATGTTTAGGTATTCTATAAGGATAAAACTTGTTTATCGATTATCCTTGACCATAATCCCAAAAGTCGTGTCCAAAAATAATGTTTTCAAAACATGAAAAAAATGATCCCAGCCTGTGTTATCTTCACCGTTAATTTGCTTGTGAGCCCAAATTGAATAGAAACCTAATTTGCATGTGGGCCCAAATGAAACTACGATTTGGTCTATATAGGGAGATGTATGAACTGTAATTTATTAACTAGACATGCGTGGTGAAATTAATTCTTAGCGCACTAGAATAAACAACTTGTATATTCCAGGGACGCCTGATTGAGGGAAATTAAAAAGTTGGAGGGAATTGACCTCCAAGAATTTCTGTGGGTTTTCCAGGCTAAACTCGTCCGATGCGTGCTGGTTTTCAATTCCCCTTGCTGAAAATAGTGATCAGACAGTTATCAGTGTTTTCTGTGTTTTTTAAACAAGTGGCAATATAAAATAAATCTGCGGCAAACGAATTTTTGAAAAAACAGACTTTCTGATAATTTTATCGTTTGCATTTGAATAGGGTAACTATAAAACTGTTTAATTCAACAATAAATTCCTATTTTCCCGCTACTTTTCATTTAAAAAATAATAATAGTTTTCTCCTATATTTTGTTATACATAAGTTTGTATAAATTGATTACTATAAGAAGACTGCAGGCTTTCTCGCTCCCCCGCTTCCGACGCCTCTGAATCATCTTGTTGATAACATCTGCTTCATAATCTTCAGCTTTTAAACGCGTTTTTACGAATCTGTTATTGCCTAAAATGAACAACGGAAAGAAAAACACGCCTCCGCGAGATCTGAGTAGCAATATTAATTAAGATATATTATATACTTTTTACTTGTCAACTTGATTTTTGAAAACGCATCCAGTTTTTAATTAAAGAACGATAGCTCACCATGCCACTTTATGCATTTTACTGGATTGCTGTCAAGATACCATTACAGATTGTTGGCACGCATTTATCATGCAGTAATAAAAATTATTTTTGTCAATTTTTCCAATGTGCTAGATCCGCACAGCCATGTATAAATTACACGGAAAATAAAAATTAAAAATAGCTTATAAATATTACGTACGAAAAAAATTTAAATTGAAAAGAGTTTAATTAATAAATTACACAGCGGCTGAAAATTAATATTCTATACAATAGGAAAAATACGTGAGATTTAACTAGTGTTATAACCAATATATTTTTTTATTTTTGAGAAATTATTAAAGAATTCTCAAATGAATTTTTTGCGTCAACTACAACTTAAGAATAATGAAATAAATGAGATAACTACCTCTCAATTCAGTAGGGTCGAGACAGATACGCCAACTGCTCCGGCAATAATGATCTTAAGTAGACCGCTGTGAATATACATTTATATATACGCAATAATTGACATATGGCATTTTTACGCGTGTTGTTGTTTTTTGATAAAAAATATAGTGCCGATATAACCAAACAGTAAATCTAAATTCGTCCTGGAGAACTGTTGTAATAGACTGTATTTTTAAAGCTCAATGATACTGGGTTATTTTGATGAAGAACTTGGTGCATGGGTAACTTTTTAATTCATCTATAAAATTATACTACTGTGTTATACAAGTTGGGAAACGCTTTTTGGTGTAATCGCCATTATTTTACTAAGATTGTTTTATTGTTATGTTGTTTTTCTATGGCAACAAGAAACCATGCAGAAACGCACAATTTCGTAGTCTCGCAAACATCATTAGATTTATCATAGATGATTTATGAAAACGAAGACGAGGGTTTGACGCTAAATGTCAGTGTACTCATACTTCTAGCTCTTTGGGCGGTACACAATCTTTAAGATTTTTAGATTTTTTGGTCCTACACAGCACACACTTTACTTTCTATTTTATGTCAGCCTGATGACGTGGATTTCATGGCGTTGTTATTATACGTTGGTACTTCATGTAGCTCTTACTTTTCACTAAACGTGTACTGCGTGATATAATTAACTCATTCCTGTCCGGGGGCTTCCCCAGAGGTGAATAAAATCGTCTGGCGTTAGCCAGAATAAAATACTAAAGACCAATTCGGACAAGAAAGAGTTAAAGAGATAGTTTATAACTCATTCCTGTCCGGGGGCTTCCCCAGAGGTGAATAAAATCGTCTGGCGTTAGCCAGAATAAAATACTAAAGACCAATTCGGACAAGAAAGAGTTAAGCGTCGTTTACCACAAGATGCATGTCTATAATGTTTTTAAGTATTTTTGCAATCTGCTATACGACATCTACAGTTGACTGAATATAACAAATATATAATTTCTTAATAAATCATACCAGCCCTGTGTAAATGAAGGTCGAACAAAATTGCATCATTCAAAACTTACTACGTTGGAGTGTATATGTCATATAGACAGTATAATTTTAGGTGCTTCTCACATCACACTACAAAAATGAAGTTTATAGTCTGTAGAGGAACTCAACGGCAAAATACATGCTTTTAAAAATTGAAAATTTGGCCATTTTAACTATTAAGTGCAGTCGTATTTGACCCCATCCATGCATGACACGTGTGGACATGGCCATGTCAAACTCATTAATAATTCATGAGATATAATCAGCCAATTACAGTAGTTCATTCAATCACCTGATTGACGTTGGATACGCCAGGAAAACACGCTAAAATCGTATACCACTCCAGATATTAGATGAAAACCGGTTTTCATCTAATTCTTAAGATCTTAATTATCGATGCAAAACAAACAAGTTGCTGTATGAATAAATTTTACACACACTCATGAATAAAATCTCATGAGGGTTTATTTTAATTGTATTTTTCAATTGAAATCACTGGATTGAGATGCCATATCAACAACTCGTTTATCGTGTTTCATCAGGGGAATCCAAACACTCGAAAACAATAAAACCACTCGGCCTTCGGCCTCGTGCTTTCATCATGTTTTCTCGTGTTTGGATCCCCTGATGAAACACTCAAACTCGTTGTTGATATATTACTTAAACAATAAAAATCTGACTTGAACTGAAGCTGTGCATGCATAATTATAATAAAGACATTGTATATGCATGTGTATGCGATTCGATTTGAACAGCAAAGCAAAAGATGAATTTCAACTGAAATCAGTTGAGTTTACAGGATGATAAGGTGTATTACAATAGGTTATTCTAGTTAAACTAAAGAACTTATATGGTTATACGGTATTCCGACACGCGAGATAAATTTGAATGGTTTGATATCCATGTAGACATCTAGTCGGACAGTTTGTTTGTTTGACGTTTAGCAAAATGTGTATCTTCAATTCTGTAGAAAAAATGATAAATCTTTAAAATTATTATTTAGATTTTTCAACAATGACTACCTATATCCGGAACGTATATTATATAATAAGATTTTAATCAGTAATAATTATACTTATTAGTTTTCTGGAAACTTCTATTTACAGTTTTAAATATTATGTATTTTACTCTGTATGACATTTTACTCTGTACGATTTTAGTATTTTAGTGTTTAGTATTTTACTCTGTACAATTTTAATTTTTAAACTTAAATTGGCCACTGATGGGAAAGAGTTAATCAGAAAATTTTGGGAAAATAGTTTATTATTACTTAATATAAATAAGTTTTGTGGAAACACCACGTAAAAGATTTCTTTGCTAAGCTTTCGGCCTGTTGACTCAGGCCTTCATCAGAGCAAGGCCTGATGAAGGCCTGAGTCCACAGGCCAAAAGCTTAGCAAAGAAATCTTTTACGTGGCGTTTCCACAAAACTTATTTATATTACTTTATCCCCATGAAAACGTTCAAAGAATTAGTTATTATTACTTTCTGTATTTTTTTCTATTTAAAAGTAGGTACCATTATTTAGCTATAAAGGGTATAGCCCCGTCAGCTCAAATAAAGCCGATATCAATGGGCCCTGGTTTATTCTCTGTGTTTCTTTGCCGTCCTTTCATCAGCTGCAAAAAAGCTCTATAGATGATTTTTACTGGATATCACAACAATTTTTTTTAAAAACAAGCTTAATTAAACTCTTGCAACGTCTCACGCATGGAGCACAATAGGATTATCAACTCCAGCTTACTTAACTTTATCTCGTAAAATGGCCACCTTCTATTTGAAACGAAATTGTTGAGTGAGTAACGCCCGCCACGTTACCGCATTCAATTAACTGCGCATGCAGCTCTGCACTACAGACAACAACAATTTTTTTTCTCCAATACATGTTGATGGGCATGCACGGTCCGCTGAAACTTATTCAGATTCGGCTTTTTATCTGGAAATAAAGAAATTGGCCAAATTAAGCTCGATGATAAGCATATTTGCTGACAAAAGACTTTCTTTCAAATTCGTGTTGTTTTAATGGGTTATCATACCCGGGATGGCGTCAGCATGATCTATGATGAAGATATAGATATAGATACAGATCTAATTTTTGTTTCATGCAGGTTAGTGGGAGTTTCACCTGCATGGCCGGACTAAAAGAAAATATTAATTGACAATGTTTTTCTCGGCATTAAAACGCCTTGTTTGCTACGAGGAGGAAGAACGGTGTGTATACCCAGGATTGTGAAAGAGACAAAATTTACATTTATAATATTTCGAAAATAGACCAGCCCATATATATATATATATATATATATGTGTGGGTTTTGGTCTACGAAACGCAATGAGTGCTCGATAACATATATATTTAGAGCAAATATAGATTTTCGCTTACCTCAAAAGTCTGCAACAGGCTGTTTCATCTAAAAAAGAATCTTCAGGCAGATCTGCCTGAAGATTCTTTTTTAGATGAAACAGCCTGTTGCAGACTTTGAGGAAAGCGAATATATATATATGCAACGCTCACTACTCTTGTGGCAGTTTGAGCACTCTGGCCCTATACCACCTCATGCTCTCTACATGTGCGCACTACTTATTCTATATCCCACAAGCAGTTGTCACCGGCAATTGCTTGGGTATATATAAGTAGGGTTCCCACATTTAGATTGTTCCAAGCTACACTGATGAGCTGCAGTGCAGCGAAACACGTGTCTGTAGATAGTATTATCTATAATGAAAGAAATGCATGCATGTGAGTTAGAGAACTATAATTTGTTAAAATATACATATAAATATACCGATATTTCTATTTGAATAGGAATGCATGGACTAATACATCAACTTATAACAATTAAGTTATTACATATGGCTAGTATCGTTATGAATCAGTTTGATCCACAGCGTTGTTCTCTTATTTCTCAATTCATCTTTCTTGTTTGTGTTATTACAACTTCAGTGATACACAGTATTATAAATTAAATAGGTTGCGTCTTACGCACGCTGTGATTGGTCAATTTATCAGGCTATGCGAACACGGTTGTGACGTCACGGCACATTTCTTAGCCTTATTTCATAAAAGATATAGAAAATGGATGCCCTGTTTATACAACCTGATGCAAACACTCGAGTGAGTTTGGGAGAATTCGAAAGTATGCGTACCTACGGCTCGGGTTCACATAAAACTGGTGAATTCTCCGAACTCTCGTGTTTGCATCAGGCTATATAAACACGGGCAGCCATTTCCTATTTCTTAAGTGCACTTGCCGAGACACATGTGACATGCATGCGTAGATATGTTGATTCAGCATGTTAATAAATTAGAGCTCTTTATAGATCTTTATATCACGTCATTTTGCTGGGGTGGGGGGACTTTTTATAAACAAAAGAAATAACGACAGTGCAGAAAAAAGGGAAAGCGAATAAGCCAATTAAAAACAATAACTGAAAAGAGCCAATCATGATCTGCAACGGATTTTGACGGATGCCATTTTCCAACGTCGTACCCACTGCCCAGGGTCTTTCTGCACAAAACAAACAAATATGGTGGCCAAGATTTGAAACCGAGGAGAACAATTCGTTAAAATTTGAACCTAACTAGAAATACATAAATGCAATAACCCCCCGCCCGTTTTTACATGATTTTTTGTAAATATCCCCTGATTAGAAAACATTAATGCAACCCCCTTGCCCTCTTTTCTATTGGAGGCCTGGGAATAGGCTACTGAGGCAGGCGTAAAAATTTTGTCAAAATATTAAGTTCTTTTATTCTATATTAAGTCACAAGTGGTTTTACAATAAGAAACTCATTTAAAAGAAGATACTAAAACGGCAGCCACAAATGATTAATACAACAGGCAAGCAAACTGACAAGCAATGGACACGTTTAAAACACTGTAAGGACACACAAAAAAGAAAACAAAATTAACAGTGATAGGATGTAAATAGGAAACTTGAACAGTTTTGCTACTAAATGCTCGTGATTACTGAGAGCGGCTGCTTTTTTTTTACCGTAAACGTTTCGCCAGTCTTTACTGATTTCTTCATTGGTTTTCAAGTTTTACTATTGCTTTTTCATCCTTTAGAGTTTTGGTTTGAAAAGGTTTGACATCTTCTCAAGACATTGTTTTGCTTTATACCACAGATGTTGATTTGTTTCTGTTCTTTTAAAAGTGACATATACGTTTCCCAAAAACTCCTTTCTCACGTCCTTTTGTCAAGAAAAATTTCAAATCTTTTTGTCAAGAACTATATTGTCCCCAGTGCCCAACAATCTTAACCGTGCACGGTCCATCCACACATATATACAAATAAATATTCAGATCTAGCATATCCTCCTACCTAGAATTACCAATAATCAGTAAATGTGAAATGCCTAGAATTACCAATAATCATTAATTTTAAAAACTAATTCCCAACCCCCACACCCCAACCCTAACCCTAACCTCTCAACCTTACCCTAAACCTAACCACAACCCTCCAGCAACCCTAACCCTAACCCACACCCGCGGTGGCCCTAAACCTAACCACAACTCTCCGGGGAAGAAGATTAGCACCCTCACCGGGCTCCGGGCCTTCCGCCCTACACCCGGGCTCGGGATTATTTTTTATTGTTGTCAAGTAATTAAGTACCTGCAAGAAAACTAGAAGATTTTTAGTGCTTTTAGTAAACTTTCTCGAGTAGTGGTAGAAGAAGCAAAGCGTTTTTAAACAACCAAATATACTAGGAGTGGACACTGGTGAAAGGGCACTGTATTAAATGTAAGTACAGTTGACTTGGACATTTTTTCATGTATATTATTAATAAGTAATAGAATGGTTTTTCATGCAATTTGAAAAAACATGCCCTCGTGAGTTTTTCAAAGACCTCAAATTGATAGTCTTTTTTATTGATAGTCTTTGAAAAACTGCATGTTTTTTCCAAATTGCACACAAAACCATGCTAGCTATTACCTATGGTTATCAATTATTGGACGAGTCGGAGCAAAATATCATGATTTGTCAGTGTCTCGCTACTAGTTATTTGCCTCTGCCTACACTGACAAATCATGATATTTTGCGATAGACGAGTTCAATAACTGATTTATCATTCATAAAATAGTTAAAAATTTGAAATGCCTGAAGTAAGAGATCGCCACTCTTCTCTCTGTCTTCGGCATACTAAAATCTTCGTAAAACTTACTTTTTGTTGGCACAAGTCTTGCTTTTTATCTCACTAAAACTTCCTTTTCACTATTTCTTTTCTGAAGTACATTATCGTTAAGGATGCTTGCAAATACTCTCGATTATTTCCTCGGATAGCTGAAGAACAAGACACCTGGGTCAGGTGTGCACTCGGGCTACTGGAAAGTGCAGAGGTCTCTATAACACCTGTAACGCATGAGCAAAGAGGTGGGAGTGGGCTGAGGAAAATCAGATCGAACGCTGAATGTGGTGAAGGACTATCCTGAATTGTCAATTTAAAGTGTCTAGAAATCAGGATGATCCTGATGTCTTGGGGACTTCTCTGTCCCAAACTAAAAGCGTATAATAAAAAAAATTGGGGTGTTGTGGTCAGGGTCTGAGTGATGGAACTTTCTCCCTGGGGGTGGGGGTTGGGGGGGGGGTGGTTGTGGTTACATTTAGGGTTACTGTGAGGTGGGGGTCAGGGGGTTGGGTTTCATTTTCCTTAATATTCAGGATTATCCAGAAATCTAGACCACTTCACAATTCAGGATAATCATGCAAACAAATACAATAGATTAAGTGATTAAGGTCAGTAGCAGTAAGGTTTAGAAGATAGTATGTTACAGGTCGGGATGAAGAACATTTTAAACATTGATTTCCAAAAAAGTTATTGACGTCGTAAGCATTGACTAATAATTACAGCATTAATTAGTGATTAGAAAGTTGTTGAAATTGTTTTTGCTGAGCTATTTGTATGTGTAGACCAACAGTCCACAAACTTTTAGGCTGATGACCCACTGCACAATTTCAAGCATTGTGCCATGACTGATTTCATGATAAATTTAGTATATACATTATTTGTTGTACATATGTAACCATTTACTATAATTACATGAACTTGTGAAAGTAGCGAACAAAAAATACTTTTGCATTTGGGGATTTCATGTCTACTAACATTGGGTAACAGACAACTGGGTTAACTTGACCAATGTTTGTCGGCAAATGCTGAAAAACTTAGTCGTTCGACTCCTGACAAAATCCTGTGAAAATGTTTTGTACCCTGCTTTTGGGTTGTGACCATAGTTTGCAGACCATCAGTGTAGACAATGTTCAATGAAAGGACAGCATGATTGTTCTATAGTATTGATATACAGTACATGCATGATAACAATGTGACTCCATCAACATTCTGTGTACATGCTGACAGCTGTGACAATAAAAATTAATTTAACTTCCAGGTTTTTAGATTTATCTTCCAGAAATATATCAGAAACATCAGATTTTACCAGCACTGATCATGACAGGTAGTGACTGTCCAAACCTGGCTCTGGGCCTGGATCTACAGATTATAAAACAAAAATTAGCAAAAAAAGTACTGTATAAGAGAAAATAGAGCCATGGTCCAACATTTTCATGAGTATCAGCCAAAGTTGATGATGGTGGCAGATAAAAAGGGATTGACCCACTAATTCTACATGTTAGGTACATAAAAGGCAAGTAATAAAGACCCTGGGTATGGGTTTGTGACAGTTACAGTGTACAGTAATTTAGCCCGGGGTATAAAAGTGGAATTTCAATCAATATCAGGTGGATGAACTAAAGAGAACATGTGTTTTAAACCTTGCTGAAATACTGTAGCATCACTATCTATTATGCTCCATTATGATTCACATAAAGAGTAAAGACAGGTAAAATGAATTAGTAGATGACAGTAAACACAGGAGGCAGCTGACACTGAAGCATTAAAACTTGTACCAGTAGTCATCTAGAACTGGATATACTGGAAGCGATGTATGTCTGGAAGTCATTGTAACCAGGAATGGTCTTAAAATGAGGTGCCTAGGGCTCTTTCTCGATACAGTACATGCACAACCAAAATGGTTATGGGTTACGGTTTGCATTGTGCATGTTATGTATCGAGAAAGTGCTGTGCCTTGGGTCCTTGGTCTCTAGACTGGTGTCTTGTGTGGGAACCCATCTTTAATATAGTTTTGTCAAAAGTTTTTTCAAGAACACAAAGAGTGGAACTATACTTTTGCCTCACTATTATGCTCAAAACCATGTTGACATAATGTGGACAACCCCTAAGGGTCCAAGGCTCAAAATCTTGAGTCATTACATGAGTCATTACATGAACAAACCCATGAAGCTATACCAGTATAGTAATCACAATGTCAATTTTTAAGAGATTTGTTTACATGTATCCATGTCTATGTGACTATGGTTATCCAAATGAGCTTAAGTTAATTGTGTTCAACAACTTTTCAAAATGTTTAATTCATACACGGATAAGCGATTTCAAACTGCTCAAACAAAATCGTTTAAACATGGTATAAAAACTTTGTTCTATAAACTAAATTTAGACAACGGCTATCTAAATAATCTTACGTACTGTACCAATGGAAATAACGAAACAGCTTACCTTTACTTCGACAGATCCTGGCGAGTTTTGGTAATTAAGAAATACCTAATGGGTTTCCATGTTTGGATAGCCTGATCCAAACACGAGGGATGTTGCGAGACTTTCGAAAAGCGTAAAAAAACACGAGCCGCCAGGCGAGTGTTTTTTAGCTTTAGAAAGTCGAGCAACATCCCGAGTGTTTGGATCAGGCTATCCAAACATGGAAACCCATTAGGTATTTCTTTTATAAAATGACCGACAATAAAATAACAGATTTTGTAAAAAAAAAACGTGATAGGAATACATATTCTCCCGAAATTCATCAACTACCAATCACGTTTCGCCTATTTTTCCCCAGACGCATAAACAACCAATAACATTTCGCCTTGTAACGTCTTGGCGACGAGCTGCAGGGCGAGCGAAACGAGAAAGAAAGTAATCCAAAAATTATTTTGCCGACAAATTCAACATTAAAGATGGGAATGTCAATAAAGAAGTGAACTCTGGCCATCGAAAACAGCGAATATTATTAGGAAAACGCTTAAACATTGCTAGAATCAACCGCCTCAGCGTCTGGCTCGTGGTTTTAGAGCAAATACAAGAAAAATATTCTTGGCCGTAAAAAGCCGCTGAAACTGAAGCTTCCGAAAAAATATTTTCATCGCCAGATTTGGATTTTATGTCGAGAGCTCTTGGGTATTTTACTTCATATCGACAAAGTCTTTTTCTTTTACCAAATGAGTTCATCAGCCAAGAAAATGAAAGGTATTTGTACAGAATGTTATTCTGTTTTAAGATCGTTTTCAAAACGTGTACTTTCCAAATCACGTTGTATTGTTTACCATATTAAAGTACGAACTACCGTATATTTTAGCAAGTTTAGCTTGGCTCTTGAACACAACAGGGCCGCAAAACAATTTCATGCTTGGTTATAGTTCTCTCACAGTATATAAACATATATAGTGTTGTTGTTTTTTACTGCCTGAAAAAGACTCGAAGACGGTGTTTTTTTAACTTTAAGATTCGTTCAAGAAATTATTTGTTTGTTTGTAATTCGACATTTAGTTCTTCGCCGTCGCTTATTTAAAACTTTTCCCTGTTGAAGCCCTTATGCACATACCTGTAGTTACCAATACTATTTTAGTAATTACAATGCTATTTTATTTGTGTCATGCAGTACTAAAAAAATTAGATTAAAGTCTATAAAAGGCGTCACTCAAAATTGCTTGCAAATTTCCGTGTTTGGATAGCCTGATCCAAACATGGGTATTGACCAATCAGCGCTTGCGTAGCATACATGTTATTTTATAAAAGGCCATCATTACAATGTCTGGTATCGCCGAGAAATTGATTCCAAGGTTCGCCGTAGTCACATGCCTCAGTTTCGCAAAGCTTATTGGTCAATATCGCCAGTGGCCGCCAGAGGACTAATAACGCGTCGCAAAAAAATAAAAATAATAATAATATGAAGGAGAATCGCGAAACCTAGACTCGGCTACCACAGGTAGCCCGAGTAACTAGCCGCCATATTTACGAAAATTGTTTGCCGTCAGCAGTGTTACCGCTACTGCGCATGCTCATAAAATTATTTGCAGGTAAATTAACCAATCAGAATGCGGGATAGAAACGAAATGAATGATAATATTACTTATTTGTGATTGGTTAGTTGATCAGCAGCATGCTTGCATGTGATTGGTCGCTGTGTTACTTAGCAACGGTGAACCAGAGGAGCAGTCAGTCTTCTTTTTTCAGCAAATATTCACTGAAGTTTTTATAAGTCTGCAAATGCTTTTTTGTTGCCTTTGAACTAATTTAAACTATTGACGGACTGTAAACTATTAGAAAAAATAAATACATTACAGAATTTGTGAACTTTTTGCTGTGTTTACAAACTCAGGCACATTAATTCTTCAGAAGTACAAAGTGAAAGAAATCGAAGTGTCGCCGAGCGCTGGTTGAGGAAATAAACCAGGTACCGATTATTACTTTAACATTTTTTGGGCATAATTTATAGCTTTTGAATAGTTTTTTCTCTATAATGAAGTAATAATATATCATAAAATTAAACTTTAATTTCACTTCTGCCAAACGTTTTTGTAAAGCTTTGAAAACATACATTAAGTTATATAAAAGTCTTATGAATCTTACTCTGTCCCATACGATTTTCTATACAAATATTATTTTGTTTGGAAAGCTATATCAAGCTCTTGAACTCTTATTCTTGATATTACAATAATTTCAAAAACTCATTAATAATTGATGAGGAAAACACAAAAAAAAATCATGACCGTATCGTATCTTTATATGTGATAAAGATTTCTCCTGATTTACATAAACTTTAGCTTTGATTTTCTCGGCTTAGACAAGGTTATTTTTCAAACTAACTCAGCCAATCAACTTACCAAGTGGTTCGTTTTTGAAGCCGTATAATAAACTCGCAGTTCGTGTTTTATCAGATATAAAAACACTCGGCTTCGCCTCGTGTCTTTATATCTGATAAAACACTCCTGCTCGTTTATTATACAGTACGTCAAAACACCCCAAAAGGTCGGAATTGTTAAAAACTTAGCTATCACTTCGTTTTCAACTCATTTCTCGATATTTTTATACCTTGGTAAAAAACGTTTTCTTGAAAAACTCTTTAACCTTAAACTTACCTTTTGTCCTTGACCGTAGCTTGAATACTTTAAGATCCCATATATTTTTTTCGATAGGGTATTATAAGCTATAATATAGCCCCATAGAGTACTGCATAATTTCTATTTACAACAGGTACATAAAATCGCGTACACTTATTACAGAATCAACTTGCCCACTTTTATTTGCAAGAATTATCCATGAGGAAGTTTTTGTTGATTATATTTTCCTTCTCTGGTGTTGCCACAAGCGATAACGTTGGGATAGCCTTGTCAGCGAAAACGCATATAATACCACATATATGACGTATACTTTTTGCTAGTGAAAGAAAAAACCCTATACAATATATTTTCACTCGTGAAAATATCGTATGCCATTAATGATTATGAAAAACAAAAAGAGTTGAAACGTACGAGTTCTATTTTAAAGGTTTATTTATTACTCGCCGAAATCTTAAGGTGCATGCTGTTACATGATGCAATTTTTCTTGCAACTTGCAACAAATTTACCCATGAAAAAAACAACTCGCAAGTTGCAAAGAGGGTGTTACACGTTCAGCAACTTGTATGTGAACTTTGTTGCAGCAAGTTGCAGCAAAAGATTGTACCCATCCAACTATGACAGCATGTCATGAAGCGAGATATTCAAGGAGCGGGATATTCAGCAAGAGAAAGTTTTTACAAATTTAGTAAATATTTTAAGTATGAATCGTACACACGTAAAAACGCACAAGCTGTTACATCCCTGCAAGCAAGTTGTTACAAGGCTGTTCAACAGGCTGTCACCGTCATGTGTTCGCACTGGCTGTCCCAGTCTGTTAACATGTCTGTAACAGGTTGTTGACAACTTGTAACAAGGCTGATGACTCCAACAGACTGATGACAAGTTGTTCCAACAACCTGTTACCGCTCTGCACTCAACAAGTTGTTAACAGGTTGATTCTAACAAGGTTGTAGCAGCTTCTTGAATGAACAGCATTGTTACAACTTGTTAACAGCCTTGCTACAAGCCTGTTGCGAACACATCCTGTTGACAAGCTGTGAGATTTTTACGTGTGTAGTCAATTCTTAATTGTGATGTGCTAGACGTTGTTGGGATGATGATAAAAGTTTTTGAAAGCAAATTAATGGCCGTTGCATGGACGATTTCATATTCAGACGAGGCAATTTATTTGGCCAACAATTGTCTGGAATGTCTGATCGAGCTTCGTCAGTATATTAAAAACTGACAAGACTGTGCGTTACCGAGCAGAAATGGATGACCTTCTTCTAAGAAAACAAAGTCAACTTTATGGTCAAGCAACAACGTGCAAAACTTATGGTAGTCCACGAGCGAAATAGGGCAGTACTAAATAGCAGTCAAGTCAGTGACAGCTATGCTATGTTGAGAGCGCATGAACTGGCAAGTACTTTTACTGCATGTATGCGGCTCATTCAAGATTATAAGCTTTTCTTGCTTCTTATTCATTACTTTTACTCGAAACAAAACATTTTTAGAAGAAACAGAAGAAATCCGAAGAGATATCCTCGCGGAAACGCTTGGTTTTCTGCCATGTTGCCCGAACGGTTTACGCTGAGTTGAGTACTTCATGTAATTATCTTCGAATGTTTTGTTTGTGCAGAACGGAGTGGAATGCACTTTTAAAACACATTTTACTCAAAGATGCTCTCGAAATGCAGGAAATTGCGTTTTATTTCAGGAACCCTAATTTCAAAAATTTTCCGGAGGGGGCATGACGACGGACCCCCCTAGAAATGTACACCACGCTGTGACGCCGCGCATAAATTAGTTCTTCGATTCAACTTCCCCGCGCAGAAGCACACCACTTGCTATTTTAACAACACTTTTTATTTTTAAATTTATTGTTTTAAATCTATTATTAATTTAAGAGACTGTTTAATAATGAATAATATGACTTACTATCTGGGTTTTAGACATGTCAAAACAATAGTTACTACAGTCATTCATTTTTATAATCATTCACTTTTCCGATCAAACATTTTGCTCACATGTTCTTGTTTTCTTCAATAATCTCTCGACGTCCCCACCATCCAGGGACTTTTTGTCTTTTTTGCTGTTCGTTCTCAATTTTCCCAATAATGTCTCGACGTCCCCACCATCCAGGGACTTTTTGTCTTTTTTGCTGTTCGTTCTCAATTTTCCCAATAATCTCTCGACGTCCCCACCAATCTGGTAACTCAGTTGGTACAAGGTAATATCGAAGATGTTTTTTTTCCTGCCATATATGCTGTAGACGTTTGGAATTAGGATTTGCAAGTCTGGCTTTTTCATTTAAACTTTTCTCAAAGGAAGATTTCACCATGAATAGCAACAAAAGGCATACCAGCAAATGTCGTGGTGTATTAGATTCTCTAAACCTAAAAAAGCCATGTCACATTAAACGGATACTGGCCGGTTGTTTGGTTTAAATTAAATTGTGTAGTTGTTCAATAGACCATTTGCACAATGATATACGTTCATGGTGTTGGGTGACTACAACTATAGGCTCACATTGTTACCAGTTCCAATTATGAACTGACGTGATCACCTTGACAAAAAAAACTAAAGTTTATTTGTAATATTGGGCATTTCACTCGATTACATAGCATGTTCTAAGGATGATAAAATGATAATGAGGATTTGGGGTGAAGGAATATTTGAGTGTAGAATATATACATTTTAAGACCAAACCGGGACCAGTTGCGAAAAATGCAACTACAGGGGCCTTCCGGCAGGAATTGGACCCACGACCTTGAGGTTCTAGTGCAATGCTCTCACCACTGAGCCACGGAGGGCGTTGCCGAGAGCTTGATCGCGAGTTCTGTATATATAATAAGGTGGTAATTCCAGGAGAGAATTATATTGGGCATTTCACTAGGAGTGCACCGAACTCGGTTCCGGCCGGGTAGTTCCGGCCGGAACTCTGATTTTTCGGAGATCCGGTTCCGGCCGGAACTGATTAAAAAAGCATGGCCGGAACCGGAACTCTGTCGTTTTCAGAGAGATTGAATATCAAGTTTATTTATTAAATAACATCGATCAAACAGACTGAACAGATCACATTTCAACAACTGTGAAGTATAATTTACATAAATAGCAAGAAACAACATGCAATCATTGAAAAAAAAAATAATACTCTTGTCTTTTTTATAACACAGCGTTTATTTTTTCACAGATTTTATTCAATAATATATTTTATCACACATCAAAAGAGGGTCAGCGGTTTAGAATGGTAGGTTAGGAAAAGTACTTCATATAACAAGCACATACTGATAATTTAATCATTTCATACTAGCCATGCAAATGAAAGGTTGAAAATTGGTGTGAAACATACAAAATAAAATGAAAACAAGTGATTTTATATATGCTGATATACTCTAGTTACAACCTCGTTCCCAGGCTCTTTGCTCTCGTGTAGATAATACACTATACAAGGATATATTTTTATACCATTAAATCATTAATACCAATACATGAGCATTTCATGAAGATGTTTTACACAATTACGTTAACAGTATTCAATATTTGTATCCCAACTTTTGCCCCCCCCCTCCCCCCCCCCCCCCCGGCTCTTGATAAAATAGCATATAACCATATATGGCTTAACAAACCCGGTTCCGGCCGGAACTTCCAGCCGGATTTCTTTTTCAGTTCCGGTCAGATCCGGTTCCGGCCGGATCTTAAAATATTGGTTCCCGTGCACCCCTACATTTCACTCGATTACATAGCATGTTCTAAGGATTTTGGGTGAAGGAAAATTCGAGGAAAATTTGATTTGATTTGTTTGACTACCAGAATGCTTTCATTGCTTTGCCAGTTTTCTATTGCTAATAAATTCAAACGTCAATTGGAAATAACTTCATATATTTTTAAGCTTAAGACTCATTTGAGTAAAGTTGTTAATTGGTCTCTCCCGTACTTCGAAGAGTTTTACTGAATTCTCCGGGTTTTCCTTTCTGTAAGATTAACACTTCGTCTTAGCTGTACTCCATTATACATACATTACAGTAATATGTCAACCTGCTATGCTTTTGATATGCCTTAGTCTTAAGGATCATTAACAAATGGCAGGTTGATGCCAATTAATGTTCCTTGAAGTTGGGATATTGAATTTCTTAGACTCCTAGATGTCTCCTTAAGATGTTTGCTGTTTTCAATAGCACTGTTTTTTAGATCTAACTTTTCCTAATGTTAGTAATATTTGACATCTAGACATATTTGTGCAGATTACTGCTTATTGCTTCTAGCGCTCTGACGAAGATTGTTGGTACTATCTCAATTTATGTGTTCCATATTTTTTGAAGCTTTATCTATAAGATATTGACACTTTTCTACTGTATACTTTCTTTGTTTCTTTTCTTCTTAATATTCTCATTTTTAAGGACGTAGGGGCCGAATACATGGGGAAATTTCAGCCCAGGGTGAGATTTCAGCCTGGCTACTGGGGGATGGAAAAGAGGGAGTGAATGTTTTGAATAAGAAACACGAAGTGTGGAATACAGAAAGTGACTTGTGAAAAGCGTTAAAGAAGTAATAAATATGGTTTATTTGAAATACACACTATACACATGTAAATATGTTTGTTTTATGCTGCATGTTTGTGACAACTTGCCTGATTTCCACACTTCGTGTTTCTTATTCAAATCATTCTCCTCTTTTCCATACCTCAGTAGCTGGGCTAATTCCCCATGTATTCGGCCCTTAATGGCAACATTTTCAGTAAAGATATATTAACACAAAAACCCGGCATTGTTGACTCAACAATGCCGGTTTTTTGTGTTAATTAATGTTGACAACTAAAGTTAAGACATTTTTTTTTATTTGAGTAAAACAGTTTATCATTTTAATTGATGCCACGCATTGAACAGGATCTAGTGAATGTTTCTTACTGCATGTATTCTTTGAAATAGTCTTGAAACGATAAATTAATGTATTTTTCTCCTTGTTTTTTACCAGTAATTCACGGCTCCTTTCACTTTATAATTTCTTTTACCGTCCCTTTAATAGGCCTTCAAAAACTTATTAATAATTCATGAAGAAAACACAAAGGAAAATCATGACCGTGACGTGTCTCTATATGTGATAGAGACACGCTCGCTATTTTCGATGAACTTTTTCTTCGATTTTGCGGCTCAGACAACTTCAATTATCAAAATTGATTTCTATATACGAGCTTATTGTATGTATAGTTTTTGAAGCCATTTAAAACATTCGCAGTACGTGTTTTATCAGATCTAAAACACTCGGCTATATGCTCATGTTTTTTCATTTGTGTTTTCTTCATGAATTATTAAGTTTTTGAAATAGTACATCAAACATTTTGTCATATATATATATATATATATATATATATATATATATTTGTGAAATTCATTACTAATTCATGAGTTTTGCAGCCAATCCAATTTCAGAAATTACGTCACATGTATACCCCTGTAAACCCCATACAAACTAAAACCAATGATGCTAATTAGTTACAACCACTAGTGGATGTATACTCCTCTGATACAACCACTAGTGCTTGTAACTAATTAGCATCTCAATATCCCAAAGGGATTTTTACTATTTATTCATTTCACAAGTTGTTTACAACACTCCGTCCTTGTTGTGTTGAATATAGAATCAGTCGCCTTCGGCTCGTGATTGTATATTCAATACAACACGGCCGCTCGTGTTGTAAACATTATATATATATATATATATATATATATATATATATATATATATATATATATATATATATATATATATATATATATATATATATATATATGTAATATATATATATATATAATATATATATATATATTTATATATTTATATATATTTAACAATTATTCACCGAAGTGGAGGTGAATAGTGCACTATCACCGACACTAACGTTCTTATATTTTTCGGTATTTTATACAAGACACGGCCGCTAGCAACTTGGGCACTTCGCACGCGTACTCAATATTTGTCGACAAAACAGTTTTTACAACTTTTGAATATATTAATGGCAAGAAAATTGTAAAGAAACATACCTGTGGACACTCTTCTACTTAATTTTGTTGACTTTTCTCGTTATTCTACCACATCAGCCTTGTTTATCAACAAAATCTCCTGCTTCGGTAAACAAAGCAAAACTGTCCGCCATTTTGTTTTGCCCGCAGGTGAATAGTGCAGGATATCCCGAGCTAGAGGAACCAATCAGATTGCTTGAAAAGCACTATTCACCTGCGAGGTATATGCTAAATATATATGTGTATATATATATATATATATATATATATATATATATATATATATATAGCTACACTGATGAGCTGTAGTACAGCGAAACACGTGTCTGTAGATTGAACTATATATATACATATATATATATATATATATATATATATATATATATATATATATATATATGTATAGTCAAACCGGTTGTTCTCTTGCGTGCGACTTTGCAATATTGATACGCAACATTGCAATTTTGATTGATGGATTCATCAGCAACCTGCAAACGCTTTATCACGATTCCTCGACTGGTTGCCCTGAAACATCGTTTTAACGGCCAAACTTTGGATATATGCGAAATTCTACATAAAGTTAGATCCATTACCTTCAAGTATAACATCACATTTATGTGTTGTTCGATGTTTAAAACCAATATTTTAAGCAACCTGTCGAGGAATTGTGATAAAACGTTTGCAAGTTGTTGATTAAATCCGCCAATCAAAATTAATATTGCAGTGTTGCGCGTATCAATATTGCAAACTCGAACGCAAGAGAACATCCGGTTTGACTATATAACGCATTAATGCCAGATGACTTTAGTCGTCAAGTGATCAACTTGATACCACTCGCATAACTAATATCTATATCTTGGTCGGTTGCAATATATATCTCAAATAAGACAATATATCTAAACCTTTTTTAAAAGTAATAATTTTTGAAACACTTACATTTTCTTGAAAAACTGTGCTTTCTCTTATAATTTTTGACCAACGAGGTATGTGTATGAAACGATATTATATTCGCTCTTAAAACTCGTCGATGCGTACGTTTTTGAAAGACTTATATACCAACGTTTCCCTGATAAAATCTTGGCTTGGGCGAGAGTATCTGTGTCATATTTCCTTATCAATGAGATAATGGCATTTAACTTTAAACGTCAATTACGTTCTCATTGTCAATACACATGCAAATGACTTATATAGAGCCAAGTGTAAAGTGCTGTATAAAGTGCCAAGTGTAAGTGCTTTATTGTTAGTGTAAAGTGCTGTTGGCGTGGGCTTTTCATATACTGTGGAACCCCGCCATACGACCACCCCGTTAATACGACCACCTCATTATTTTCTGCCCTGAATACATTCTAAGTAGAGTAATACTCCCCGTTAATACGACCACCTCGTTATTGCAACCACCTTTTTCTGCCCTGAATACATTCTAAGTAGTGTAATACTCCCCCGTTAATACGGCCACCCCGTTATTATACGACCACTTTTTTCTGGCCTGAATACATTCCAAGCAGTGGAATACTCCCTCGTTAATACGGCCACCCCGTTATTACGACCCCATTTTTTGGCCCGACTGTGTCATATTAACGATGTTCCGCTGTAGCTGTTTCTTGACAAGCTAAACTATATTTTACACTACATAAAAAAAAACTGTCTAATAAACTATATTAATTGAACGCAACTTTCTTGCATTGCAAGTTGAATAGCGTTGTTGCACGTATTACCACCCACCTTAAACATTGCAACGCAACAAAATCTTGTTGCAAGTTGGAAAAACTTGTTGAAGAAAGTAGACGCCTATTCTACCTGCTGCAACATGCTGTTTCAACTTGCAACAACGAAATTAATTTTGTTGCGTGACAATGTTTGAGGTGGGTCGTAATATGGGGTGCAAGCAAGCAGGTGCGTTATACTTACACTATTAGAGCTTGTCCTTGAACTATATACCTCACGATCGCTATCTGTCGCGACCAATAAATAATGAATAACAAAGTCAAGCAGATATATATTGTTGTGAAAAGCGTTGGCGTGAAAAGAGCTTGGCGCCATCCAAACACTAAAAACGTTTGACTCTTATGTTTTAATGGGTGTTGGTGGCATATAGGGAGTCTTCACGAAGACTAATACGTTATTAAATCTTCGCTTTGATCACGAAACACACAAACAACGTTGATGTTCTATTTCAGTTCCTTTCAGCACTATTTATTCACACAGTCGAGCAAACGAACGAACGCGTATCGAAGCGAGTTCAGCAGTTTATCAGCCCGGTTTGCTGGGATGAAAACGATTACATGGACATTTTCATCTCGGGTCTCATGGAGCGGACATCTTGCGATAGGAAGATGGTGTCGCTTCAGCCCAATAACCGGGATAGCCCGGGATAGCCCGCTTGCCATGTAATCGAAATGTTAAAACAACATGCGTTTTATATATAAAGCAGGCTAGCCTGGTTAACCGGGCCAGCCCGGTCCATGTAATCGCCCCCTTATAAATCTTGTCATTCCAAAATTTCGTATTCATTGATTTTTTTGCTGTCAAATTTGGTAACCACTTACCGGAAGTGACGTCGAAGTAGGAATGAGCTTTTAGAAGAAAGAGTAAAATCCTCACAGGTAAATATAATAATAGTAACAATAATAATATATTTTGCTTCTTGTCAATAGACAATCTTAATAATTTCTGCTAGTCGATCGTCTATAATGTATATCATTCTGTTAAATCTTTTGTGCTTCAGCTGTAGGCTTCGGGCAATAATTGGCTTGCCAAATATATGGATCTAATTATTTTTATATTTTGCTTTTACGTCGTGCCAATGCATTATGTGACAAGAAATGATTTAATAAAAAGATTTGTAGGACGTACTACTTTGCAGTCATTAATTACAAACATGTTTCTTTATTGTCAAACTCACACGGGAAAGGCATGTTTCTATTTTAGTTTTCAATTGAATCCCGTGTGGTGTAATTTTGACCTATAAGATAATACAGTGCAAAATAACGTTTATTCACCAAGGCCATGTTTACATGGAGGTAAGGCAACCCTTCTAAGTTCTAGCATGCATGGTTAATAACTACACGGTAGAAGAGTTACTGTATTCTAGTTTATTGTCTTTCGAGTTTTGTCAGTTATAGTGGTACTTTCAGTTTTGCTATATATGTAAACGTGTCAAGTCTGCCAGCCGGATTATGTTTCAAAGAAAGAAAACATCTACTGCAAAAAACTCTCAAAACCTCAGTATTTCGTTATCAAAATTAATCTTGGCAGCTTTCCATCTTTTTTACTTTGATCTATCCTAAAATCTGCCTACGCAGCACTCTACTTTTTTACTGCACAAAAGGCTTTAATGATATTGCCGGTAGCATATGGCTTGCCGCATGTTTTTATACATCGTGTGAAGTGTTGCATTTCCTGAGCTCCATTTACTGGGTGAATTAGTGACTTTGACACGTTTTGGGATAATCTGGCTAGGGATAAAAAATCCCCTAGCCGCTTTATTAAAACTTTGAAAACAGAAATTATAAACTACTGATGTATTTTACAAATGTGCTAAAATGGTTTTGCCCAGTAAAGGTGAGGGCCAGATAATCACCAACACCCCATATGCCACCAATATCAACTACCTATATGCCACAAACAGCCATATGCCACCAACTCCCTATATACCACCACTACCAACTCCCTATACGCCACCAATACCAACTCCCTATATGCCACCATGCAACACCAACTCCCTATATGCCACAACTACCGACTACCTATATGCCACCAATACCAACTCCCTATATGCCACCAACACCAACTTCCTATATACCACCAATACCAACTCCCTATATGCCACCACTACCAACTCCCTATATGCCACCAACACCAACTCCCTATATGTCACCAATACCAACTCCCTATATGCCACCACTACCAACTACGTATATGCCACCAATACCAACTCCCTATATGCCACCACTATCAACTACCTATATGCCACCAATACCAACTCCCTATATACCACCACTACCAACTCCCTATATACCACTAACACCAACTCCCTATATGCCACCAACACCAACTACCTATATGCCACCAATACCAACTCCCTATATGCCACCAATACCAACTACCTGTATATGCCACCAACACCAACTCCCTATATGCCACCAACACCCTATATGCCACCAACACCCTATATGCCACCAATACCAACTACCCATATGCCACCAACACCAACTACCTATATGCCACCAACACCAACTACCTATATGCCACCAATACCAACTCGCTATATATGCCACCAACACCAACTACCTGTATATGCCACCAATACCAACTCGCTATATATGCCACCAACACCAACTACCTGTATATGCCACCAATACTAACTCCCTATATGCCACCAACACCGACTACCTGTATATGCTACCAACACCAACTACCCATATGCCACCAACACCAACTACCTGTATATGCCACCAATACCAACTACCCATATGCCACCAACACCAACTACCTATATGCCACCAATACCAACTCGCTATATATGCCACCAACACCAACTACCTGTATATGCCACCAATACCAACTCGCTATATATGCCACCAACACCAACTACCTGTATATGCCACCAATACTAACTCCCTATATGCCACCAACACCGACTACCTGTATATGCTACCAACACCAACTACCCATATGCCACCAACACCAACTACCTGTATATGCCACCAATACCAACTACCCATATGCCACCAACACCAACTACCTATATGCCACCAATACCAACTACCTGTATGCCACCAATACCAACTACCCATATGCCACCAACACCAACTACCTGTATATGCCACCAATACCAACTACCCATATGCCACCAACACCAACTACCCATATGCCACCAACACCAACTACCTGTATATGCCACCAACACCAACTACCTGTATATGCCACCAATACCAACTACCTGTATATGCTACCAACACCAACTACCTGTATATGCCACCAATACCAACTCCCTATATATGCTACCAATACCAACTCCCCATATGCCACCAATACCAACCCCCTATATATGCCACCAACACCAACTACCTGTATATGCCACCAATACCAACTACTTGTATATGCCACCAACACCAACTCCCTATATGCCACCAACACCAACTCCCTATATGCCACCAACACCAACTACCTGTATATGCCACCAATACCAACTACCCATATGCCACCAACACCAACTACCCATATGCCACCAACACCAACTACCTGTATATGCCACCAACACCAACTACCTGTATATGCCACCAATACCAACTACCTGTATATGCTACCAACACCAACTACCTGTATATGCCACCAATACCAACTCCCTATATATGCTACCAATACCAACTCCCCATATGCCACCAATACCAACCCCCTATATATGCCACCAACACCAACTACCTGTATATGCCACCAATACCAACTACTTGTATATGCCACCAACACCAACTCCCTATATGCCACCAACACCAACTCCCTATATGCCACCAACACCAACTACCTGTATATGCCACCAATACCAACTCCCTATATATGCCACCAATACCAACTCCCCATATGCCACCAATACCAACTCCCTATATATGCCACCAACACCAACTACCTGTATATGCCACCAATACCAACTCGCTATATATGCCACCAACACCAACTACCTGTATATGCCACCAATACTAACTCCCTATATGCCACCAACACCGACTACCTGTATATGCTACCAACACCAACTCCCCATATGCCACCAACACCAACTACCTGTATATGCCACCAATACCAACTACCCATATGCCACCAACACCAACTACCTATATGCCACCAATACCAACTCGCTATATATGCCACCAACACCAACTACCTGTATATGCCACCAATACTAACTCCCTATATGCCACCAACACCGACTACCTGTATATGCTACCAACACCAACTACCCATATGCCACCAACACCAACTACCTGTATATGCCACCAATACCAACTACCCATATGCCACCAATACCAACTACCTATATGCCACCAATACCAACTACCTGTATGCCACCAATACCAACTACCCATATGCCACCAACACCAACTACCTGTATATGCCACCAATACCAACTACCCATATGCCACCAACACCAACTACCTGTATATGCCACCAACACCAACTACCTGTATATGCCACCAATACCAACTACCTGTATATGCTACCAACACCAACTACCTGTATATGCCACCAATACCAACTCCCTATATATGCTACCAATACCAACTCCCCATATGCCACCAATACCAACCCCCTATATATGCCACCAACACCAACTACCTGTATATGCCACCAATACCAACTACCTGTATATGCCACCAACACCAACTCCCTATATGCCACCAACACCAACTCCCTATATGCCACCAACACCAACTACCTGTATATGCCACCAATACCAACTCCCTATATATGCCACCAATACCAACTCCCCATATGCCACCAATACCAACTCCCTATATATGCCACCAACACCAACTACCTGTATATGCCACCAATACCAACTACCTGTATATGCCACCAACACCAACTCCCTATATGCCACCAACACCAACTACCCATATGCCACCAACACCAACTACCTATATGCCACCAATACCAACTCCCTATATGCCACCAATACCAACTCCCTATATGCCACCAATACCAACTCCCTATATGCCACCAATACCAACTCCCTATATGCCACCAACACCAACTACCTGTATATGCCACCAATACCAACTACCTGTATATGCCACCAACACCAACTCCCTATATGCCACCAACACCAACTCCCTATATGCCACCAACACCAACTCCCTATATGCCACCAACACCAACTCCCCATATGCCACCAACACCAACTCCCTATATGCCACCAACACCAACTCCCTATATGCCACCAACACCAACCACCTATATGCCACCAACACCAACTCCCCATAGGCCACCAATACCAACTCTCCATATGCCACCAATACCAACTATCTATATGCCACCAATACCAACTCCCTATATGCCACCGACACCCCACATGGCATATGCCACCAATACCAACTCCCCATATGCCACCAACTCATCAACTCATCAACTGTCCAAGATGCAACAACTCACGGAGCCTATTAGGCCCAATAAACTGTTGTTATTAGAACTGCAATTATTATTTTATTGTCAATTTTCTATATTTATTGTTTTCAGTCTTTTGTGGGCCCGCAGTAATTGGCCATGCTGTTGCGGATACTCAGTCATCTTCTTTTTAGTGTTATTATTTTCAGTATTTATGTACATAATTAGATGGCAAAGCTAATAAAATACAAATAAAAATAAAATAAACTCCTCATACGCCATCAGCACCCATTATGCCATCAACACCCCCATGCCACCAGCTCTCTATATGCCACTAACTAACACCCCAAAAATGCTCGGACGTACTAAGATACATTTGTCACAAATCTATTCTTATAACACGTCCCAGTATTATTGCTTTTTCTGATATCACAACAATCATGTTTAGACATTGTTGCTACAAAGGTGTTTATAAAGATAAATTTACCAAATTTACCTCGCTGTAACCGCATCGCATTGTGAATTTAAGTATATTCTTGTACGTCAATTAAGTATTCTACCACCCCACCATTTTCCGCAACACGTTTGCTTTTGGAAGTAATTTGCCATCGCGCTTAAAACAGAAACATATATAGTAAATCGAAATATTTTATAGTGCTTTTTATTTACTTTGTAAACACAGATCAGTATTACATAATTTTTAATCTATATTGATAAAGATATAACTTATTCTACAGTAATTAATCTATGCGAAATCGCTAAATTTCTAAATTAGACCAGTTTTCCGTGCAAGATATGCTTTACGTTTTTTGAATTAGCATTGTTCTAATTCTCTGTTAATGGAGGAATTGTCGAACGTGACTTTTTGCCTAGAGACCTTCCCCACATTCCATTCCACAATTGCCTTTTTTCATTCCATAATTTCATGTTTTTTTCTTCTATATTGTAATCATTTTTATCATTCATTTGTTGCAGCAGATAAGTCACGAGTAATTCAAGGCGTTGTTTCTCAGCACGTTCGCCACTTTCGGTCTGTTTACGGATCGCAAATTCCTTTCTTTGGTTAATCTCCGTCTTACGTTCTGCATTTACTTGTTCTTGTGATTTCTCGAATGGATTTAATGCCTGCGCAAATAATTTATCATCCATGCCGCCACTGTTAATACTGTACACCCCACAACTTAGCATTCCTGCGCATACTCCAACCAGCAATGAAAAAAATATCTTCATTTTTCGTGCGTTTCCTAAATGTGTCAGAAAAATATGCAAATTAAACAGTCAAACATGCCATACATCTAACAACACCTAATCAATTAGATAACGAAACTGAGTCTTCTACCAAGAAATTGCCACCCAGGCGCAACAGAGTTCTTATGAAACGACAAATTAATTGTTTTACTAGACATAGTGAAGGCAGTCATTATTATACGACGTTGAGAAAAATATTGTGATTTGTCGCAGAAAGTAGCAGCTTATTTGATCTGCAAAGCACTGACAAATTATCCTGCGATAACCGAGTTCAATTCTATTGTCAGTCAATATAATTTTAACATTGCTTTACCTTTTTCTTTATTTTAAAATGTATTAAACATTTTGAATTCCTAGTTACCATAAACCAAAGAAATCCTTGTGAGAGTTTGACTATATCAGCGAGACTGAGAGAACTCAAAATAGCTTTGGACGCATTTGCTGACTGGATCCAAGTTTCTACTGGACCTTTCTTTACTCCCAGAAACACAATTTTTTGTATTGTTTTTTAGCTTTATGTTCCTTCTCTAACTGATTTTTGTTTATTCTTCGTTTTAATTTGTTTATTTTATCCACACTCTATCAAAGATTTATAGTGATAGTTTGATTTCTGTTAAGTATATTCACAGATTTCTTTCAGTAATATCACATGTAAATCATGTTTTGTATATAGATTGCTGGAAACGCCAGATTCATTGACGTAGCCCAGTTTGTCTGTCTCCTAGTTCTCAACAATTGTGCCTATCTTGTCAATAAACAATAGTTTTAGGTACTTTTATTGAGTTCAACTAACCAATTCATTAAAAGTCATTCGTATTTCTATCATATTCTGTCATAGTGCAAGTACCCAAAACAGTTTCTTTATTGTTTCATAAAAAGGCAATATATAGTTGACAAAATCTCAAAAAGCAAATCATCTTATTCCGTATAGCTGTCAATTTTTCAATTTCAAAGACTTATTAATAATTTATGAAGGAAAAACAAAAAGAACTATGTTTAATAATCGAGTGTGTTTATATTTGATAAACACAGACTTTCCTTTTTCGATAACAGGCCAGTAAAAAGCTACAACAATTAAAAGAAAGTATTCAGCTCTTGCATGGTTGTTGTATCAAATTCGAACTTTGTTTTCATCGTGAAAAGCTTGTTCTTGCAGTTCGTGTTTTATCAGGTGTAAAACACTCACCTATCGCGGCCTTGTGTCTTAATACTTAACACTCTTGCAAAGTCTAAGTAACAAGAAGTACTTTTTTTTAACTATTATGTATATTACATATGATGTTTCACACTCTACGAAATTTCCAAACGACTGTACGAAACATCGTGTGGCGACATTTATAGAATATAGTGAGACTGTACAGTACATTATTTATATTAAATACATAATAAATCAACTAATACAAAAACATCTTTAATTATGTAGCATCAGATAACTGTATTTTAAATTTTATTCTGAATACTCACAAATATGCAATGTCTGTTTGGTCTGCTTGTCGCTCCAAAGTAAAATGTTCTGTGTACAGTCAATCATGTCTTTTATAGGGACATTGGCTCATTAAATTGCACTACTTTTCCTATGGTGAAAAAGATCTGGATTTGTCTTCAGATCATATGCATGTTTATATATAGTTATTTATATATTTGTATTTTTGCGTACATCTTTCCTGTTGATTAAACGCCTTCTTTAATTGAAAAAACAACGTTTGGCTTTCTTCAAACGGAACCATGCGGCTATTTGGGTAGAAAAGATGAGTATATAATTGCGTAGGAAGCGTTTTCAAACCTATATCCAAACTGCATGCAACATAGACCACTTTCATAATAGCGATTAATTTGAATATTCTTTTATGTGCATTTTAATAAGCCTTTCTGGCCTCGCTTGTGTGTCTGCAATTCAAAAGAATCTTTGCTTGATAACGAGGCCAAGAAGGCTCATTTAGATGCACATGAAAGAATATTTAACCCTTTCGTTGCCAGATTTCTCTCCTTGACGAGTAAAATCGCCTGGCGTTAGACAGAGTAAAATAATCTGGCGTTAGACAGACTAAAATAATAAAAGTCGACTTTGTCGCCTTTGGCAGCGAAAGAGTTAAACTTCAAATATTTCGTTAAAACAATGCTTTGGATCGGATAAAGCGTTTTTGCACCTTCCCTATAGAAAAGAGAAAGACTAGTTAGTGCTAAAAGACCATGATTTAGCCTTATTTCAAAAGTTGAAAAAATCGGCGAAAGTGTAAAGTGGGGACTCTATGTATTTTGTTTGATTTTGGTCATTTCTTTTAACCCTTTCGTTGCCAGATTTCTCTTCTTGACGAGTAAAATCGTCTGGCGTTAGACAGAGTAAAATAATCTGGCGTTAGACAGAGTAAAATAATCTGGCGTTAGACAGAGTAAAATAATCTGGCGTTAGACAAAGTAAAATAATCTGGCGTTGGACAGAGTAAAATAATCTGGCGTTAGACAGAGTAAAATAATCTGGCGTTAGACAGAGTATATAAAATAATAAAAGTCGACTTTTGTCGCCTTTGACAGCGAAAGTTATGAAAGTGATCTATACAGGTAGTAAACTACACCAAAACAGGAAAATGAAATACACTGTTTCCTGTAAAAACCTATACTGTTTTTTTTTCTATATCTCGGTAGTATATTACTTTTGTATGAATTGTTTTGTTATGATTGAAAATAAAACTGGCGTCACATTTGAGAAAAATAAAATATCATTTTAAGTTTAAAAAAAGTTAATTACTGTGCATGCTAAGAGCGATCCGGTTGTAAGTGCCAAGTCACAGTAGGTCAGTCTCCGCATACAGAATGTTATCAAGATTATAATAGAAACTATTGTTTAGAGATGAATACAAAAAAATCACCTGCGAAGCATAATGCTAATAGTTCAAAGTAATATGCAAAAAATAACCTCTCAGATTTAAACACAGAAGACGTAGATAGCAACCACAAAGATATAATTAATAATTCTGCAGGTAATTATAGACTAGCCGGGCACTTATACGCCGACAACCATCTTTTTACAATCAAAGAGGATCAAAGTATAATTAATTGTTGGAATTTCTGGCCTCTTATTCTTGTTTCAGTTCAATTCAGGTGAAGAGTTGCGTGCTTGTGTATGGAAGTCAGTTACATGCATATATAGAGAAACAAACTAATTATAATAAGAAATTAATTTTACATTGATGCGAATAAAACCGATGAAAAATAAAGAAAATGGAATACGACATGATCTGAGTGAATATTGTCATGTTTTTAAAAAAGAAACTAAAAACTAGAATATTGGACAATAAAATATTAAAAAAGCCAACGTAATGAATTTTTTAAGCATACGTACGTTTAATCAAAAACACTAGTCCAACATTTATTTGTTCATTTTTGCATGGTAGGATAAATTCTTCGGGCATACAATATTCTTATAAAATAATTTTCATGAACTTGTCCTATAAATTTTATATTAAACATAAACCTAAATGAAACCGAAGTCTTACGATATATGACTCAAAAACACAAGACGAAAAGTAACATTTCGGTTTTATCACAAAATCGTAATTACGACAATTATTGTCTCTTTTGGGTTATTCTATTGGGGGGCTCATATATATCTGATTGGCTTTACTGCGTTTACGATGTTTTGCCGTTATATTGTTAAATTGTCGCTGCATGCTATCGCTTTTCACATATACACTTCATTGTGTCAGATTTTACTGTAAAGTATTTTGAAGTCCAATATTTATTAACATATATTCCAGTCACTGATTACAGTCGAAATGGAAATACCTTCCCACTTCTTTTTCTGCATGTAGTTCATTGCGCATTATACTGTATTTCTGTAGCCGCTGCCGAGGCCTAAGGAAATTTTTTTGTTGAAAACTGTACATATAAAATAGTATGCTTTAGCTTTAAATGCATTTAATCATAATACAATAATGGATGTTTATCCCAAATCGATACCAACAGACGAATATACATCAAGAATTGTCGAATTTTATCCCTAGATTTTTCTCACGCTTCGGTATAGCGGCTACAGAAATACAGTAATACACAACCAACTACAGAAGCGGAAGTGGGAAGGTATTTCCATTTTGACTGTAAGACTAGTACTGGCGAGATATTGCAGTTAAGTTTTATAACTAATATTTCAAATACCATGTCCAAATCACCAAGACTTCTAACCCCTACTTTAAGTATTATATCAATATAATTCTGAAAAGATCAAGGATAAGAAATAACTCCATATTAATTTTGTAATCGTCAAGGATTTTGAAGTATACAGCTTATTGTGATTAGTTTCGTGAGAGCTTTTGTTAATGGGCTTACGACTATTTGAGAAGTGCTAAATGCGGACATAACAAAGCAAAATTGGTTTCGTTTTTCTGTAACTATATAGTATAGGATGTTCTAATCTTTTTTTGTAGTCAAAGAAAAAACTGTTCAGTTGAACAGCCTTTAATTGTTGATCATTTTAAGTAATATGTAAAGGCCGACAATGAGGACTAGACCGGGTTTTCAAGTACGAGGAATTCGTTCCAGTCCGAGGCGAAGCCGAGGACTGCAACGAATTCCGAGTACTTGAAAACCCGGTCTAGTCCGAATTGGAGGCCTTTACATGACTTCTCAAAATCACTCAATGTATTCCCAAAATGAATTAGTGCATTAGTAATTAGTGTATGGATGAATAACCGATTGTGTGAAGTAATATTTCAAGTCCAAGGACTTGAAATATTATTTCCAGTCCTTGGACTGGAAATAATATTTCAAGTCCTCTGCCCAGTACTTCCCTGGTATTTCAAGTCCCTTCACGTGGTGCAATTCAGTGCTTCTGATTGATTGATCTCAAACTCATTAATAATTCATGAGAATTAATGAGTTTGAGAAGTACTGTTTAATAAACGAGCAGAGTGTTTTATCAGATGTAAAGACACGAGGCGAAGCCGAGTGTTTTTATACCTGATAAAACACGAACTGCGAGTTCATTGAACGGCTTCAAAAACGAACCACTTGGTAAGTTCATTGGCGTAGTAAGTTTGAAAAATAACCTTGTTTAAGCCAAGAAAATCAAAGCTAAAGTTTATGTAAATCAGGAAGAATCTTTATCACATTAAAGACACTGATTAAACTTTAATTTCTTTTGAATTTTCCTCATGAATTATTAATGATTTTTGAAGTCGGAATAAAGGATTGATAATAAAAAGAAAACCATTAAAAATGGTAATAGTGAAACAATTGTAGAATGACCGAGAATTTATAAAAACACTCCTTCAACTTTTCTTTTTAATTACGTTGTACCTCATCTCATTACTCGTGCAAATGAATGACGTCTTTCATCCACGTTTTGTAGCGTTATATTTATTTATCAATTGTTTTTATAATTTTTTTGGTCGTAGAAAGATTCACTTTAATTTTAATGCCAAATATGGTATCTAATAGCAGAAGTTTATCAATACCATTTAACGTCTGTCGACAGATGCTAACAGCACGCTATAAGAGAGATTTATTAAAGATTATGTCATCAATTGATAAAAGAGTTAGATAAGCCATAAGTTTTTGTTTTTGTTTTTGCATGCATGCGTCGATGACATCTTTTTCATTTTAATAATAAATCATCAAAAATAACAATTGACAAACATTTCTGCAATATAAGAATGTCCATATTCTTTCTTGTTACAGGTTTTTTTGAAGCCGTAAGAACGAGAAAGGTAGGATATTTCAAATTCTCGAAATGACTTTTTCTCTATTCTTTCATATATGCTGTACAGCTGGTGGAGGAAATAAATAATTGAAAGAAAGCGAGGGTCACCGAGTGTCTTCGTGAGCTACACAAGGTTAAACCTTGAACATGGAGCATTATTCCTTGTCATTTCATGCACGCAACACATAGTTTAATATTTTTCACAAACCAAAATTGAGTTAAGGGGCTGAGTTGTCTAAGGGGCTGTTTACATGGAGGGCAGGACGAGACGTTTGTCGAGATCCCGCCATACATGTATATCTCTCTGATTTGTCCCGTTCCATTTAAATGGAAATAATTTTCCCGGGATCCCGGCAAATGGAAGACAATTTTTCTCATGTAAACACTCCGTCCCGCTTTGCCGGGACGTTTGCCAGGATGATATTATGCTGACTTGGCATAGTTTGCCTATATATAGTCCATCTACTCCGAACGTTTTCTCAGGAAATAATCCACTGTAGAAGTTATAAAATATATTGGCAGAAAGATGATTCACCTTGCTACAACATATATACGTACAGTTTATCCAAGCAAATAGCTTAGTTTCCCTATAAAAAAAGCGAAATACCGAACATGTCCAAATCATAATACCGGCCGCTATTTTGATTTTTTTTTTTCGTATGTATTATAATCTGTCTTCTCCGAATGTTTTCTCAAGAAATAAACCACTGTAGTATATAGCTTCAAATATATTGGAAGAAAGATAATTCATCTGGCTACAACATAGTACGTATACAGTTTATCCGACCAAATAGCTTAGTTTTCTTAAAAAAAGCGAAATACCAAACATGTCCAACACGAACTAGAGATGCTTAATTGTTGAACGTCCCGGGCATTCCAGGGTGAAATCGTCCCGGTAGAAACATTCTCTTGTAAACCCGGGATGAAAAACGTCCCGTCCCGCCTAAAGTTTATGTAAATCAAGGGTATATATAATCTATTATATCACATATATAGACCCTCATTAAACATGGATTTTCTTTGTGTTTTCCTCATGAATCATTAATGATTTCAGGTTATATATGTATATATATATATATATATATATATATATATATATATATATATATATATATATATATATATATATGGCGTTCTCACATCTAGATGGGTTCCGAGCTGCACTGATGAGCTGTAGAACAGCGAAACACGTGTCTGTAGATTGACCTATTTCTAAAATCATTAATAATTCATGAGGAAAACACAAAGAAAAATCATAAGCGTATCGGATCTATATAATGTGATATAGACTCGCTCTAAGTTTCTCGCTGGTTTTTAACGGCTGAGATAAGCTTAATTTTCAAAATTACTACGCCAATGAACGTATATATGAAGTGATGAATTTTAGAAGTCATTTAAAAACCTTGCAGTTATCGCCTCGTGTTTTATTATATATATATATATATATCTTAATATCACGCGGCCACCTCGGTTTTTCATTGTTTCCACACGCACATTTAATATCGAAATAACCCGATGCATAAAGATGAGGTATATACGATTAGTAACTAATCATACCTAATCTTTATGCATCAGGTACGATTACTAAGTAATCATACCTAGTGTTTATGCACAAGGTACGATTCCCGTGAATTTGCAATAGGCAATATCATTGTCCAATGCAACGGGACCTTGCCGAAAACATTTCGAGTAGAGTTCGCTGAACCCGCTTGTAGCGGCAGTGCCCTAAACGAAAGGCAAACTTTCATTGTGTAATTGGGTTTTTTTCTCAGGAATTTATTACAGTTTGCCTAGAACATAAAACTAAATCAATGCGCATGTCTATACACTGTTGTTGTTTTTATATCGACAACTATGTAATATTAGTTTGTATTGCATTTCAAATAAAGATAGTTACCGTAAAAAAATTGTCAGGCTTTACACACACACTATACATGGCCACATTTGGTTGTCGGTTTTTATACATTCCCTTGGGATTAGCCCTCCCAAGGTCTATCTCAGCTCTAAAACATTGAAATTGAGCTTTTTCTGAATTAATCTGAACAACTATTACTCATATATTTACATCAAAGACTGGGAGTATTTTAAGCTATTTACAATATGCGTGTCCGTATTGTATTTCATATCACAAGTTCTCGCCTTCGGCTCGAGCTTGTACATCCAACACAACACGGCCACTCAAATTGTAAATAGTATATATATATATATATATTTGTGAAATTCATTAATAATTCATGAGTTTTGCAGCCAATCCAATTTGAGAAATTACGTCACATGTATACCCCTGTAAACCCCCATACAAACTAAAACCAATGATGCTAATTAGTTACAACCATTAGTGGATGTATACTCTTCTGATACAACCACTAGTGCTTGTAACTAATTAGCATCTCAATATCCAAAGGGATTTTTACTATTCATTCATTTCACAAGTTGTTTACAACACTCGCGTCCTTGTTGTATTGAATATACAATCACGAGCCGAAGGCGAGTGATTGTATATTCAATACAACACGGCCGCTCGTGTTGTAAACATTACATATATATATATATATATATATATATATATATATATATATATATATATATATATATATATGTATATTATAGTAAGGACTTTTATCAGTTAATGCATGTTACTGGTGTTAATGCATGTCGATAACTTATACGCTCGTAGCGGTGAAATGGCATCTGATAAAAACAAAGGCAAAAAAAACATTTATATCCTATACATTTATTATATCCTATATACATTTATCTAAATGCACAAACCCGCTTTGAAGTTGATTACGATAGGATATTAAAATAATATCGTTTATGTATGCCATGCAAAATTATTATACTACACACCAAGTGTGAAACTAAATTCTACTTGTAAAAACATTGGGTTAGAAACTTTAAAAACTTAATGAAAGTATTCATTATACCAAATGTTAAAATAATTTTCTTGTGTTTTGTTTTGTTTTAAAATCACATAGATAATCGACTCATATAGTCTTTGACTTTGTAGTTAACCGGTTGTGCAACAATCATATGACGACCAACCAGCTGTTATATAGATGCAATCAGCAGCCATCCAAAGCAGTGTATAATTTGCTTAAATCTTTTCCAGCTTGTATGTTTGGTCTATAAGTTTTCAATTCAAAATGAATACTGTGATGAGATTCATTCAAGTAACAACTCAGCTGTCAAGAATTTAATCACTTCTCTCCGCAGTTGGTTTTTTAAACTTTTAAAAATTAAAAAGAAAATCTATTAATGTACTTTTATCCTTGACGTCTTTTATGTTTTATTTTAGTTTTGTTCTGACGTCAAAAGATTAATTTGTCTTGAACATGCACTCCTCTAAAAAAAACTTCTTAACTTAAAAATTACATAACACAAGTAAAATTACATTAATTTATTAGATGCAAATATAAATATATGTTCAGTTAATCCTGGAGGAGAAATGAACGCCCAGAAACAAAATAACTGACCAAGCGCGATGAGTCAGAAGTTTTGCAGTTGCACTTATATATAAGTGCATATAAGCTCACGAAGACACTCGGTGACCTCCACTTTTTTTCAATTATTAATTTTCTTTACCAGTTCTACAGCATATATGAAAGAATAGAGGGAAAATCATTTTGAGAATTTGAAATACCGAACGTTTTTCGTTCTTGTGGCTTCAAAAAGACATGTAACAAGAAGACCTGTGGACAGTCTTATATCGCGAAAATGTTTGTCAACAGTTAATATTTTCGTCAAATTTTCCATTGTTTGTTGCCACCAAATAGTTCATATATAAGTGGATCTAAAATATTGAATATTTTTCTAGTCAGTATAAACTAAGTGCTTTTATGAAGGATTTTTCAAGATAACAGGCAAGGCGAAATCGAAAGTTAGCCAAAATAGGTACTGGGAAAACATGATGAAAGTTGACAACTATTTCCTTTATGAGCGCTCGAATTTGCCACCTTTGTACAGGAGATCTGACTTGACAACAAACAAAATTGGCGCCAATAATGACAAGTGAACTTTATATATAACTGGAGTGATATCTGCTGGTCATTGACCAGGGCAAAGATTGAAGCCAAACATGGCGGACATATAGGCCTGAAGTAAGTATAGTTCCAGTCTCCTGCGCGGTCTATTGACCAGATCAGACTCGACCCAGACCGCGTAGAAGACTGGAACTATACGTACTTCAGGCCTACATGCCCGGCACGTTGTCCAGCACAAAGATATCACTCCAGTTATATACAGAGTTCACTGATAATGACATATCCGTAAGCTCCGGGGTACGAGATTGGACACAAATGACCATATTGTCGATACTTTACACTAGCCCGGGTCAAATTAATCCTTGTTTACACGACGAAATTGACAAAAATCTTACACCATCGCACCTCTCCAACCCTGGTCTTGAAACGGGTCACCCGGCAAGACGGGTCGACCCGGCTATCGTGTAAACGCTAACAGGAGTTTATTCGTAGACGGGTTCAGTTGGCAAGCTAACTGGGTTGGGTGTCAACCCGGCTCGTGTAAGACCCCGTTTACACGATGCCGGTACAATTTGGAAACGGAACAAAATCATGCCGGTATGCAAATACAGCATATAACATTTCATGTTATTTTTGTGCCGGTATCGTGTAAACGCAAGGCCTAAAAAGCATGATTTTGTTCCGTTTTCAAATTATACCGGCATCGTGTAAATGGGGTCTGAAGGCTCCCTTATATATAGCCACTGTATAATTCCTTCAGCATTAACATAAATGCTGTTATTTTATGAGTCTGGCATAAACTATTAAATACGTTACAATAATGTTGAACTATATATGGTATACAAAAACAACTGTAGCGTGGTTTTGTTGTTTTTTTAAGCCCGGACTGAAATACTTTATGTGAATAGAAGATCTTTTGCGCTGAAATCTATCCATGCATGTAACTGCTTCTTAAGTCTTAACTCTTTCCCGGTACGCGGTGGGTTCTCTCTGTGACAAATATAAAATTGTCTGGTGACTGGCGTGAGCCCATTGAACTCTAAAAAGACTGGAAAGATAACTCAGGGACAAGCCAGTGCCAGTCCCTTTGCAGGTAGCTCCCGTGCTTCAAGTTACTTAATTTTCATCCTGCCATATATTTTGTTTGGGACGATAACAAATTACTCCAAAACAACGAATGGTTGAAATACATTGTGTACGTATGTTTTAAGAAATAGCGTTGGCTTCAATTTGATGCATAGCATAAGTTTCCTCGTTATGTTAAACTTTTTAAAATGTGGTAAATGTTCGGCCATATTTCGTTGGGAAATAACACTAAGAAACATGATGTAGTTTTTCTGGGTTTTGAGCTGAAATACTTAACGCCGAACGTTGGGCTGTATATGAAACTGAAGCTATTGAAAAATTCTATTTGGTATAGAACTTCAAGAGTTTAGCTAAAAGAGAAACAATTAAAAATTATAAAAATAACTGCCATTTTGTAACGTTCGGCAAACAAAATGCCAGTTGTTTTTCTATTTTTTAAATATTTCCCTTTTAGCTAAAGTCTTGAAGTTTCTATACCATATACTAGCATTTTTCAATAGCTTCAGTTTCATATACAGCCCAACGTTCGGCGTTAAGTATTTTAGCTCAAAACTCAGAAAAACTAACATTTAAAGATCTTTGGCTTCACGTTCCAGTCTTCATATGGAGTTCACTGCGTGAGCCTGCATGCGTGAAAATACATACCGCGTACTTAATAGTCGCATATGCCATCTGTAGTAAAAGAGTTCATGCTATATATGTGCTTGTAGTGACAGATATATGCATGAATTATTATGCAGTAAAAGCTTAATAGTATAAGGTACACTAATAGTTACGAGATTAAAAACATTTTTTGTTTTTATTGAGTTCTCCCAAATTTTTACAAGTGTTTTTATGACTCAATAAGACAAGCAAACGTTTTCTAAAAAATAACGTGAGCAAAACAAAAAATAGATTTTATCAGCCTTTTCTATACCCGCAATAATCGAGCATGTTTAATAGTACAAACCATGTTGCCACGCAGCTATATAAAATCACGACTTTTAACCAATTACCGTGCACGTCAGTTTCCAAATGTTATTTTAAATGCATTTGAATAGTAAGAAATCATTATGCACAATTAAACAAACATTTGTTCTAGTTTGAGCACTTTTTTATTTTGACTTCTATACTTACATGTTTTCTAAAGTTTTAACATAAACTGCTATGTTCTTACAAGATCGTTTTATTAACAATTATAACTGCATGCATATTGTCAAGATGTTTTCTGATTCTTCTTGGGTTTATTAACATATCATGCATGTCAATGATTTTGCAAATCGTCCGGATAATTAGTTTTGGAACTTATTCTCGCTGCCTTGCTTTCCTTTCCTTGGTAATATTGTTCGATTATCTCTTCAGCTAATCTTCTTGCTTGCTCTTTTTCCACAGGTCTTAGTTTTTGGTTGAGTTCTCGTCCCCATAATCCACCCCTCCATGCCGAAGTTTGTATCAGGCAAAATACCAAAAGAACTGCAACGATAGCCACTTTCATTTTCTGAAAAAAAAATTTAGAAAAACAGAAAAATAATCAATATCCCATAATTGAAATTTTAACCTCGTGTGATATAATTACTTACCAAAAGAGACAAAATATTAACACAATTGTAAAATAAAATACTTGATATTTTACTCTATTTACAAACGATATGGACATATTGCTAGAAGTATATATCAAATAAATTATGGGATATCCAATACGATGGACAACTAAATTTTAAAGTTGTACCAAACACTAAATTTATTTAATTAATTATTTACTTTCGCTACAATAACTATATGTACATTTTCCAAAGTAGTATATACTTACCACTGAATTGTAGCGATACGATTTTTCAAACAATGTCTTTGATAACTTGTGTTTATTCAAGAAGTATGATCAGGATTTGGAAAAACGTACCAATTTATAGTTATCGGCGTTTGGGCTTTACAACCATTTCTTATTACTTCTTTGCAGGGGTTTCCTGAAGTCTATTAGCTTTGCCGGCAGGGGGCACGTATGAATCATGTCGATCAGACGTCTATCAAGAGAGCTGCACCGTTTTACAGAACAGTACTGTCAAAGTCGGTAAACTGTAATTGTTTTTAGTTTGAAATATATTAAAAAATACAAATTTCGGTAACAATATACAAGCTGGTGATAAGAAGATATCGAATAATTGAATGCAAATAATTTGACTTAGATGTAAATTATTAGTTTTAATATACAGCTGTGCACATGTCTATAATTAGAGTAAGAATAGCGTGGGTTACTAACTTAATAAACTTTGTCATGGTCTCTTTAGTTTCTTGAACGTTACAGCTTTCAATTTTGCTTAAGTCAGTTATTCAAAATGCGTTGAGAAATATATCAAATAATAACGTTACAAAAAATGTTTGTTATAAAATCTTTACATTAGCAACAACTAACAGGAAAAGCAATTCGCTTTTACACTTAACTAATAATTTAAACAATATTGCAGCTTTTCTTTGTATCAAAGGTTTTTGTTCATTTGGAGATAAGTGTTCCAATCTGAGGATTAGTTCTATCGATATTCATTTAACAATCTTTTACCAAAGTGTAGGTGTGGATTGATTAGACAACTTGCCGACAATATACACGCACAGGATGAAATATCTCTGAAGTCTTAAACTTAACATGCACATCAAAATTAAAAGCCGCCATAAAAAGAAAGAGCCGGCATATCGTAATTAAACTCACTATTTTAACTTTGCAAATTAAAGCAACGCTTTATGACTTTAGTAGAGATGAAATTGTACAGGATCCCACAGTTTACAGTTCCTGTATTGACCTGACTAGGTCAGTGTACTACTACCAAATACCATAATTTTGTTCTAGTTAAGGTAAGATTTAAAAAAAGAACAACTTTAAAATCTATGATAAATGATTATTTTCAGTTTAGCTTTAAGTTCAACTATAGATTCAAATATTTTAAATACAATTCGTTATTAGGAATTTTATTTATTAATATACATCTAAGTTCCTCCAGCAGTATATATACGCTTTTCTCATATACATGCATATAGCCCTAAGAGACATCGTCTTTTCGTTTTGCATGCATGGTGATGAGTAATTAATAAATTTTATTTTGAGGTAAGCACCATGTATTTTATTTTCTATGCTGTGCGTTCGTCCTGTGAACCCAGGACTCCATCAGGACTTCATTCATTAACTCTGATGAAGTCCTGAGCTCACAGGGCGAGAGCTTAGAAGATAAAATACATGGTGCTTACCTTAAAATAAAATTTATTAATACTTTATTTAATTGAACAGTTATATATGGTAAGTATTAATTCTTCAGTAGTTATTATATATACATGTATAGCTGTTGATGTAAATCAGTTACAGTTTTAAATATTAAGCTCTCGCTTTTTTATCGCATAATCCAAGAAGAGATTTTTAAAATATAAAGAAGTGTTTTGTTTTTAAAAGTTAAAGCTAAGAAATACTAAATAAATTAACATTAGACAATTTGCATATACCTTTAACCTTAACTTTTTAGTTTTTATGTTTTATATAAGATGACGTTTTGTTGAAAATTATAATACTTTTAAGGCGTTTCATTATTTTACACGGCGACATATTTCCAAAGACTGACTATATTTTTGTCTGGTTAGATGTCCGTGCATGTGACAGTTGCAATTAATGTAATACGATAAGATTAATGTGTTTTTTATATGTTACATGCAGCGTTCTAAAATTTGAACTGCATTATATGCTCCAGAAAACAATTGTTTCTTACAATATGTTTACTGTAACTATAAAATATAAACGATGAAGTTAAAAATAAATAAAAATAAATAAAAATAAAATAAAGAATTCGAACTAGATAGTTGTATTCAGTTCTGGTTTTTCAAGTGTTTGTTTATAGTTAAAATGTTGTAGGAGCAAGGCAAGGCAAGACAAGACAAGACAAGAAGACAAGACAAAAAATAGTATTTGCACTCAAATTACAATACAGTGGAACCCCTATTAAGCGGCCAGTTGTCAAAGTCCCGAGTTTTTTTCCAGTGTAATACCAGTGTAATTTTCCAGTGTAATTCCAGTGTAAAATGGTATTCACATGGAACTTCTAAACCTTAGCCTCCTCCTCTATTAACACGCTTGCCCTTAACGACTGCTTTACCACACTTTGCAGCACTTCGCACAGTTTCATGCATGGATACCAGGAACTTGCATTGTCCCTTGGAAAACCCAGCGATCTGATGTATGCGTTGCGCGCGTACATCACTTTTTTAAGTAAAGCGCTATATGCTTCCTTTACGGTATAGACATTGCCGTTTGCCTTTTGTAATGTAAATACTTACTTGATGGTTTTGTTAATAAACCTTATTGCAAGTTTAAAGACGACACCGTACAGTATACTGTTTGTAGTATATTTTTACGACAATGGTGATATGTAAATAACAAGCTGTATTTTTCTCACAAGCCTCTAAATGTGTCTGTATAACAGTAAAATGACATCTTTACCACGCCTTATGCTAACTTCTGTTGAACCCCTATTAAGTCGCCGATTTTAAGACGTGCATGAATATCAACTTAACTATACTTAACGTTGATATTCTTGTGATAATGTCTTCTTATTTGTTGAATTGAATCTTGTTGAAACGAAAAAGGAAGAGATGCCAAATGATTTTTTGGGAGAGTCATATTCCATGGCAAAACCGCGATTTTGACATTTCAATGCCGCTAGTTGCATGACAAGAGTTTTTGATGTACTAAATACAACTTTGATTGTAAAGATTACTTTATCACAACTAGACTGCCATCCTTGCAACATATTTTATTGTAGCTAAAACAGTTTTGATTCATGAACAAACACAGTCATACCTTCTTCGCCGGTCAAATTAAAATAGCATATCGAACAGGGCCGACCGGCGTTTAGTCACCCATGAATTCAAAAGTATTTATATACCTTGGATAGATGGGCATGAATGGACTAGATTTAGTAATAGTTTGTGTAGTGTTTGATAGTTGCAACAGGTTACAATTTCTTCTTACGTTGCTGGTTATTTTGTATCAAATATGCTTTTCAGTATGACTTTGTCAACCACTAAATTGATTTTTTGTTATATGTTGTTGCATGATGTCAGTTTTATTTTCGTGTATCTATGTCAATTTCGTATCTGGTGAAAACTTTGCAAACGTTTAGTGTAAGCGCCTGGAACTTTTACATTTGGAACTTAGAATGTCTAAAAGTTATGAAGTATTGTTATATAGCTACAGTTTCACTGGGTGCAACGATGACTGTCATTGGTTGGTTTGTGGTCACATGACCTTAGCTAAATTTCAATGTCTACCGAGCGGGCAATAATTGAGAACTTATTGCCTGCTCAGTCAATAAGTTTTCAATTGTTGACCGCTAGAACTTTGAACTCTTCACGCCTTTAGATAGAAAACAACAGACATGTAACTACAAAACTGATGCAATGTGAATTATGTCAGGAAATAAACTGTAAACAGTGTATTCAATCTACTGAGTGTATGCATTTTGAGTATCTATGTGACGTTTGCATGTTTTGAATATTTTATACGACGTTTTTTAACCTTTAGGGTCTGTAAATCTTCCTCCAAAAGCCATTTCAGCGACTCTCGATTTCAAGTGAGTAGCATGCCCCGGACCCCCCGAAAAATTTATTCTGATTTCGGCTCCCCCCTTTCAAAATCTGTAACTTGTAAATACTTCAAGGCATCCTATAAACAAAAGCTTGTTTGGTAAGAAAAAAAGAATATTTATAGGTCTTCCAAGCATGTGTGAATATTAACTGGAGAAATGTATTGCTGTTCTTTTGTCCTGAGACTCATATTTGTTTGTTTGATGTGAAATTACAGAACCAGGCGACATGTTTTGGTAAGTCTTTCAGTTTGTCTTTTCGTTTGTGTACTTTCCCTTGATAAACGTCGAAATTATTCAGCGAAACTTAAGCTATATAACAAAACATAATGTCTGATCCCTCGGGAAACAGTTACCCCCCTCCCCCCGGCTCAGAATGATCACGCTACGCCACTGCATATAATAAACTACTTATTGACCTCACTTGTTCGGTCTGTACTAGTGAAATATCGGACCTCTGTTTTTTGCTAAAAAATCGTACTAAAAAAACATCGGTCCGATATTTCACTAGTACAGACCTCACGCTTGGTCAATAAGTAGTTAGTACTAATAGGAATACGGGAATTTGTAATTATATCCAAGAATACTCAATACTTTGCGCGGTATAGAGCAAAGTTGATTCTGCATGGCGTATAGAATCGTTGCCACGCAACGCAATATGCTTGTTGCTGATTCGTGCAATGGTCTTGTCCCACCCCCTACGTTACCCTGACCTCTGCCTTATTGTGATTGGTCAATTAGCGTTTGAGGGCAAAACATTTTGCCTCAAATGCTATGACTGACCAATCGCAGTGAGAAAGAGGTCAGGGTCACGTGGGAGTGAGACAAGTCGATTATTAATGTCGCAAAACGTTTTCATATGCTTGTCATTCGATCACATACGTCAAGAAGACAATCGTACAAGACTGATTATGCCTGGTGAAAAGGTCTATTTCTTTCGGCGGCTCTACCTGGCGCTCACTTGCATGAAATATATATAGTTCAATGAGAACCATTGATTCAGTTAAATTTTTAAAATTACGTGTTTGAATTAGAATTTGCTGCTATTTTTTTACTGTATTTATTTGTAATAATCCATTGGTTCATGCTAAAACTGAACAGAAAACCGTAAATAGGCCAATTAATACTTTATTTAAGATGTCCCACATTGACAGTTCACGTCAATACGTAATCTATACGCGCTGCTATCTCATTCTGGATATCATGATAGCTCAACACTAATAAAAAAATTGCAGCTTTTAATCCTGCTATAGTCACAAACAACTTTTACTTGTTTTTTTTTAACTAACCCAAATCAGTATTTTTAACAAAAAGATATAAAATTAAATGCATGCGTCACTGAAGTCGTATCGTATTCTTTATCAGTAAGCATTAATTAAAACACTTTCTAAAAGTTTTTACACTCTGCAGAAATGATGAATATTGGTGGAAGTTTTTTATCAATTAATGTAGTTCCACTATCATGACTATCACCTGAACATCTGGCTCTTTGTTAAAAAATAGTAAGCCAGTGGGGGTTCAGCTTCATCAGAAAATCTGAAACGTTTGAAAAGTGTGGGTGTTTTGTGTCTCAAAAAATACACGCATGCACATGCAGTTATCATTGAACGTTTATTATTAAGCAAAAATTGTCAGTTGTAGTAAGACTTCTCGAGCTCTTCTTCTAACCGCACCATATTTCATGTTCTCTCTACGAAAATTTTACAAATGTTGTATTTAAATTACTGGACTAGACATGCACGTGGCCCTATTATGTTTCTATTATATACGAATATCCTATATAAATAACTATGCACTACAACCCTTAATAAATATGTAAAAGACATGTTTCGAAGCATATAAAAAATAACCATAAAACATATACTAAAGGTTGATTCCCGTGTGTATGTAGCTAAGTTATTGCTAAAGATAAATATTTAGAGTATATAGTTTTAAAAATAATTGAGATTTCTTGAAACCTTTTATTTAGATTTATCTGACCAAACGCAAAGGCCGTGCAGTAGTATATACGTCGTTGTATATAAACGTATTCTTTTTAGCTCAGTGCTTTTTAATAAATATAGGGGCGTTTCAATCTTTCACCCTTCACATATCAAGAAATTTCTGTTGGATCAGAACTAACTGCATGATTGAAATAAAAGCCTTCACTTTTACATTTCGTATATATAGCATGCTGAACAACAAAATAATTCACTATAAATATATGGACACGTAGAAGCTAATGGAAAAATTAAAATGTGCCAATCTCTAAAACGATTACTGTACTGTGACCCTTGGCTTTGTTATTCGTCGTCTTGAAATCTTCTTTTAATTTTTTTTTCTTCAAAGCCAAACTGATATAAAACTATATAAATGCTGGCATGGCACTATAACAATGCTAATGAAAAAGTCATGGCTTGTTTGGGGTGAATATAGTAATTATTAGAATGTTGCATGCACGAAATGCAATAAATGTGGCTAATGAGACGGCTACAACCACGTAAAGGGAAAGCTATATATGTGCGTAAAAATTTGTCACCTGTGCGCATGCATGACGTTTTGCACGACATACATGGATATGTCTTTTAATGCATTAGACTACAACTACACTACGCCGGCGACTACGACTATACAAGACCATTCGACGGTAATAATTTGCTCGGCTTATGCATGTTCGACGAGCTATACTATATAGTGCTGTAACGCCGCTACACATGCAACTGCAGCATGGATCGAATGGGCCAAAGATTTTAAATGATAACGCGTCATGGGACTACTTCGCCCATATCAACAGCAGGCAGCAGCAGCCTTGAATGAGTCTAACTGATATATAGGTAATTAAAACATTTTTTTCATTATTATTCCGATTTTTGTTGAGAAAACTATAGCTGAATTCGTGTACTTTAATCCAGCTTTTCTAACACCAGAACTTAGAACCAGACTGAACTTTATAACTTTAATATATTTTCACTTTATATATACATGAGCCTTGCATATACGCAATATTAAAGTCGTGACTGAACTTAAGTTGGAACTAGCTTTTGTGCAGTTCAAATGAAATGCAAAATGTAGCGTGTAAATGAGAACTTTACATTTTCAAAGCTAAAAGTTTTGTCTTTTCAATATAGAAAACTATAAAATGGAAAATAATAACCTAGTCGCAATCTTTTCGACTAGAACCAAGTCTGAGCTGCAATCCTTACTACATTATTTCTCAGTCATTCTTAATTGCTCAAAGACTAGAATATCCAATCTGCAGAGTTATATTAATGAAACATTTATATTTTTAGTTTTAAGTCTTAATAAATCACTGGTAACTTATTGATTAGGTGATCAGTATTAACATGCAGCAAAATTGTGCTCTAGGTAAGGGCTCGTAGCATAAATATATTCTGTAAAGGTTTAACTTGATGCTAGATGCTCACTGCAAATAATTATTTAGTTAAGGGTATAAACACGAACTTGTTCATTTCTCTTTCTTTACAGCAACTATAGTTATTCCTGTCATCTTATCAACCTAAAGATTAACTTCGCCAGTCCTCACGCTGTGTCAGCCGGGCCAGTTCATAGCAGCTTATAATAAATGAAATCTCAAGTATATATTATGTGGAATGATTCACCTGCCTGCATGTTCGAGTGCACGTTAAAATTCAATGAGATATACATTACAACGTGGTGGATTAATGTATTATATTTTTTTAATTATTTAACCCTCTATCGCCCAACGATGTCTTTAGTATTTTACTCTGGCTAACGCCAGACGATTTTACTCGTCAATGGAGTGGCTACTGGGCGATAAAGGGTTAAACATATTTTTGAAATTGTTCGCCCCAAAAGTACAAATAGCTTATGTAAGGGGCTCGCACCAAATTTACAAGTTACAAGGAAATGTCACACAGGTTAATACATCATCATCATTGGTTATCTGCCAGTTGGCAGGTTTTAGGCATGTAAATTTTCCAAACTTCTCTATTCTGGGCTTTTCTCTTAAGTTCGGTGTAGTTAATTCCTCCACGTAGGTTGTCCAACATCATCGCACGTTTCCTCCTTCTTGGTCGCTTTCCAACGATGCGTCCTTCCATCACCTCTCTCAACAATCCATCTCCTCTCAAAATATGGCCAATCCACCTCTTTTTTCTTTCCATAATCCCGTTCATTATCGTCCTCTTCTCTTTCACCACTCCTAGTACTTGCTCATTCGACATCTTGTCTTTCCAACTTATTTTCTCCATCTTTCTCCATATTCACATCTCAAATGCCTGTATTCGTTCAGCTTTCTGTCTAAGTTTCACTTCCATATAAGGCCACACTCCACACAACTGATTTTATTATTTGTTTTTTTCAACCTTCTATCCATACTCTGAGTTAGCAGCTCTCTTCTCTTGTTGAATGCCTCTTATGCCATCGCCACTCTTGCCTTTATTTCTGCTTCGCATCTACCATCCTCCGTCACTAAAGCTCCCAAGTATCTGAATTTCTTCACTTGCTCCACTGTATTTCCATAAATTTCAATATGCAGTTTCACAACTCCTCACCTTGATATTGCCATCGTTTTCGTTTTCTTCACATTGATCTTCATATCGCATCTTCTGCCAGTTACATCCAGTGAGTCCATCAGCTTCTGTAAACCATCCTCTGAGTTAGCTACCATTGCTTGATCATCTGCGAACTTGATATCTTTCAGTAATACACCACCCACGAGGACTCCCTCTTCAATACCATCCATTGCCTCTATCATCATCATCTCCGTATATATCGAAAACGGTATTGGCGACAACAGACAGCCTTGTCTCACTCCTCTTCCTATTTTGCTGGTTCTGTTACTCCGTCAGCTACTCTTACTACTGCTTCTTGATGCATGTACAATCTGCTGATCATTCTTCTATCTCGCCAGTCAACGCCAATCTTCTTCAAAATCTTCATCAATTTTGTCCAGTTCATTCTATCGAAGGCTTTCTCATAGTCAACGAAACAAACGAAAACAGTTTGGTCGTATTCCAGGCATCTTTCATATAACATACGTATATAACGTTGCAATCGCCTCCCTTGTACCGCATCCTCTCTTGAATCCAAACAATATTATCTTAGATGCATGTGTTATAAGGCTCAATGTTCGGTATTCTTTACATTCTATCGTATTCGTCTTTTTCGGTAGTGTCACTATTATTGCTTTAGTGAAGTCATGGGGCCATTGTCCTTTTTCATACACCTCTTTGCAAAAACTAATCAGCTCACTCCTGGCGGTTCCACACAATCTCTTCAACATTTCTCCTGGAATTTCGTCAACACCCTCTGCTTTTCTGTCTTTCATTTGTTTTATTGCCTCTTCAATCTCACTTTGCAGCACATCTGGTCCTTGGCAATCACTCTCTACTTCTTCTACTTCTTCAACTTCCATCTCGTCTTCTGAAGGCTTGCCTTCTTTGTTGTGCAGTAGCTCTATGTATTCTTTCCATCTATTTCTGATTTTTTCCGGATCGGTCAAACTTATTCCATTTACGTCATTTATTGCGCATAATTTATTTTGAGTCTTCTTCTCTCCTGTCAATTTCTTAACTCTCGCATATACCTCATCTGATTTACCTCTTGTATTTAGTCTTTCCAGCTCCACGCATTCTTCTTTCCACCATTCTTCTCTTGCCTTATCTGTCTCTCTCCTCAGTTCATTGTTCAATTTTCGGTACATCATCTTTCCTTCTACTGTATTTACCGATTTCCATCTTCGTCTTTCATCCATCTTTTCTAGCATTTTTTCAGTTATCCAGTCCTTTGCTTTTACTCCTTTTTTAACTCCAATATTTTCTTTCGCACTTTCTGTAATGTTTGTCTTGTCTCGTCTGTAATGCTTCTACATCATTTGCTTCCTCTAACCACTCCATTCTGAAACTTCACTACGTTATCTTTTAATTTATCGAGGTCCCATTTTCTTTTTACTGTTTTCTTACTTAGTACTTTGTATTTTACTCTTATCTTCATCATCACCAAATTGTGATCTGACCCAATGTCTGCTCCAGGATAACTGCATGACTTTTTCACACTGTTACTGTAACGTTGTCTTAATAGCATGTAATCTCGTTGGTATCTACCTCTATCTCCAGGGATCTTCCACGTATACCTTCTTCTCTTTGCCTGTTGGAACCATGTGTTTGTTATCTGAAGTTTATTTGTTTCACAGAATTCGAATAGTTTTTCACCTCGTTCATTTCTTGTTCCTATAGGCCATAAGGGAAGCACGGGTGGCATGTGCTGTTAGCGCGCTGCCTCTCACCAAAAAGTTAAGCCCGGTTAGACGGGGTTAGTACTTGGATGGGTGACTGCTTGGGAATGACCTCGTTGTCGGGCTTAGGCTCATGTGAGTAGAGTTGTAGTTGATCTCTCCTGTGCTTCGAGGGTTTTTCGCCGGGTTCTCCGGTTTTCCTCCCTCCATAAAATCGACACCTAACATCTTAGCTGTGATCCGTGGTCTGAACTGTATCGTTGGCGGCAGCTTGAAGCGCCTTTGATATGCCTCGACACGGCTACGTTGATCTGCGTCCTTCGTAATTCAGCCGCTGGCTGCAAGTAAGGATGATTAGCCACCTAGTCCTTTATCCTTTATCCTTTATAAGCTCCAACCACTCTTCCATCTTTGCCTTCGTCTATGACTGCATTCCATTCCCCTTTACCATCAAATTCCTCTATTTGTTCATACACTTTGTCTACTACTTCTTCTTCGCTTGCTGGAGTTGCTGATGTTGGCATATATACTCGAATTAAAACAATATCTACTGCATGGTTCTGCTTCTATCTTTACTAATATCACCCTATCATTGCATTGCACCACTTTCTTAACTCGTTTTCCTGTTGCTGCATCTAAGACAATTGCAACACCTCTTACACCGCCTTTGACTCCTAGTAGTCAGCCTGATCCTTCCATCGAACTTCTCCCAATCCGAGTACATTTAGTCCATTTCTCTCCATCTCCCTTTTCACATTTTCAATCTTCTCCTCCTTCATCATCGTACGAACGTTCCAAGTACCAATCTTTGACGTTTCACAAGGTTTTCGCCGGATAACGACCTTGGAAGCCTTGTTTCTTCCACTGCCGGACGTGGCATCATTAACTTTGTTAGCGATCCCATTTACGTCGTTTAACGCTCTTTGTATTGGTTTCATTTCATGCTTTGTCTAGCGGATTGGTTTCCCATTTAGACTCGAGGTAGTTCCGCATTGCTTTCCTCGACGCTGTTCAGACCTTTTTTGAATTTATTCATTACTTGCTCTGAGTAACAGTGCACCATTGGCTCCTGAGAGCTCCCCTGCCGCCTGAATGTTGTAAGTCCGTTGACCATTACCTGTTGGCTCTTCCGCACTCCACAAACGTCATCTTTGCCAGCTCCCAAAACCACCTATATCCCTAGGTAGGGGCCCTTAACAGGTGCTACCACTCCTGTGCCGGTGCCGCTGCCGGAGTGGACCTGAAATAGTTTAACGTCATGCTCAGGACAAAGAAAGAATACATGCACAAAGGATTAAGCAAAGGCCAGAGTGAAGCGATTTGAAAAAATAATATTTCTATCATGTAATATTAAAGACTATGGAGATGTACAAAATCCAAAGAATAATGCTGTCATAAAGAAAAGATAGGTACGCAATGCGTACATGTGACTACCGCTGTTAAGCACAGAAAGTGGTATAGACTTAGGAAGCAATGCATGAAAATTGTGAAAAACACAGTCACACAAAGAAATTGATAGTTATTTTAAATCATTCTATACTGTACATGTATTGCTAATTTGAACATGGCACATACTATACATACATCTTTACTGGCTGCTTCCGAAACAAAGTTTCACGTGAAGTGAACTTGTAAAATTCAGATTTTAGCACATGTAAACAAAACATCTGGGGCTGGTTGTACGAAGCCCGGATAGCTAAGTCCTAGCTAGAGAACCGCTCTAGTAATGCTTTGAACAACCCAATTTAACTTTTATCCACTGAACAGCACTATCAGATACATAACTATTCAGTGGATAAAATTTAAAAGTTAGGTTGTTCCAAGCATGATTAGTGCTGTTCTTTAGCTAGGACTTATCAACCAGATAAGCTATCCGGGCTTCATATAACCGGCCTCAGAACATCAACATTGTGTTCCAAAACAACATTTTACATGTCATAAATATATGCTGTGGCATTCAAGTGTAAATCTTTCAGACAATCAATCTTAAACGTTTCTAAAATGCCTTCGCGTGCCTCACTCATCAGCACTCTATTGGTCACCGTTTGGAACAATAATATATGCCTGCCGAAAACGTGCATGCACGTTTGTGATTGGTGCAAATTGACAATGGGCAAGCTCACGAGTCCCGGTACTTACCTTCACCGAAATCACGGCTGGGCCCGAGTTACGGATGGAAATCGAGCCTATATAAAACACTGTGAATGGTGTAAATAAAGTAAATGTGCATGCCATTTGTCACTCCAATGCACTCCCATCCATATCCATCGACTCTACGATATCCTTTTTCCTTACTTAGTTTGCGCATTGTTTTTCACTGTTTTGTATTTGATTTAGAGATTGCGGTGCCCCGACGAGTAGTGGCTGAGCTGCTGGCTCGTTAGGTTGCTTTATATTTGTGGGGAATTTCGGCTAAAAGGGATGACTCAAAGGAATCCGTCCAGTCCTTTCGCGGTTTTTGCAAAATATGTCGTTAAATACGTTTTTTCAAAAAGATAGGGGTTAAACCAGATTTCTGATTAGGGTTAGGGTTTATGTTGTGGTTAGGTTATCAAAAAGATTGCTAAAATCTTGTGACTTACTAAAAACTGGACGACAAATTTTGAAAAAACAAATTTGACGACATATTTTTGGAAAAGCCGCGAAAGGACTGGACTGGTCCTTTCCCCTTTTAACCTCGACCTTTATGTGGCACCCGTAAGTCACGGACACAGCAACGTGGGTTCTGGGAATGAGAATATAAGCGATGTTTTTGACGCCAATGATTTTGGCGTCTTTTTGAAGACATTATATGTTTGTGAAGAAAAGCATTGAGCATTCCACAGGTAGATACCGCCTGCTAACGGCTATAGCTCGTCAATCAGCTTTAGAATTTTGCTCATAAGTTTGTCCAGGATTGATAGCACAGTCACACAGACTATATGGGCTCTGGCATTGTCGCATTGAGAATGGAAGCGATGTTTTTGACGTGAGGAATTTTGGCGGCTTTTTGATGATCTCCGTGAAGCAAGCGTTGGGCAGATGAACACAATTGCACAAAATTGCAGTGCCCTGACAAGTTTAGCGACTAGATTGTCAGGCAGCTTTATACTACAGTACCCTGACAACCAAGCGACATTTTTGACGCCTAACAGGGCACCGCTCTTTAGCACTTTGCCTAATTGTCTGGTTTTCCGATCCTAATACTCTAGTATTGTTATCAATTCTAATTTATAAAATAAGTTGCGTCTTACGCACGCGGTGATTGGTCAATGTTGTGACGTCACGGAAAATTTCTTAGCCTTATTTCATAAAAGAACATTTCTTAAATAGTATATATAATGTCAGTTCTATATTTTATAAGTTATAATATATCACTCTGCATTGTAAATGTCCGCTGAATCTTATTCACACTGGTTGCTCCTGTTTGCTACCATTGACATTGTCACACGTGCACGCACACAATGGCTAACACCAGTGTACAATCCAGTTCGACGAACTCTTTACATATCTCTAGAAAAATCACAGCTATGCTATGCCACGGAGGTGTAGTCACCGTCGAGGGGTTTATCACTCCAGAAAAAGTGTACGAGATTTTTGGGAGTTTTGCGGAAGTTTGAGATTTCTTTGGATTTTTTGGAACTTTTTTTGAGATTTATGGTGATTTTCTGGAAATGTTCGCGACTTTTTGAGATTTTTTAGGATTTTTTGAGATTTGGGGGATTTTCGGATTTTTTAAAGGTGTACGCGAGATTTTCAGGAGTGATACACCTCTCGATCACCGTTTCTGAGCACCCAGCGAAAGGGAAAACTGAGCTACAAGATGGATCCATAATTAATAGAACACATACATGGTTTGGAAACTCGTCCAAAGTGATTGTTCTATGTTTTTGTTCACGTTTATGGAAATTTGTGCAATTTCACGGTATTGTATTTTTTATTGTCAGTTCAATATGACCATGCTTCATGTTGAAAGACAATAGAGCTTCCAAACCATGTATGTTCTACTAACTATGATGGATTCTATACACTCCAAGAGAGAGCACATGCTCTACAAGGAGTGGTTGCTGGCACTAATCAAATCTGTTATCTTTGTCTTACAACAGGGACAGAGATTTCTTTTGTATGGACTTGCTGATTTAAATGTTTTTCATTTTGTCTTTTTTGTTAGTCATAATCGTACCCGCACTTGTAATAACCCTGCTCTTATATTTAAAGTCGTTGTAAAACCAGTACTCTCCAGATTTCCGACTTTAACCACTCTGGAACTTTGTATGTAAAATGCTACCATCCAATAGCTTCTGCAATCTTGCCACGTTTAAATTTAATAGTTATTCGCCAATATTGACAACACCTTTTGGTGCGGATATGACCTGCAGTGCTTGTACATGCATGGTTATTATCCCATGATTGTCACTGCCACTACTCATCGCGAACATAGTTTCCCAGTATTTTGACATTATTCTCGTTTTTATGTACTTATATTTTTAATTTATTTGTTGGTGCATGTTTGTGAAGGTTGCTTGTCTTGGTTGGTTGGTATGGTGTTATGGAGAACTGTTGGTGGTGTTTGCGGTCATCTTCTGAGTCGAGTGAAGTAATTGTCAGGTTTGCCTATATATAGATGAACCTGATGTTCCTTTTTCTTGACTTTGGGATGGCTGCCCCTGAGGCTGTCGGGACGAAGTCGCTGCTACGACCGCTGGCGTTCTTGTTGCCTTTTTGGGGGACTACGCTGGCCAGGACGAGCGGCCTTTACAGACTTGCAATTAACTTATTATGTATTTATATTTTAGGTGTAGATCGTTTACAATCACGTGAGATCCGGCGCCATCTTGGTTGATTTTCAGTAAATTTTCAGAACCTGTGCGAAAACAAACATGGTGCTCAGCGGTTTGCCAACAGCGGTTACCAACGAAAAAATCAGCAAAGATGGCAGACATGACGTCATGTGCAAACGATCTATAATTTCAACAGGAGAGCGCCTCAAGTCCTTTCTGTGTTTATGTGGTGTCATGACTTTGTGTGACTTCGTGTTAAAATGAAGTTGTTTGTTGCTAAAAGCTCTGGCTTACAATCTCGCATTAATTAGCTTTGGGTATGAGCATCCTACCGACCTACCTACACATTGCTAAAAAAAGATATAGTGAGATTTTGTGATTATGCATTCTGCCTTTTTTTCTCTCCCTCTCGTGAAAAATTAATTGGAACCCGGGTTTAGTTTGCGGGCTTTTGCGAGATTGATGTAAAAAAACGTTCGGGAGACGTTTTGAGCCTGACGTCTGTTACATTACATCAAGTTCGCAAACGTACGACATACCCTAAATGTATAAACCAGAAAAACGTGTAGAAACTGCCGAACGCCATCGAGCGATAACAAAACACGCTCCATTCTCCCTTTGCCTGTGTCGCTATATATGTACTAGCTAACGCTTAGAAAGCGCATATGACTGAATTTCCAATCTCAGCTCTCCAACTCAATGGTTAGAGCGTCTAACTTGTCATTAGAAAGTTGAATGTTTGATCCTTTTCTGGGACTTCGAAATATTTTCTGAGTACTTCTGCTTAACGAACGTCTACCAAACGTATATGTTACTTAATTTATGTTAGCGTGATAAAAAATTTTTAGGAGTTTCAAAGCATTATATAGGTAAAGTTTTTTCGTATGTTTTTGCTGTACAAGCTGTCGTATAAGTTAAACTCAGAGAAAACTCTGAGCCCCAGATGGAACTCGAACACACAACCTTCAGAATGCCAGCCGGAGTACCCGTCTACATCTGAGTTCCAGTGGCTCAATGGCGAGAGCGTCCAGCTGGTATTCGGAAGGTTGGCGGTTCAAGACTTCAAGTCCAGTCACTCCAGTGGCGGCGTGGACGTGGCGTCCGGCGTTGGTAGGGAACCGAGTTACCGAGAACGGTCAGCAGTACTATTGCATTTCATGAAGGGTTACATAAAGTACGCTTGGTGGAATCCTCTCTGCTGATACGAAGTAGTTAGGGCTCGGGCGAAATTTCGTAATCGCCTCATAGAGATATATTCAAAGTCCTAAAATGTGTTTTCTTTTGTGCATTTTTTATGACGTTGTATAACCTTCAGAATTCTGTAAAATCACCCCTCAAAGTGCAGGAAATGGCGTTTCAGGGACTCTAGATTCCAAAATTTTCCGGGGACCATTCCCCCAGACCCCCCCCCCCCTAGAGGTTTCTCCCGCCTTCGGCACTCGGTTTGTCCACCCCAGTTGGATCACCCTGGCGCCACCACTGTTCAAGTCCCGTCTGTAGCTCAGAGTTTTTCTCTGAGTTTAACTTACGACAACTTGTACATGTACAGCAAAAACATACGAAAAAACTTTACCAACTCAAGCTGAAAACACTAATAACGTACAATTATAGGTAAATGTACTAACACCAACTTTGGTACAATCAATTTGCTCAAAATGTCAGGGTTTTGTCACGAATAAATAATTTATATTATAACTAGTGCATATTTACTGTGCATTAAATAATAACATCAATATATGTTTCAATTTATTACAATTGCTGTTGGATAAAGAATTTTCTATGGATAATAACAATACTACTTTTAATTATTCCGCAACAATTTAATTCATTTTTATCAACGTTCTTAATAGATTTTATCGGCGGAAAAACATAAAAGCAGTTTTTCTTTACCAAGGGCCATTGTAGTGAATTTAATTTTTGTTTACAGTTGTGATTCTCTTGGAGGATTTAATATTCTCTAGGAAATCAGACAAATCGTCATTTCGGTTATTATCGGCTACATGAAGTTCCCTGCCCCATAATCCATCTCGCCAAGGTGCACGTGTCGCGGCAAGTGCGCGCGGGACCATCCCACGCGGGACCTTCCCACGCCGAGCATTCAATGTACTCACGCCAACTCCAAGAAGTAATATCAAAATAACTCCAGTTCTCATTTTTGATTACTAATAAACAATAAAATAAACAATAAAAATTATTAACACTATCACCAAAGTCTGTGTAAAACGGTGGTTACGATTTACTTTAATTTATGATGCATCAGAACGAATAAATATCATAAATTAATTTATAGATAAAGCATGAACAGCGATATGTATCTGATTTACAAGGCGAGCTGCAAGTGAGCTGTAGTAAATCAGATACAGATTGGTTGCGAATGCTTTATTATCGTTCTTATTAAATGGCCACATCTAAATAGCTATGTTTTCAAACTATTTTTTGAGTTGAAGTGATTTTAGCTAAGTAAATTGAGGGAAACGTTTATGTAAATCTGTATGCGATTTACAGATATTGATATTAATATTAATATAAATGAATTTGATAAAGAATAGTACAGTATATAAATGAAATAGATGCAATTGCAAAAATAGGTACGCTTAGGCGTACATGTATCTGCGCTTTTAGCCTATTGATCTTGTGAGGGATTTGAAGAAATATTGTTGTCTCCAGCCTGAAATTACAATTATGAAATTATTATCTATTGGCATCTCATTGGTTGAGAAAGTATCAATAATGAAGCAGCAAAATAAAACAAGAAAACATTCGTAATCTCAGGAAATATTTTTGATTGCTTAATTTATAAATTGCTTTATTTATAAATGCATTATTATAAAAGTAACAACTATATAAAACTATCTTTTAGTCAACGGCAGTAACTTTGATAAGTGCTAAATAACTATCATTATAAACCATTATAAAATTAACAACTATTATATAATACTACAACTTTAGGCACTAAATCTTTTAGTGAATAGTAACTTTGATAGTGCTAAATGACTATCGTTATAAATGAAGTATTATGAAATTAATGTTTATATAAAACTACATATTTGGTCAGTAAATTTTGTAGCAACTGTAACTTCAATAAAATAATATAATTTTTGAACAAAGTTAATGATTTGGATAGAGGTTTAATAGTCCTCCGAAGAGGTTGATTTGCCTTCCGAAGAAGGTTATCCTTTCTTGAAAGCCAGCTCTATCATCTGCTCAAAAATATATTGGCTGACTTGGCTCGATTTTGTAAATTTATTAACGAAGCTTTGAAAACCTTTGTTGTAGATCACACTTTCAAATTCATATCTAACGTTACCAAATTATAAAGAGTTCTTCTTGGTGTATTTTACAACGAGATCAGTCAGATCACCACCAGGCACGAGTTCTTGAACTCTTGACCACGAGATCAGACAAATACTCGTTTCCATCTACCAAACTGACATCGCAGCTTCAATACTGGCAGTCGGAAGCACTTTGGAAGTTGTGAACATCTTTTCAACGCATGCATGCATGCATATTGGAGCGGTCTGATCGTTGATTGGCTATGTGTTAACAAACCTAACAGCTAACAACACGACAGCAATATATCTGCGCTTCGGGCAGATACAAAAACGGTGTCCATTATGATCAGATTTTATTAATTCATATAACATTTTATTTTAAACTAGTTTGCAATTAAATTTTTTCCATAAGTTGACATTGACTTCCAGGACCGAAGGACCAGGTCGACAAGAGTTTTTATTGTGTTATTTTCAGAAATATTTTGTTCTAAAATCTGCACTCTTTTAGCCTGCGTTCAGGTGCTCTAGGCTATGCACAAGAAGTAAACAAGTGTCTTACACGTGGGATAGCATTCTCTTGAATATTTATTGATAATTTATATATATATATATATATATATATATATATATATATATATATATATATATATATATATTTAACAAATAGAAAATCGCTTGCGTGTCTCTGTACTGTGATACAAACACGAATGACGTGATTTCAACCGGAAAAAATGCCTAGTGGAAACACGAGGCGAAGCCGAGTGTTTTCACAGATTTTTTCCGGTTGAAATTGCGTCATTTGTGTTTGTATCACAGTACAGAGTCACAAAAGCGATTTTCTATTTGTTTTATAAAATAACTAACCGTTTTACGAGGTAAAAACCCAAGGAGAAGCCACCAAAGTGACCGAGACTCAGCTGACGAATGATGGCGTAATCAAATAAATACACCAGTGATTACGTGAGATTTAACCAAACAGAGCATGCGTTGTACAATATAAAATGAAAATGACGTCAAACGTGTCTCTGTACTCTGAGTGAAAATGGCTCTCGTCCAGTCAGAGCGTGCGTAGCATACCTGTTATTTTATAAATATATATATATACACCTGTATATATATATATATATATATATATATATATATATATATATATATTATATATTATATATACCCATATTATGACGTCACTGCTCACGTGTTTTATATGTTTGATATTTTTTTTAATAGCGAAGCGCGGTAATCCTAATTATAGACCAAAACTCAGATAAACAAACCAAAATTGAATCTCGAAGGATTTTTAATGAGCCATTTTCTATTGTTGGAAACATGGCCAGAAATTTATCACACCAGGGAACGCGACCGCGGGACGGCGTATATTGTGATCGTGGGCTCAATCGTTCTGGATTATCAAAATTTATCAAATTGTGTTATTATGGCGTTCTATAAAGAACTAAACAAGTTAAGTACTGCAGATTTTTATGTTCAAGATGATAAAAAGAGGAAAGTAACTACATCATCGAAGGATTTTTTTGAAATCGCGAAAAATATCTTTGTATTTTAAGAGCCCACAAACAACACTATTATTTTAGTCAGCAGTTTCCTTTATAAATATTCTATGTTCAAAATGGCGATGAAAACGAGCCATGGGATGCTTATGGAACGATTTTGGTTGTCATTTTACTGAATCAAAGAGCTTACTCTGGTCTTGACGTTACGGTTATTAGACTGCTTTCTGTCTGTGCTGAAATTAGCCAAATTAAAATCCATTTCGCACAATGGTTTTGCATTTAAATGTTGTTAAAAGGACTTTCCTAACTAGACCAAACTTGATACAATAGAACTGGACGTGGGGAGCGTGGCTGGCGACTCTTGAATTAGCTGTATGATGTGTCAAAAATCATCAACATTTAGACCTTAAAGGCAACCAATATGGCAAAGAACTTGCATAAGACGTATTCGTTAGGCGGTTAACGCACAAAATTGGCAAATCGTCTTGCCGTAAGATTCGAGGTGAGTAATTATTGAAATATTTTCTATTGTTGTGGACGTGGGGAACTTGGCTGCATTATCTTGTTATCTTCTGCGCATAACATTTGTGAGAATTCGTATATCGTTACATAGTATTCCGCCATATTGAATTTCTAAATTTGGTATGTTGGTGCGCATACTTTGCTGCTCGGGCGTGATAAATTTCTGGCCATGTGAATCTGACGTCATTACCGCGCTTCGCAATTGGAAGAAATTTTTAACATTAAGGAAAGGCTTACATTTAAAGTGACTTATTTGCGGAGCTAAGGGGCGGTTATCGCATGCGCAGCGTTATTTAACAACCTATTTTATGCACAAAAGTGTACAAATGTAAAGTGCTATGTAGGCAGCGTTTTAGACAGCATGCTCTAAGGATTTATGGGTGAAGGAAAATTCGAGTGTAGAATATATACATTTTAAGACCAAACCGGGACCAGTTGCGAAAAATGCGACTACACAGGCCTTCTGGCAGGAATTGAACCCACGACCTTGCGATTCTGGTGCAATGCTCTGACCACTGAGCCATGGAGGGCGTTGCCGAGAGCTTGATCGCGAGTTCTGTATATATAATAAGGTGGTAATCCCAGGAGAGAATTGGGTATACTACAGGGTGTATCAAAAAAAAGGCTACCCTTAGAAAATATAATTAACATTCTTTTCAAATAACCTATTGTATATTGACAGCCCTGGACACCTCTGAAGTCACGGATGCGTAAAAAACAAATGGTCGTATACACCTGGGAAATTACGATAACTTCTAAACGTATGAAGGAGCATAACTGAAATAAAAATGTTAATTATATTCATATCAGTTCGATTAAAAATGGTTCAACTGACCACAGGGCTGTCAATATACAATAGGTTATTTGAAAAGAATGTTAATTATATTTTCTAAGGGTAGCCTTTTTTTGATACACCCTGTATAAGTGATATTGGGCATTTCACTCGATTACATGGCATGCTCTAAGGATTTTTGGGTGAAGGAAAATTTGAGTGTAGAATATATACATTTTAAGACCAAAGTGTTTTAGATCTATCAGCAAATCTGATGTGGGGTTTTAGAACGCAATATTGACGTTTCAAGTGGAGCCCTTTATTAGAGTAAAATTTGAGGTTTATACATGTTTATTTCAGGAGTTTTGAGGAAGTCAAAGAATCAAATAATTTAGTAAGTAACTTCATGCTAGCTTGAGGATAATTTCTCGGTTCAAATTGTGTTATTAGCATTGAAGGCCTGCAGGGTATAGTGGTCAAAACAAATCAAAAGTTAATATATCTTCAATTTAAATATAGAACATATAAGTTGGAAAATTTTTAACTTTAATCTTGTTTTAGCTTTAAAGTATTTTAAGATAAATAGTCGTAAAAAGTTTTAAAACAAAATTTAAAAAAAAATTGCGATGGCCAAAATTCATATTGCACGTTATAGACCCTCGAACATTTTGTCGCCGACCGATAAATAGCTGTTGCGCACATACATGCACACATCAAACTCTCCCCCTTTTAAAACCTTTCTAAATACCGCTTATACAGCTCCTTTCTAAATAAAGATTTAACCTGAATTCTGAAAGTTAAAACGTATTGAAATCAAAACAATTGAAAAATTGTTGTATGTATTTGTTATGGTTAGCAATGAATGGCAATGGTAATTAAAGCTTTCAATCGAGGCATTCCAAATCATTTAACATTTTGAACAAAAACAGCTGATGTTATTTACCTCAACTAGAAGTGTTAAAAATATTTTAAAACAAAGACAAAGTAAAAAAAAGCTAAGCTGGTGTTTATATGAAAGTCAATACGTTTGCAATGCGATGTTTTTAAATGTGAATCTCAACAGGTTAACGTTTTGTACATTTTATTAACGAAAAATTATTTCTGCATGAAGTCTTATTCCCGATTATAAACAATGGTTTACCGGCATGAAGATATTAAGCCGTGTATGTGTGTAATTTTGCGTGTATGCATGCATGTAGATTTCCACGCAGAGCGAGAGTATAGTGCTCTCCAGGGGTATGAGCTAGGCTTGGAAATAAAACTAGATCTTAGCTTGTTTATTGGCGTTGCAAAAGAACTCTCCGGCTGCAAAGAGATCTGGCTCTCTTAAGAAATGCTGGAATTGACGCATTACTAAAATAATCTTAATATACGTATATATTTTAAAATAGAAGTTGTAAGAGATCAACATGCTGCATGAAAGACTGACAAAATGTACAGTATTGTAAAAACATATTCACTTTAAATTTGTTCATTATTATTAAAATTGTTTTTGAACATCCAGAAGAATAACAAATGTGTTTCGTCATAAAGATAAAAAAGATCATATGTTCCGACAACATGAACATAGAGATTGCTAGTGGTTTCAAAAAATGACGAATGATGACTTTTCACACACATGCACGTATACACTCAACTAAGTTGCATGTTATGGCAACAAGATTGAACCATAAAGAGCAGTGAGGCGCTGCAAGCTATGTCTTAAAGACAAACTCGCTGATTATATAAATTACAGCCATCAAAGTGTAATCTCCTACGCAAACATGAAAGAGATCGGAATTTGTTTTCAGATACTACGTGCCATCAAAGCAAAAGGAACCGCGCACTGCAGGTGCATGGTATACAAATACCCCGCAATTATCTTTAAAGTCACGCAACATATACTTGTTGCAGCAAACCTTACATAAAGTATAATTGGTATAAATATACCGTTACCTTCGGGTAGCCGTTACTTTCGGGGGCCGTTACTTTTGGATAGCCGCTACTTTCGTGGGGCCGCCTTTCGGGTAAGCCGTTACTTTCGGAGGGCCGTTACTTTCGGGTATAGCCGTTACTTTCGTGGGTCCGTTACTTTCGGGTATAGCCGTTACTTTCGGGTATAACCGCTCCTTACGTGGGCCGTTACTTTCGGGTATAGCCGTTACTTTCGTGGGGCCGTTACTTTTGGGTATAGCCGTTACTTCCTTTCGGGTATCCGTTACTTTCGTGGGGCCGTTACTTTTGGGTAGCCCTTACTTTCGGGTAGCCGTTACTTTCGGATAGCCGTTACTTTCGGGTAGCTGATACTTTCGGGTAGTCGTTACTTTCGGGTAGCCGTTATACTTTCGGGTAGCCGTTACTTTGGGAGGGGCGTTATTTTGAATGGCGGCAAAAGTGTTGATATATGACAGCTAGATGTTTGATTTTATGATGCAAATACAAACGAATTACCACATATACACATGCTTATTTGATGAATTTGTTTCCGTTTAGTTATACATGGACACGAATTTGAACCTTTTATTTAAATAAAACCTTACACTAACTCTATTGTGAATATAACTTAATTTTGTTACATCATAAAACGTTTGAATTATACAATTGATAACAGACTGAAGGTAAATTTCATGTCCAAAAAGTATAAACCAAAATTAAATAAAGTAGAAACACTTCTTACTAGATTAATCATATATATTCAAAAAGTGCTGTATATGTATTGAAAAAATAAAAGTAAGCTTAAAAAGAGACAAAAAACAATTATTAATACTTACGGTACCTTATTTAATTTTTATACTTCGGATTGTAAGAAGCTAACGTAATCTTTTCTGTGATTGTAAGTGACAGATCAAAGACTTTTGATGTACAATATTCTAGCAGAACAACATTTCCCCACTTAAATACTTTCATAGAAAAACATAAAATTAAAATATTTACGAGTGGGCTTATAATTAAATTAAGAAATCCTGTTATCAGATTAACTAGTTTTACGATGTTTGTTGTCATTTATTTAAATTTATAATAGATTTTCAGTTTTCAGTTAAACACATATTAACATACAAAACTCACTAGATATTTGTAAATAACTATGTTATGTATAATACTAAAAAAATATTGACGGAAACAATTCCATATTAAGAATTTGAAAAGACTAATCTCTGTTAATGTAAAAAATGTAGATATATTTACGCTATTCCGTTGTTTTAAACAGATGTTTCTTTTACAGTCAAAATGGAAATACCTTCCCACTTCCGCTTCTGTAGTTTATTGTGTATTACTGTATTTCTGTAGCCGCTACTGAAGCGTGAGGAAAGTCTAGTGATAAAAGTCTCCAATTCTTGATGTATATTCGTCTGTTGGTATCGATTTGGGATAAACATACATTGTATTACGATTAAATGCCATTTAAACTATAAATTATACTATTTCTGTACAGTTTTCAACAAAACATATTCTCAGGGTTTGGTAGCGGCTACAGAAATACAATAATATACGCAAAGAACTACAGAAGAAGAAGTGGGAAGGTATTTCCACTTTGATTAATTGTAAACCGATCGAGATATATAGTGAGAATAATGTAGACGTTCTATTTCTGGAAAACAGTTTTCAACATGTTATTTACGAAGGTGTAAGTTTGATTAGATTTTTCGAGATTGTATACGAATAATGCGATGTATATTGATAATTTGCATTATATATACTTTAAAAAATATGTTGCACACTTTAAAAAAATATGTTGCACACTTTAAAAAAATATGTTGCACAAACTTATACTTTCTTTCTCTTTTTTAGAACATTTACGTGCTTCAACAACCAATGTTATATATTTATTTATAATGGATTTTTCTAACAGACATTTCCAATGTTTTTGCTTGCTATTAATCAGCGGCGTAGGAAGCAAGTTGATGTTGGAGGGGCACAGCTTCAAAAGGGCATTTTGTTTGGGGGTATAGTAAGAGCTTCAAAAAGACACTTGAGACACACGTTTTATCAGAAAAAGGCCACTTTTCTGTTGCGAAAAGGGCATTTTACGAAAAAGTTGGGGGGTGGGGGCACATGCCCCTGGTTCCTACGCCACTGCTATTAATTTAATAATATGTTTCGGCACAGCCTTGAATTGATTGTGAAGTGACACTTAAAATACATCGATCATATATGATGAGTGGTACAGGATGTTCAGGATGTAGGCAACCTACATAATAAAATGTTACAATTTTATATATATGTGTGAGTAAATCAAAGAGTCTTTTCTATCAAACATCCTGTAAATTTCCAACTCACTAAAATGCCATAAATAATGGCGCAGCCAAAGTGATTGGTAATCAGAGATCCCAGCAACATCAATCACTATATCACTTATAATCTTTATATATATCACATTCATTACTACTGAGATTTGGTTGATATTCTACCTTCCGGACTTGATCTCTGGTCATCACTATTGATCCTGTACCTTCCATTATCTTCTATTTTAATCATTTAACAAATAAATGACCAACTGACTCCGTGCATGCATGCATGATGGAGCTATATAGTCTAAATCTATTCGTCAATTTGTTTTATATTTTTGTTTACTCGTCTACGTCCTTTTGTCAATGTTGCTCTTAACTAGCTTGTTTATTTGAGTTCAGTTTTTTCTATTATATATGTTTGGTTATGTCGCATATTGTATTATGCTGTTATGTTGTAAAGGATTATAATATATCATTATTCTATTATTGTCATTGTGCCTATGCGAATTTTCTTTTCGGTAGTTGACTTTGTTGGGTATAAACCATAGAAATAATAGACCTAGAATACGTGCTCTGTCACGTGACAGGGGTCCAAATTAAATTTTATTTTGCCCTTATAGATCCGCCATTTTGAATTTTGCAAAGGGGTGGGATAAATATACAACAATGATCGCTTCTCATAATAAAGAATTGGAGGACGTTTCATAGGGATAAATTGGATACATGCATGACAACAAATCAGCCACATACACATTAGCATAAAATAAAACAATTTGCAAGACACTTGCTTTATTAAACGTGCTAAAAACTACAAGTTCGAAACTATATTTCGATCAATTCACCACAATTACAAAAAGCAACAAAAAGTGCTAAACTTGAAACTCAGAAATTGTCTGCATCAAAGCCCGTTTAAAATAAAATAAAATAATCAAATACGTAATGGAAACTAGGAGAAAATCTTTAAAAAAACACGGATTTAATATGTCAATATAAATAAATGTCGAAAAGACTGATGTATAAAAAGTATGACAGGTGCATAAACATATTTATATTTCAAAAATCACAAGCTAGAAATCCTTATTAGATTGGAGAAAAAAGAGGGGGAAAAAACACTTACTGTCTCCTGGATTAATCCTCCACATTCAGTATAAATCACATACAGATTGGCAAGTGGGAATCATTCAAATATAATGTAAAACAGTAAAAACACTAAAACCATTCGTATTAAAAGGCCGCTATCGTCGCTGCATGTCTACATCCAGAGTTTAATGTTCGAAATGTTTTGGCGAAGGATATTGCACTTCATCTTTATAAAATTCACCAATCCAGCAAGTTTTCCGGTACAAAAAACAAAGAAATTCAGTGCTAAAATACATCCATCAGACCATCTCTTCACAACATCACCAACCGCAGCCGTGTTAAAAACTGTTAAAAAGTCCTGGGGCGAGTTCCTTTTGCCCTTATAAATCCGCCATTTTGTGGCGACAATTTTTTGACCGACGAGAGATAGGAGCACGCATTCTAGGTATAATATTTCTATGGTATAAACCTGTTGTAAATTTCCCCCGTTCTACATACATGTACCTTCTATTTTTTTATTATTGTACGTCCGCTGTAAGTTAAATAGCGTTCATTTTGTTTGGGTTTTTTTCGCCATAGTTTATGAAACAAATAAAACTTACAGCTTCTATTCATGAGGTAATTAATAGCACTGACCTCTATCAGTGGGTAATAGTCACCGCCCAGCGCGGTGACTACTGCATCACAAGAAATTGTTCTTCAAAAGTAGTTTTGGAAAAGAGACTGGTACTTATTCAACACTGCACTGACTTTACTCGTTTCAGTCTCCCCCTCGGAGTTGTCATTTTGAAGTATGAGATTTTAGAATTTGTTGATTCATTGAACTGTTGATTTTTTTTTCAAAATGGGGTCTGTAGTTTTTGAGACAAACAAAAGAGCATAATACTGAAAACATTTATCACTGAGATGTTGTACATATCAAATATCGTAAAAACAAAACTTTATAAAGGTAAGGAAGTATTTTTTCTATAATTCTTCGTATTTTTTGTATGTTTTGACTATGTTTTGGTCGTAGCGATGTTTTCGAAAACTTCGTCATGAGTGAAGAACATATTGAACATGAATTAAGTGCAAAAAAGCCGTAACACAGGAACCGAAACACCAGAATAAAAGTCTTTTTAGCATATATTTGAATAAGTTCAGTGCCAAAGTAGGATGTTGCTTACTCTTTTTTTGAAATTATTTACTAACAAAGACTGTGGCTTGCTAACATCGTATGTGAATAAATGTTTAAAAGATTTTGTTTCAACGTTATTGGTTTTTTTATCAACCTCTGAAATTATACTAAAACAATTAGTCACCTCAGTCTCGGTGACTATCGGTGTATTTACCTCGCCGCTTCGCGGCTCGGTAAATATTCACCGATAGTCACCTCGACTTCGGTGACTAATTAACAATTAGTCACCGAAGTCGAGGTGACTATTTTAGCAGTGGTGATTCTGTTTATTCACAGACGATGTTAGCAAGCCACAGTCTTTGTCAGTAAATAATTTAAAAAAAAAGAGTAAACAACATCCTACTTTGGAACTGAACTTGTACGTACATACAAATATATGCTAAAAAGACTTTTATTCTGGTGTTTTGGTTTCTGTGATACAGACTTTTGCACTTAATTCATGTTCATTATGTTCTTCACTCATGACGAAGTTTTCGAAAACATTGCTACGACCAAAACCTAACCAAAACTTGCTAGAAAATACGAAGAATTATAGAAAATATACTTGCTTACCTTTACAAAGTTTTGTTTTTATGATATTTGATATGTACAACATCTCAGTGATAAATATTTTCAGTATTATGCTCTTTTGTTTGTTTCAAAAACTACAGACACCATTTTGAAAAAAAAATCAACAGTTCAATGAATCGACAAATTCTAAATCTCATACTTCAAAATGACAACTCCGAGGGGGAGACTGAAACGAGTAAAGTCAGTGCAGTGTTGAATAAGTACCAGTCTCTTTTCCAAAACTACTTTTGAAGAACAATTTCTTGTGATGCAATAGTCACCGCGCTAGGCGGTGACTATCACCTCAGATTCACCGCTGAGCGGACCAATCAGAAAGCTGGAAAGCCTCTTTTCCACTATGAAATTATACTAATTGTTAAATAGTGCGAACATCCTAACAGACGCGATCGACTTTCACAAATCGAAATATCAACGCGACTATACATAGCTCGGCAAAAGGAGTGGACAAGAATAGTGTGCTGCCTCCCTGGGGGGGGGTGACTATCGGTGTATTTAAATATTCACCGATAGTCACCTCGACTTCGGTGACTAATTGTTAAATATTTTTATATACAGGCCATTTGACGCCATTTTATATTTTAAGTTTTCATCGTCATACTCTTAACAAATGAAAGGGACGTAACTGGCGGTATATAGATGTTGGGGCTTGCATGCGCTTTGGAACCTCATGTGCAGCTATGAATCAAAGCATATTTTTGTAACACCTTTTTACAATTAGAAATTTTCTTGCTGCATGTTTGTGCCTGTTCACTCGCTTTGCCTTTGTGCCGGAAAAATTGAAAGATTCGTCATTTCCCGATCGACAAAAATCTTGCAACTGAAAAACAACACAAGGAAATTTTTATTCTAGATATTATATCATAACGAAGAGAACTTTTTACGCAATAGACCAACAACAACTATTATAAATTTGTTTTTGCCCAATATAAAAAAAGAAACTCCACGCACAATTCTTTTGAATAGTTGTCTTTGAATTAAGGTATTTAGTAAGTTATCTGATAAAATGAGAGAACTAAACTTAAGGTCCTGTTACACGATGCGATTTTTCTTGCAATTCAACTTGCAACAAATCACTAAATGTTGCAACACCCCGTAGCAACTTGCGATTTTGTTATTTTTGCCGTGTTGAAAGTTGCAAGAAAAGTTGGATGGGTTCTACTTTTTGCTGCAACTTACAACAAAAATCGCAAGTTGCTTGGAGTTAGAGTCGCCGGAAAAGTACATTTACTTTATACTAAAACCGAATATATAAGCTCTATTGGGCTACATGATAAATAATGACATTCTCAACTTCATTAATAATTCATAGATATATAAAAGCATAGGAAATTAGTACCGAGACAGATTTAGCAATTTTTGTTGCAATTTTTATCGCATTTATACCTGACTCACAATAGAAGGCACAAACTACCAATATGTTATTTATATTACTCAACTAAAATATACAATGCAAAGAGGTGACAAAGAGAAAACGTGGCCGAAAGTTATTGATTGCTTGGTCGATGAAATCGTTAATAAAATTGCAGCAAAAATTGAAATCAAATCGAAGCAAGAGTGACGACATTTAACGCAAGCGATTTTAAATTGCAGCCAAGTCAGTGATAAAAATTGCAGCAAAACCGCAAGTCAAATCGCAGAAGAAATTGCCGATATAGCTAAAGACGCCAGAATAATCAGTGTAAATGAAGAAAAGCAGTAATTCAAATTCATCATTATATTGCTGCTTACGGTGAAATGGCGCGTTTTGATTGGCTGAGATGCTCTGACGGGCGGTCATTCTTTTCTTGTATACGCTGTATATACTATATAGACTCGTTCGTACGTTTTTGTTTGCGACAACAAACTTCAGAGAAGTTGATAATATATATATATATATATATATATATATATATATATATATATATATATATATATATATATATATATATATATATATATATATATATATATATATATATATATGATATTTATTGCAAGTATAAGCCATGAAAGGAATAAACTGAAACATTTTCTATACTTCTATTGAGTGACAAAAAAAACGTTAAAGGAACGAACGTATATAGAGAGGCTAAAATAAATGAAAAACAGTATCTCACAGAAAAAGAATTTGAAATATAATCTCCATAATTACCAGGAAAACGGGTCAAGCTAAAAATAAGAAATTTATTTTAAGGGATGACACAACATAATTATATGGACTGGGGACTGAACTATATAATATGCATTTCTCACCACAAAGACACAACGTATGCGTAATACAATGTATAATAATTTAGTACAAAAACTTGGCGTTCATATTTATCATTAGGAAGCAGTGGCGTAACGTTATGGCAGGAGGCCCCCGGTTCAAAATTGTGAAGGCCCCCCTACTACGAAATACGAGGCGTCCCTGACAAATTGACAATATCTGGGGGCCCCCCTTTGGGCCTTTGGGGTTGGGGGCCCCTGGGTCCTCCCGGTCCGAGCCCATAGTAGTTACGCCACTGTTAGGAAGTTACTGATGAAAGCAACATTAACAATCAACCCATCAGATTATGATATAAATAATCTTGATTTGTTCTTTGTGACGTTTTTCATTTAACTATTTCCAACAGACTTTAAGACTCTGTTATTAATTACATAAGCATATGTCTGAATGATTGTTCCCAGATTTTTTACTAAGATTTTATCACGATTGTTCAAAGACATATATATGCATGACGATTAGTCTTCCTATAATTAATTTCTGCTGGCTTACTTAAGCTTTTATATAAGAAGGAACAAAGTTTGGAAAAATCTAAATACAGAAAATACTCGATACTTGTAACTAGTTTTAAAAACAAAAGCAATATGCATGTCGATTCCCCCAATTTAAACTAAAATATTTTTTTCAAATGCCCTCTTTCTGCGAACTTTAGGCAATATCAGAGACCGCGGACCGATTTTCTTATTGGGGGGGGGGGCTGTTCACAAAAGGGACTCTTCTAGGGGGATCCGGGGGCATGCCCCCCCCTGGAAATTTTTGAAATCTAGAGTCTCGGAAATGCCATTTTCGGGAAGAATTTACAGAATTCTGAAGGTCAGAAAACTCTAAAAAGACAACACTTTGTTTGTTTGTTTGTTTGTTTGTTTGTTGCCATTAATAGATTAAGATTTATATATAAGAGCAAACCAGAACAAACGCCCAACACAACATATTGTCAACAGTAACGTACTCATTTCTGGTATGCTCCCTTGCTTTGTATTGTTGATATAATGTTCAAGTGCAGACCGCTGCGTGTGCTAGAGTGACTGATTGAACATTTTTTCTGTCTATTGCAATAAAATACTTTTTGGGTGCACAATACTAATTTACTTAAAAAATTATTGGGGGGGCTAACGACCCCCAGCTCCACCACCCCCCCCCCCCCCACCACCACCACCACCACCACCCCCACACCACCCCCCTCCCCTGCTCCGCGGTCCCTGAATATTCAACCATAGTTAATAGAAAATATACATGGTTTGGAAACCCGGCAAACTTCAAAGCGGTTAACAATCAAGCTACGATTCATCTTGAAAGGTACACGAAGGTGCCAAATCCTTTGTTATAGGTTTATTAATATTTAAACAGTACGGTTGAGTGATTGAAGCCAAACGTTGCTATTGGATGATTGCTTCATTATACAGAAAACACAATATGTTCAGTAACCATGAAAGTGCAAAAATTTCCATAAACCTGAACAAAAACATAAAACAATGACTTTTGTGAGCTTCCAAACCATGTATATTTTCTATTAACTATGATTCAACTATATATTTCACCTTAGTTACCTCTTCAAGTATTCAAAGCAATATTGAACGAGAGAATTAATTGGGAGGGGGGGTAATTGGGGGGGATATGAAATGTAAACTCAATATCCATGGATTTTCCTCTAACTAATTTTGATACTGATTGTAGCTAAAAATTCCATTTCCTATTCAGTATCGGAAAGAGTGAAATATAGCGTCAAACATTCCTCCAAATTAAGTTGAAATGTCAAAAGATAAGTACAACACATATATTGGAGTCAAATGCTTGATGGGATAGGTAGCAATTAATAGAAAAATGATTTCATGACTTCCTTTGACAGCTTAAGTTGTAAAATTTGTTCATGTGACGGCACTTCGAAACGATTTTAATTACCTCTCTTGTTTAGCAGGGTTTTCTTGTCGACTTTTACCAACTGCAGCTTCTCTTCTAGGCATAGGTTGCACTTCTTTGCTCCGCCTTGATACGCTGTGGCACGACTCAAAATTGACCCGCAATGTATTCAAGGTTTTCATGAATTTCATCTGACGTCATGGCAGCTATATTGGTGCATAGAAACAATGGAATGGCGGTCATATTGGTGCACAATCTTTACCCTATGGGAATTTAACTCTATTCTTATTCAAACGGATTGTTTCACCACCCCAACGGGGTCACCGATCACGTGAGTGAAATCGATCCATTGAGAAGTCGCGGTTATTTCTTTTTAGCACCCAAACGCATATTTCGACAATTCCGTTTCGTTCTCGTATTTCTCGTTTTGAAAGGATTTTTTGTGGTTTCTGTGTCGCTGTTTAAACCCGTTTGCCGTCATTCCAATGTAGATCTTCTTTTCTTGGTTATCCGTGCTCGAAACGTCTGCCTTATAAATGACGATGGTTGCTTGGCAATTTTCTGGCAGTGGACAATTGTTGTTGCTTCTGCAGTGGCATTTTCTTTCATCGCCCGCGTTAGATTTCAACCTCTTTTTGGAAAGAATTCGCGCGTTGTGCTGATTGATAGCCGATGTCATGTTTCCCGTGCAACTATGCAAACCGAAATACAAGTCAGTTATAGTTGCATGAGCGGGGTCCCTGGCACATTTAGTAGCTGACTTATACCTACCCCCTCCCGAAGCCAGAAAGAGACTAGAAAATTGGAAAAAATTGACATAAAATGTGAATGGCAGCAGCGAATAGCTGTCTTGTTAAAATGTCAGAATTGTGAATTTTGTCCGCAGACAATGATTTAAAAGATGGCGACTTGTACATTTAACCACAATTCTTTGCGTACAATATATATAGTTTCTTGCAGAATTATCGGAAGATACGGTTTTGAAACGATCAATTTTGGTCGGAATGAAGTTCTTGCTTCTGTTAATATGATAAACAATTTTAGTTATTATTTGAACTGATTTGAAGTGACAAAGCATAATAGTTAAATGTACCGCCGCCATCTTTTTCGGCACCGTCAATTGATTTGATTGCATGGGAACCGGTATGTCCTCTCAAAATCGAGCGGTGTGGTCTCGGAAAACATGATATGGGGAAGAAACAAAAGATCCTAAAAATCTCCCCTTCGTTTACTAACATTTGTATCGAACTGATACTGAAGAAACAACAATAGGACTCGAGGTCCCTTACAAGGTTGTTCTCCGAAGATCGAATTGTTCATTTTACGGAGGGGGGAAAACCGGAGAACCTGGAGAAAAACTCTCGAAGCACAGAAGAGACCAACTACAATAACTCTACTCACATGAGTTCCAAACTCAAGCCCGTGGCAAGATTTTCCGCAAGTCAGGCTTAACTTTGGAGTCAGCGGTGAGAGGCCCTTCGCCACCCGTGATCCATCACTGTATTGTTTTGTACACAACTAGTACTGTGCAAATGACGTCGACTGTAACGTACCACCCATGATGAGGTGACACTAGGGGAAGGGGCAATAGAGCTCCTACATCTAAGGAAGGGACATCTAGTTAAATTGAAATACGTAGCTTGAAGAGAGATCCGATATTAATACTATAGTTCAGTATTTTATATGTATATTTGTCAACCTGAGGCTAAATCATGACGATGGTAAATAATGGCGTTTAAAACTGCAGCAAGAACAAATCAATCACTTGAGAGTTAACTGAGATGTATAATTAGTCATGCTGAATACAGAAAGTATTCTATTATAGTTATACCCACTATTTTAATGAGCCATGGCAAAAATAAAAGAAATATAGAGCTGCATAGAATAAAGAACGCTCGAAAGGCGGAATTGAACCGCTCCGACGCTAATCGGCTACAGGTTTGAAGCCTGCACCCCACACCAGTGAGGCTCATTCAAGCAATATTACGTCAACATCGCAAAGTTTAAATATCCCAATACAATAAGATAAGCTATACATGTGGGAGAGTACTCAAATAGCTGACATGCGCAATGATAGTAGGAAAAAGCATGCCGACAAAAACTAAACTCCGGGAGTCACCAGATAATTAGAATAGCATTTTTTAAATTGCTAGGAACTTTTTATTCTTAAAAGTTGGTGTATTCAGAAAAACATTGGTAACAACGACGATCGAGTGCTCATAAAATTGTCTGATCAGTTTGTTCTTACTGATCAGTGAACATATAAAAAATTTACATTAACTAGTTAAACAAAACATTTGGGAACATGGCAGACTTCAGAGTTTAAAGTGTAGACTACACTCGTAGTGGCAAGAGCTAGCTAGTGTTTAGATGTTATGACGTTGAAGTGACTTGAAGAGTCGAAGTACTGACCTGCCTATGCAGCACTCTATTTTTCTGATATACTCTTTAATTTCTTTGTTCTTTTGGCTCTGGCTATAGCTCAGTACAGCTAATTTGTGAGGGTGGTAAATAAAAGTGCAGCTAGATTGCAACTATAATCTCCTAACCTTACAATGACCATGCTGATCCGTATAGATTATACAATAGCATAAAACACAATAGCATATAGAACACACGGCCTTATGAAAAAACAACCTTTTTGTTTAAAGTGCCTATCTCACGTTTGGGGATTTACATATTCGTAATATTTGGGTCTTTCTGAGCAAAATCATAATATATCTTGTCAGCCGGAAATTTCATCTTCATGGAGTTTTTCGCTGTCAAAGTAACCGGATGTGATGTCACAAGAGGCATTCCAAACCAGTTTTCTTTTGTAACTTGCCACAAAAATGCCTCTTGTGCCATCACATCCGGTTACTTTGACAGCAAAAAAGTCCATGAAGATGAAATTTTCGGCTGACAAGATATATTATGATTTTACTCAAGAAGACCCAAATATTACGAATATGTAAAATCCCCAAACGTGAGATAGGCACTTTAAACTTCTTTTTAGCTCGTACGCGGTTGATAAGCCATACGGTATGTCGACCAAACAACACTGTCGCTGAAACGTCATAAATTATACGATAAATTAAATGATAAATTCATTTATCTCATTTTAGACTGTTTCACAAATCAAGACAATGATTAGATCGTTCATGACCGGGCTTCTTTGATTAGGAGTCGCACCTCGTAGTTCTAAACCCTGTGCATGTACAAAATTAGTTTAACAGATGGAAGAAAACCCCAACGCTGATTCAAATTTCCTCGCAGCCGACGAAAGAATTTATGAAATAAAACTGCATAAAGTATAGAACGCTCGAAAGACGGAATAAGACATTTGCACAATGACGTAAAATAGCGTTGGGTGACCACAACTACCAGAATGCTTTGCTGGCATCCTAGTGCTGATAAATGGAGGATCCCATAACCTGGGAGTCAGCAGAACACCCTTTCATGATAATTAGAATGGCGTTTTTAAATAAAAATTGGTATATTCAGTGCTAATGAAGAACAATAAATTTCAGAAAGATATAACAATACTCTTTATTTCCTACTGTCATTGCGCATGTCAGCTATTTTAGTGGTCTCCCACATGTATAGTTTATCTTATTGTATTGGGATATTTAAACTTTGCGATGTTGATGTAATATTGCTCGAATGAGCCTCACTGGTGTGGGGTGCAGGCTTCAAACCTGTAGCCGATTAGCGTCGGAGCGGTTCAACTCCGCCTTTCGAGCGTTCTTTATTCTATGCAGCACTATTTCTTTTATTTTTGCCATGGCTCATTAATGTAGTGGGTATAACTCATAGAAATAATATACCTATTATCTCTATGAGTTATTATTTCTACGGGTTCTATTATTTCTATGGTATAACTATAGAATACTTTCTGCATTATGTTGCATGAACTCAGTATAAAAACTGACTGATGTTGTAAAAATAAAATATGTGATAAAATTAGGTCTCTTTATGTAAGGAGTCGCCCAATTCTTGATTTTTGTCGTCCACGTCCTTAATTTTTTGGAAAAATAGGAAACCCCGCTCACAGTTTATTTAGTCTAACGTTCTAAACATTCATTTCATAAATATAAGTATTATTCACTACTAATTTTTTATTCATTTTTTAAATTTTATATTCATACAATTGCTGGACATTATACAGACTAGTATTTTTAATGCTAAACTAGATTTTTTATTGATTTGTGCAGTCTATTTTTCTATTTTGAAATCTGTACATGTTCACTCATACTATTTATTCTTAATAAGCAAACATTATTCTTGATCTTTTTTGTTTTGGAGACGAGGAAAACCAAAATAGGTTCTTTCTGAGCCAATAATTTTAGGATATGGTATCTTGTTAACTGGAACAACTGGAACTTGATTCTTGTATTTTGGTCGAGATTCCTTATTTTTTAAAAGCTCAGATACAACGGCCATTTCTTTATCCTTTTCATTGTGCAAATGAAGCTCTCTTCCCCATAATCCACTTCGCCATGCTTGAGGACTCCTTTTTGAACGTTCAGCATTGGCAGACAAGACAAGTAAGACAACCCCAAGAAGTACTGCAAAGATTACTTCAACTCTCATGGTCACGCTGTATATAAACAAAATCAATCATATCGTTATTACAGTCTAACGAATTCACAAACGCAATAAAATCATACACCCTTGAGTTTTTCCCACACTAACAATGTTGTACGACATTTACAATCTTTCTCTAACTAACTTATTAAATCAAGGATAGCCTTTAATAAGGTCTTTTCACACTATCCGATTAATTAGATCCGAATTTCCTTTTCATGCATGTGATTTAATTAGGAAAGTAAAATAAAAGTAGTATTCGCGAGAATTTGAAAACAACTAAGCCAATGGTGGTGGTTGATCAACCGCAGTTGGAGGTAGCCAGAAGGCTCCTGGGCACCACGTCCTATCCCAGAATGAGATGGGATAAAAACAAGAGCATGAGGAAGCAAAACAGGAGTACCTGGTGAAAAATCCTCGAAGCACAGGAGAGACCAACTAACTCTACTCACACGAGTTCCAAGCTCGACAACGGCCATCCAAGTACTATGAGAGGCAGCGCGCTAACAGCACACGCCACCCGTACTTCCCAATACTCTAGCTATATAAGTATATTCATTAAATTGCTTACAGCATTTACTTAAATGGTCTTAAAGATACTGCCCAAATGCATGTTTATTTTCTCTAAAGAAGACTTGAATTAAACTAGTGCTAAATAGCGGAAATTCATGCACTACAGTTATACTGGATCTTCACAAACACTGAGAACACTATATGCGCAATAGTTTTTGCCTGTCGACTTACCATATATAGTAGGCCTATATCAAATCTGTATGTTTTATTCTGAATGCAGAAAACATAAGTTCGGGTCGCGACCAAAATCGAAAATCGAGGTTTACGTAACTTATATTTTCCACTTAAACTGAGATTTAATTGACGCAGGAAATAATTTGTTACGAGTCATGAGTGACTGTATAGTCTAAGTCAAAAACTGTGATCAAGGACAAAAACAACATGCTCTAATCTTAATTCATACAATACAATACAATACAATACAATACAATACAATACAATACACAGTGGGTAGACAACAAAGTTGTCATCTTTGGAAATATGGTTAACTTTTACGAAGAAACAAAAAATACGTAAAATGATATGTTTTTTAGAATGCGCGGCAAGATCTTTTCAAATATGATCTAAAATAGTTTAATTTTAATTTATTTTTTTTATAGAATACACGACCTTTTCATGATTTTTCTTCCAATTTCTCATAAAAAATCTTACAAGTTTGACCCATTCTACTAACAAAATTATTAATCAAATTTGTGCAATATAATAGAAGTTAAAAATACATTAATAACACACATTAATGTTAACACTACAGTATAGTTCTGGTATATATTACTTGGTAGTACATCTTGGTATTTCAACACAGCTTCACATCAACGTAGCATGTTTTAGTGACTTACAGGCTTTCTTCTTCTCTTGACACTAGCCCTTCTCACTTCTACTAAGTGTTGCTAAATCGTTTTGATCCAAGACTAAAGTAATAGTTATTCATCAGATAATAATTTCCATGAAAAAATTTCTCAATTCTGATTGGCTGAGAGGAGTGCAATTTTAGTGTAACTCAGTGCAGAAAAATGAAATACAGTGCAAATTTTGTAATTTTTTTTAATTTGCACAAAAATTATTTTTTACTAGAAAAAAACCTCTTCCTGTTAATTTTTTTTCCATGTATGTTATTTGAACAAAGCATTCTGATTCTCTTTATGATAAATTTTTTCATGTATATTATTAATAAGTGATAGCATGGTTTCGAGTGCAATTTGGAAAAAACACGCACTCGTGAGTTTTTCAAAGATCAGCAATTTTGATAGTCTTTGAAAAACGTACATGTTTTTTTCTCCAAATTGCACTCGAAACCATGCTATTACCTATATACTAACAGATTTGTTTATTCTAGTGCCTGATTTAGAATTGAATAATAAAACTATCATTTTGATCAATGCATGCTTTCACGTTTTTGTCCCGTCCATGGTGAACAACGCAATTTCAGTTTGACACAAAGGTTCCTTGCACCAGAATAAGTAATAATACAGTTTATATTACTGAACTCACATTCAAAATTTTATATGCACTATTGAACTGCAGAAATAGAATTAAGGGTGCTTTATAATCTCATGAATACGTCCATGCAGTTACAGCCGAGCTGTTTGAGCAAAAACGTCATCAAAACATTAAAAATCATGAATCTTAACAACTTTTTACGAATTATTCAGTTTCGACATTAGTCTATGTCTCAATATTGTGCGGTTACTACGCACATGGTTCAATTAAATTATTTAAACTAAGATGTTATATATAGTTTCACTCATCTTTGAAGAGAAAAATTACAATTATATAAGATTTGAGATTAAATTTGAGCAGATCCTGACCCGCGCACTCGAAAGACATGTCATTTTACATACTTTTTCTTTTCTAACGATACCAAATATCATATCATGCATATTTTCAAAGATGGTCATGTTTTTGCCCATCTTCTTAATTATGTTGAATTTATTCATTCAGTTTATTTTGGCTATTAATCTTATAAACCTCAAGGCCATACCTTGATGTGTATGATCTAATTGGAATTTGAAAAAGGTTTACAATATACTTTGAAACTTTTTTGCCTATATATCACATCGCATAAAAACATTCAGCACATTCTATTTTGACCGAATTAAAGAGGCCCATCCCTCTTGGGTGAGGTCAGAAGTTAATACCACGCACGCTTTTTCACGCGCGCGTATCCTATAGGTTTTGACGTGAAAACTTCAGAGTTGACTTTAATGAAAACAACAGAGAATTAAGCACGTTCGTTGGAAAATGTTAAACTAAAATACGTCATGGGACATTAGTGCTGCTTAACTTGAAAACTGTTTATTTATAAGCGAAGCAAATAAATACCTAACAATTAGTGTAAATATGATGTGAGGTGAACAAGCTCACAGGTAAGATAAAAAGCAACATCTGAAGACGGACGAGAGCTAAAAACAAACAAACAAAAAAAAAAGAAAAAGCCATACAATGTCTTTAATTAACCTTAATTCGTTGTGTACGCGAGAAAGTATTTTCTTTTGTTTATTTTTTTGTATAGGAAAACCTCAAGCAAATATACTTTCCAGTTCAGACCAGCTCATATACTACATCGCCCGGCGTCTGTTAAGTCCGCGTTATCGGACAGGATCAGTACATGTAATTTATAATTTTTTCTTGCGAAGAAAGGAAATATTAGCTGGATTAAGAGCTGCAGAGCTAACAAAATATATAGTCAGGTACACCTATTTTAATAATATTGTTTTAAAAGAAAATATAAAAAAAAATTACACGACATCAAACGAATGAAATGACTATTAAACTAAACCTCTGACTGATAAAGAAAACTATACATCCGTTCACGTATTATATATCATCTATATACAGAGTATTATCAGCAGTAGTTGCCATAAATCAACAAACATTGGACATAAATCCGTCCAGCTAGCAACCGATTTCATTAAACTCTAATGTGAACAAAATATGACTTTTAAAGTAAATAGTTTATCTGCATTAGCTTTTAATTTTGGATTACATGTTTTTGTTTTCATGAAGGTACACTGATTGAGGAAACTTTTTTCTAAAACACTTTGTCTTAAGAAAAGTCAGATTAACAAAAAAAAGTCATTTAATGAAACTAATAATATGACCGATATATACATGCTGTGATATTTTCTTACTGTTAAAATGACAGTGCATGTACAAACGTTATACTTTAGAGCTACAATTGCTAATAATTATCCTAAATATATTTTTTTAGAAAAATGTGAAAAAGAATGGAAAAACTTGTGGTGTTTTAATCAGAAAATTTCAACAACTTACTTTGTTAAGGTTGCAGTTGCCTTTCTTCTCTCTTATGTACTGAGGCAAAACTCCACCACTATACACAAGGTTGATAGATGTTAATAAAGAATATTCCACTTTTATAAAGCTTTATGCGGCTCACGCTGAGATGTATAAGCAGTTAATATTTTGCATTATATTGCCGTCAAAGGGGGTAATTTTTCTTCATAATCTACACCTGTTTGTGCATTGTAAGCATAAAACTTTTGTCAACAGATAACGAAATAAAAGACACAAAGACATTAAACCAACCAAAGCTCATTATCTGTGTGAGAAGATAATACAAAATATACGAAAATATACATTTTGATTTATTTGGCAATGTTTTAGTAATAGTATATGTATAACAAAAAAACATGAAAACTACAATAACACACGATTTACTTTTGGCGGCATGTTGACAAAACGTTACATTTACTGTCTATATATAGACAGTCGAAAATGCGTGCATGGCGGCAAAAGCCCGATTTCAATAGCAATAAATATATAGAAACAGCTGAAAATATATTTTAGAAAATAACATGATTTAGAACGTAAAAAGCTGACATTTTAGTTGTCAATAAACTTCAGCGGAAAAACTCGATGACATTCATGTTACATATATACATAAATGACCTTCTGACCTGCCTGCTATCTATTACATGTCGCAAAAACTGTGAGAAAACAGCATGTTTTACCATTATATAATTTTTAAGAAACGCAAAGATATATATTTTTAAGAGCTTTGTCATTTATTGGCATAGGATAGGATCATTCTGGATTAAATCCTGAACAGATTGTCAATTTTGTTATGCATATGAAATATATTGAAAATTCAGACGTAAATCTAACTGTCCTAACTGAGCAGTATACCGGCATCAGTTTCCTAATTGTAATTTTGAAATTGAAAGCGCCCACATCATAATAACCTCCCACAAAGAGTGAATGTTTTTATTTAATCTCTATATAATCCCATTGCTACAGACTATTTCCTTAATTTATACTACAACAGAACGCCCTCAGTTTTTTGCCTGAAGCTATACAAAATATTTATTACACTTCAAAACATCACAACAAAATTGAAAATTTACTTTAAGATTAAGTGCCCCCAAAACTGTTCGCTGATAATGTATATATCATGTTAACTGACTTATAACTTCAAAAATATTTGTGTGCACTACATGCAATTAATAAACAACAAAACATGCATATTTCTAAATCTTTCCCTTCTGAAATTCTCCTTTATATATATATAATATGAAAGTTCTTTACTTTCATGCAATTGCGCGATCCCGTTTGATATGCTATGCGGCATGATGATGGCTGTCGACTTGTCATTAAAATTAAAGCTAAGAAAAAAGTATACAAAGACAAAACCTTAACTATTGCCAGGAATAACCTGTTATAAGAAGTACAAGTCTTGCTCCCTTCATTTTGCCAGAACAACGTGGAAGTTGACACCTTTCTTATTCCTTTTTTAAATGTACAAAACATTAAGAAATTGGAAAGCATGCATGGGTATGCGCTGGTGCATGGTCGCTAAAGATATAAGCACAATCAGAGTATCAGACTGGGTTAATACTTAGATTGCCAACTATATATACTCCCATTTGATTTCCAGATCTTAAAACTAATGCAAGTAGAGTTGTTTTTGGTTCTTTTCTGCGGCGTTTCGAGGGTTTTCCCTTTTGGCTTCTATATAGTTTATCTTTTGTCTGAAAAATCGAGCTTACAATAAATATCCTGCTAGGTCCTTAGGTTTGTAAGAGCCTTAGTTTTGTACTTTGTGTAACATGTATATACTATAAATTTGTAAATAGAATACATTCCAACATGCATACTGGAAAAAACCCTTGAAATTAGCACATTTTTGCATAAAGCATTATTACGGTTGACATATTTTTTTTAAAAGTAAATAAATTATAAATTATAGTTTATCTAAATTTCTATCTAAGTCGTCAGCTCATCTATATACATAGATTACATAAAACTTTAGCAATCTGAAGTTGTTTTAAAAGTAAAATGTTTTAACAAATCATGTCTATAATTACGTTCGAATATGTACAATAGTTTTGTCCAAGATTTAAAGACTAAAATAAATATTTTTTCTTTCCCAAATAAGTACCCAATATAAAATTAAGCGACATCTAAGTCTACTAATAACACATTTCAATAAGATTTATGTTGAAAACGTAACATGAAAATGTTGGTTAGCACTAAAGTATATATATATAAAAAAATATAGTATAGCTTCTTTGGCTTGTTTTGCCATGCAGTAACGAATACAGTACAAAAACAGTATCATTAAAACTATTGTATCCTGTCGTTTTCATTAAGAAACAGCCTACACGAGTGTATAATACATTTTACTTATTGTTTCAATAACATATATACATCACACAAAATATTCAAGCCACATGCATTTACATACGCCTGCGCCAAACAATTATACTTTGTTTGGTCTCATCAATCTTATTTCATGAGATTAAAACAGTTTGAACAGACATATCACATTTGTCTCCCAATTATTTGTCAAGCCGATTTTCATTAGACAGAAATTTCTGGAGGAGGCGCCATTTTTCTTTGTTTTTTTCTAATTAGTTCTACCCAGAGAAAGGAAAACTCCGCTCTTACGGAAAAAATCGGCTTAGTAGAAAACTAGCTTAACTTTTAGTTTTTTATAAAATATACGCTTGTCAATTTCTTACTCGTAAAACGTTGTTTTTGTAAGAGTTTAAATCTCTAATCTATAACACGTAATTCACTTGAAGTATAACTTTAAATATCTTTAAATACTTCAAACGACATTTCACTTTTTAATATATACACATGCAACACCGGAAAAGATTATGATCGAGTGGGCAATATTTACGCACTATATGCTAATGTATTCGACCTTTAACGACCCCTATTTTATTCAAAACTTATGCAAATACCAAAATGCTTGGGGTGATCTTTTGCGGACAATATATATATATATATATATATATATATACATATATATATATATATAAATATATATATATATATATATAAAGCATGAAGTATAGTTACCTTAAAGTCTTCGCTACCAGAGGTTTCACCCTAAATGGGATCATCAGGCGATGATGATCCCGTTTAGGGTGAAACCTCTGGTAGTGAAGACTTTAAGGTAACTATACTTCATGCTTTATATTTTTCTCTATCTATATGGTATTTAGCACTCTAACATTTCGTGAACCAAAACTTACTTATATATATATATATATATATATATATATATATATACAATATTGAGGGACAGTGCATGAACTTGGGAGGAGAATAACGAGGGGAAAAGCACTCCAAAAATCCCGTACGCTTCGACGAAAAGTCCGCAAAAGTCCGCGAAAAAAGTCCTGTGGAATTTTAAAAATCCTTAAAAATCAAAAAATCCCCCAAAATTCTTGAAAATCCTTGAAAATCCATAAAAATCCATGGAAATCCTTTGAAAATCCGTCAAATCTGACACAACTGATCAAAATCCCCAGAAAATCCGAAGAAATCTGCACTTTCTCCTACAAATTCCTGCGGTACTTATGTAAATATTTTGTTGTTGTTTTGTTTTTTGGGGTTTTTTTTATGTAATTTTTTTTATATATAACTTTTTGTATTTTCATATTTGACTGTTTTTATGAATATATTTCCCTACTATTCTCCCATTTGGCTCCTACGCCTTTATTATTTCCCAGTTTCACTTAAAGCTCGACCAGAATATGAAAAATAAAGAGAAAATATCGTTAATAAGTTTCACAAAAAGTCCGGAAATTCACAAAAGTCCAAAAGTCCGATGAGAAAATCCAAGGACTTTTGGAAGTCCGAAAGTCTCGTACACTTTGCCCCTCGGAGAATAATGCATGATAATAAGGTGTCGCTCCGTGTCATGAACGTCAACCATACTGGACAAGTAGAGAAAACTCTACTGTCTTTACTTGCTGGGATACAAAGCCAGGCCAAGTAGAGGGAACGTTAGAAACTGACTGAAAAACTGTTGTTTTACAAGTATATACTAAATTCTATATGCTATTATTAAATAGCTATTTACATGAGTCCGAGATATCTTGCTTATAGTGCCCGTTCGTATCACCAATTCTTTTCTCGACTCACCTCCTCAAGAAGAGATTTGAATCATCGTTAAGATTCGTTTACATTTTAAGTATAAACGATTCTTCTTTGCAAATTTATTTTATGTAAGTTTTAAAACCACATGCAGTATGATCCTAAATCAGTCGAGTCACCATGCAGTTAGCATGGCCAACTCGTCTCATGTAAGCGACTGTTATTATGCATGGCAACCTTACTGCAAGTAGTATATCACTCAAGCTATTGATCTCGTCATGCAAACCAAGAGATATCTGGGAGTTATCCAGTCAAATTTATTTTTACTCATCAAAATATATTGAAAAGTGAAAACCTCTATCAGCTTGAGTCAGAGAGTTAAGCAACAAAAGACTTCTTTTTTTGATTAATTATTTTGTTTGACCTTTTTCTCCGATTTAAAGGTCAGCCGCATGTTTATTTACAAAATGTTTCTTTCTTCAACAAGAATATTTCCAGTTTAGTTAAAATGATATGACAATTGTCAATTGCCGTTTAGGTCTAGTTCTAGCTTTATTTCTAGAATAAATTTTGCTTCACATTTGTTTGTTTTTTAATACGGCTCAAAGCATTATTACAGAATTTTGATTGAGATAGCAAAATAATACAAGGTACTGTAATTAAGACATGATAATTTAATATAGCTCAATGAGACATAAACATTCAAACGACGTCTCGATTATATCCTCAGCTTGTTGTTTTGTTTTACATTTTGCGGCAGGAGGTCGATAATTTCACAGTCCGACCCACACATGTTTCTGTTTTTAAAGAGAAAATGCTGGATTGAATTAATCTAGTATGCACCAGGCTATCCGGTTAAAGTTGTCATGGGCAAAGACAAAATAATCAAGCGATTAGTCGTAGGCACGAGTCGTGGGTACAATACTCTAGAACTAAGTGATTTCAAATCTTACTTCGTTATAGATATGCATACATGATTCGTGCACATCTCGCAAAGATACGAAACAAAATGTGGTTTGATTAATAGAACCTTAGCAGAAAGTCAGTTCAAACGACGAATTTATCTTATACAATTAGATTAAAAGCATAGATGTATATTATAATACAATGTATTTCAAATGTGCCAAACTTTGAGAAAGTTTTCGAAAAATAACATACCACTCGTTCAAACTAATTTTCCAATAGAAGACTGCCGCAAAAACTATACATTGGAAAGCTACCGCCAACGATAACCAGTGCATGGGCGAAAGTAAAATTCTTGTTTGAATTAAAAATATTAAAAAAAATTAAACAATCGCACGTCATAAAAAAAGTAAATTATTTTAGTAAGATACCTCTCGTGCATCCATGGTGACATAAAAAGGAAAGTGAGAGGCAACCTCGTACCCAGGGCCATTTGTAGGGAACTGGGTCAAGATGGCGAATAAAACACGATCGGAAATGGTGGCTGTCAAGGCTGACCCATATTAGCTACGCATGCGTAGAACGAATATCTTGCGTGTAAACGTCATCAATACACGGCTGACAACTCACTTGAGCCAGCACGCACGTGGACTGCGAACTGCCCATGAAAGTGGCCGATTTTCTGTGCGATTTCCGATCGTGACAAAATGGCGGTAACAAATGGCCCTGGTGGAGGCTAGGCTATCTCAGCCTCTGATTGGTCAAAAACTTGTTGCATAAATTAGACGGTTTGATTTTGTATTTCTTTTAAAAAATTGTATTTTGGCCTTGTCATGTTGGTCTTGCCCACGGCGGGAAATTATATTTTAAACCATGCAATAATTAGGTGTAATTAGGTATAATTACTGTGTAAAGGACTGAGTTCTAGTTAAAGAAAATGCGCAATATACTGCGCATTTTGACCTAGCCTCCACCAGCGCCATTTGTTCCCGCCAATTTGTTTTTATTCGCTATTGGTACGAACTCTCGATCACGCACAACGGGAGGTAGCTCGAGTTCGACCCCAAGCCCGTGTACCTCGGAGTTACGCTCGACTGGAGCCTCACCTTCAGAACCCACATGGCGAAAGTCGTAGAGAAGACTAGCAAGCGCGTCAATCTGATCAGGAAGCTGAACGGGCGCCAATTTCACGACCCGGTGGACCTCAGTGCTGGCCCTGGTATATTCGACTGCAGAATATGCCGCTCCCGTATGGGCCCACAGTCATCACACGAAACTGCTGGATGTCAGGATGACATAATTAACGACGCTCTACGCCTCATTTCGGGAACATTGACACCCACCCCAACGCACATGTTACCGATAGTGGTAGGCATCCCCCATCCTCGATCCGACGGGAGAGCCTGGTACTGAAACTCGCCGACAAATCCAACCAAGCAGGCTCCTTAAGGCTGATTTCCAGTCAGTGGAATTTTGCGAGCGGGCGGAATTTTTCTTTGTCTTTTGTGCTCTGAATTAGATTAGTTCCGTTCGAGGGCTCACAAGACAAAGAAAAATTCCGCCCGTTCGCAATATTCCACTGACTGGAAATCAGCCTTTACTAGTACCCTCTGCGCCCGACGGCGCGCCTCCGCAACGAATCTGTCGCTCACACTTCTCCCTCATCGCTAAAGAAATTCACTCCCGCTGCCCCTGTCGATATCGCGGGTAGAGCAGAGGTCGAAGGAAGCCTGGCAAGGTGTCGACACCTTCCTGCACAACTTCACACCCGTTTCAACCTAGCTTTTTTCCAGTGTGTTTAATCCCGTTTATAGAGAAAAATGACTTATATAGCAATTGTCTGTTAGGCAATCAGAAAGCCCGATTTAGTGAAACTTTGGAACACGGAAAAAGTTACGAATAACGAATGTTCCGAAACGTGCTGGGTATAAGTTTTCGTACTGTAGCGTGACGTGTTGTCAAAACGTCTTAGTCCTTGCTTCGTATCCAGTTAGGACCTTATCACGATGAGATAAGACGGATCCAAGGTCTTATCACCAGAGATAAGACCATTCGTTGGGCAAGCTCGGTTCGGTGGACTCTGTATTTTCATTGGTTGATTGTTTTTCTTAAACATTCCTCGTGAAACATATTTATGCATAGTTTTGTGCCAGTTATGATCAAATAGCTTCAATTAGACCGCCAATGGTCGCATTACAACGAACTTCTCCCACGGGACTGCCATTACTCAGAACGATTTTGCATAGTAAACTAGTGCTAATTTATTACACTCGGCCAGTATTTCTGGGTGCTGTGACCATAGATAATGGAAGGGGAACTGGATAGGAAATGGCTAAAATCAGACACTGCTGAACTTAAGTATATTACACTTTTGTCTAATTTCAGCAATAGGTGCATTAGCTGCTTTTAAGTGTGTAATTACCATAGCAAGTTGTGCAAACAACGTTTCCTGTTCTTTAACCTCGTTTGAAGTTTCCTATCCAGTTCCCCTTCCATTATCTATGCTGTGACCATAGTCAACCTTTATGCATTTTTGTGCACGGTGCACGGTCACTGAACATATTGTATTTCAGTATAATGAACGAATTGTCCAATAGAAACGTTTCAGTTCAATTACTCAACCGTGCTATTTAAATATTAATAAACCTAAAACAAAGGATGTGCACGGTGTAAGGTACGGTTCAACATAAAATCACAGCTCATTATAGGCGCTTTGAAGTTTGCCGAGTTTCCAGACCATATCTCGATTGACTATGCTGTGACCAGCCGATGCCTGGGCAGGGCCAATTTTCCCGCCCTCCCAATTTCCAAAAGGCCCTGGGAACGAGGTTGGACGTTGGGATTTAGTTTGTACATGGCCCAATCTCGTACCCGCAAGCTTTCGCCAACATTTTGAAGCTAATCAGTTTAAAATAACAGATGTGTAATCGCAGCAAAACGTATTTTTAAATCATAATCACTTATATTTTGTGGGTTAATACACGCTCAATACTACTACAGGAAATCACTTCCAGCAATGTAACCACGGCGATAAAAAGCACGCGCTGCCAATAAACTCCATTGAGCTGCAGAAGTTAATTAACTACGTCATAAACACAGGTTAATGAATGGTGAATATCAATTGGTTGGTGAAAACAGCGTGATTTGAAATATTTTCAAAAAGAAAGACTTGGTACATTGTTAAAAGGTGAGAAAATTTACTCATGCAGAAAAGGTTAATAGCCTTTTTTCTCCCATTCAACAAAATAATTTGGTTTTGTGTGTTCCTTAATTATACTGACTAAACCTTGGACTATATTACTTTTCTGATTCCGTATTTAAAATTTTAGTTGTGAAAATAAATGAAGAATTTTAGAACAACATTTAATAATTATTGGACAAAAATGAGCCAAATACATCCCTCAATTTTTGCCAAAACATGCAATAAATTATGATACTAAAATATAAGTAAAATAGCTCGAAATTAAAAACATCTTCATATCTGGCCAGAACGCACGCAGAGGCTGCGCGTATATACCTTCCGTCATGGGTTATTATAGGGACCTTAAGATCTACGACGGGAACTTCGAGGACGACATCCTTCAAACAAAAGCATTCTTCTTGCAAAACAAAGATAATGAATAATTTTTAGTCCCAAGAGTAATCTGAACACCGTCCTCGCTCTGCATACAACGCCACTCGGAGCATTTTCACGTCTTCAGGACGACGATGACTCGTGGGGTGATGAGAACTTTTGTCTGACATTGTCTTAACACAGACACTGCAACCGTTTTAACACTTGGAAAATTATAAAACAAGCTTCAAGTATTGAATACAGTGGTCAGTTAACCGTGACTTCTTTTTTAATGCTAAAATTTGAATTGCTTTTTAACCGCCGTCGTCGTCCTAGCATCTTAAGATACCTATAGATCGTTTTCATCTGACGTCACGGCGGCCATATTGGTGTACCAAAACAATGAAATGGCGGCCATATTGGTGTACGGTATGGGAATTAACTCTTTCTTATTCAAATATTTCGTATTGTTGCACCACCCCAATGGGGCGGCCGATCACGTGAGTGAAAACGATCTATAGACTGATGTTTACAGGAAGGAGATTCAGAACCATCTCGCTGACCGAACTAGCTAATTACGACTTACTTGACCTGTCCCTTTGGAATAAATAAAATGCTTGAATGCATTCGTTTCCACTTATATCATGCTAAAATAGTATTTTTTTGTATATCATTTGGTCCATGACCGCTTTATTCTTTCGTCTTTACCGTAAAGCGCTGACGTTAAAAAAATATAACCCATGCACTATATAGTATAAACTGATCAAACGTATATACAGTTATTCTTGAGACAGGTTAGTTATAAAGTTAGTGAGATAAAATGTGAGATTTTACAACAAACATGAATTTAGAAAATTTGAATATTCCAGGTTTAAGATACTTCGCATGATTCAGAACCTGAAAAAAAGTTTGAAAAAAGCAGAGTTCACCTCGCCATATCATGGACATAATTCATCAAAAGTAATTGAATTTAGTGCGACAGAATGAGTAAATTAGATGAACGAACGATGCAATGATGAATTGAAGACGTTTGACCATACATCAAAAGACCGTTTGGCACCACTGCATTACGAAAGATACCCCTCCCAATAATCCCACTTTGCAACGCATGATTGAGAATTCCGTTAAACAACTTCAAGAACCAAGAGTACAGTCACCTGTTGATATCGTGAATATTTGCTAAAGACAAGAATCGAGTATGCGAGACGTAGAGAGCACGTTACTCCCACATCAGGAGACTGGTAGACAGAAAGTAGGAAAGGATGCAGAGATGGTTTTGACAGAGCAAAGGACTGGAGAAAATAGATTAGCAGAATTAGGAACTGAGGTAGAATTGTGTACGCAAAATGTAGTGAACACTTTACCACAACTGAGGACCGGTACACAGACTGTAGAAAATACTTCAGCAGACAATGGAACTACTGATGCACAGAGTGCAGAAATTAATTTAGCCGAGAAAAGGACTGGTATGAAGGCTGTCGAGAATCCTGTAGCAAACCAAAGCACCAGTATTCAGATTGCTGACAACAGTTCAGCATACCAGAAGATAAATATACAAGTCAAAGAGATTTCTTCAGAAAAACAAACGACCGCGGGTATTCAATCCTTGACAAAAACAGACAATGAAGCGGACATCAAAGCAACTACACAAGTTCTTCCATTGGAACCAATTGATTCAACAGTGTCAGAACATGAACCAAACCTGAGCCATAGCCGAGAAATAATTAAGAAAAATGAATTGGAGTTACAACGTTATCTGGACGAATTATATGAAAGTGACGAGGCCATAATCCGAGAGGACTTTGAGTCAGTAAATCATAAAGCAAGAGCCCAAGAAATAAGCTTTGATGCTTTTGATGAAATCTCGTTAGAGGTAAGTACGCTTTCTTTTAAACTAAAAAACACACGCACTAACCATAGCATGTGTATTCAGTCCCGAGAGACTAAAAATTAAAAAAACAATATTTTTTATTCACCATGTTTGATGAAATTACACATTCAGATGAGGAAAAACATTCAATTCATTTGTTCATGGCGGCAATGAAAAGTGCTCTTATCTGCGCTTAATCCCAGCGCGATCATTAGTTACAGGTGCGTGCGCACAATAAAACAAGTGCATGTTTCTCCCTAAAGCCTAGTTTACACGAGCAATTTTTCCTTGACAAGTTTTCCCTTGACAAGTCTCCTTGTTGAAAAACTGGCATGCCAGCTTTTCAAAAGGGAGACTTGTCAAGGAAAAACTTGTCATGTTTCCTCATACACACAGGCAAATAAAACTTGTCAAGTTGAAAATTGCCAAAGAAAAATTGCCCGTGTAAACTAGGCTTAAATTGTAAGACACTATAGAGGCTCAAATTCAGCTTTTTCTGACTTAAAATTATCTCATCTAGCCTTTCCTATACGACTCGTAAACAAAATGTTCACCATTTATACTTATAGAATTTAATAAATTATAAGTTAAAATATTCGCTCCGATCCGCCGCTCATGTTTTAACTACAACCTAAAATCTTGACTTCTTTAAGCGGGTTTTTTTTAGTGACATTGCTGTACTATGATATAGACACCATAACTTTCATAATATTTGGTAAAAACTTGTTATTGAAAAGCATTTCGGATCACTGAACTCACTATAAGCATTCGATAGACATAAATGGGATCGACATGCTATGAAAATAAGTTCTATTAACCAACAAATAAATTCCCAACGCATGCAGCCAGGTGAAGCTGCGTTAAGGTGAAGACAAAAGAGCAACAAATTGTTGCAACATTGCTGCGTTGCAAGTTGAATAGCGTTGTTGCATGTTACCACCCACCTTAAACAATGTCACGCAACAATGATTTTGTTGCAAGTTGAATAAGCATGTTGAAGCAAGTAGAACTGGAGTCTACTTTTTTGAACAAATTTTTTCAACTTGTAACAAAATCATTGTTGCGTGACAATATTTAAGGTGGGTGGTAATACGTGAACAACGCTTTTCAACTTGCAATGCAACAATGTTGCGTTGCAAGTTGAAGAAAAATGTAACTATGTCTGCATGATTCTATTAACCATATAACACCGTTTCATGTTGACATAGAAATTAAATGAGAACATTAAGGCTTAAGAAGCTACATCAGAAAGTCAAAACGTATTCCTCCCTCTATCTTTTACCCATTAAACATTTTCGTTGTTTCTCATTTTAGTATTGAATGTATCACTTCCATCTTGTTTCTCTTTAGAATATAGAGCCAAGCATGGAAACACATCAAGGTAATGTATAAAGTTTGGAAATTTACTTTAACAGACTTTAAAGTATTAAACATGGGGGAACAGTCACAAATCAAATCTATTCAAAATAACAGCGTCCTAGATGATATAACACGTGGCAGTGAGTCAAGTGCAGTAACTGTCTGTCTGTCTGTCTGTCTGTCTGTCTGTCTGTCTGTCTGTCTGTCTGTCTGTCTGTCTGTCTGTCTGTCTGTCTGTCTGTCTGTCTGTCTGTCTGTCTTCTGTTATAGTCGCTACTGACAGGTTTAATATACGTTTTAGCAGGCAGATAAAACGCGATGTTTCTGTCATTGTTTTTCAAAACCAGCGCTTTTCGCTACTGGTGGTCTATCAAACATAGTAGCCTAACCAATCAGAATACAGCAATGTTGAATGGTTATAAATCACTATTGGGCTCTTGCAGGCGACGTCAAAGTAGCCATGTTATGAATGGTGACCAAATAATGAATGGTAACCCTTTTGTTTATATGGATTTGCCACCCAGCATGAGAATACCTGCAAGAGCTCAATAGTTGATTGATACAAAATTGGGCTAGTGAATGGTAGTAGTAAGTCAAATGATTGCTTATCTATATGGAGATAATTCAGTAAACTTAGAAAAGCCATTTCGTTATGGCGCTGTTAGACGAGACAATTTTTCTTGGAACTTGCAACGCAATTTCTTTCTGAAAAAGATACAGCTATAGTTGCTGCATCATGACTGCATGTAGGATTTCCGATGCATGCAAGTTGTTAGAAGTGATTACAAACCAAGGGTCTCACACAAGACGATTTTTTTCTGACGTAAACCTTGAAGCATAGTTGCAAAGCAAGTTGAAAGAAAAATTACCTTGTGTAACAGCGCTAGCGCCTTTAGTCGTCACAAAAAAGGAACACCTTTTTCTTAATATACCGTATTTACTCGATTAAGCGCCGCGGCGCTCTTTAAAATTTGTGTTTCGGATGCGGCGCTTATTTGAGGGCGGCGCTCTTTAAAAATCATGAGAGGAGAGCAATGGCCACTTTGAACTGAAAAACATTGTAATACAGGAGAATAAATTTCCGAGGCTGGTTTAAGATTGAGGTGTACCGTACTTGTTTTTTAATTTGGCTCCTCGAACAATTCAGTCTGACGGTGTTTCGATTAAGCGCCGCATTGTTGTGAAGAAGTGCGGCGCTTATTCGAGGGCGGCGCTCTTTAATATTTTTGCTATCATATGCGGCGTTTAATCGAGTAAATTCGAATTGAAAATTCTTGGTATATATCAGTAATTTTCTTTTTCTTTAAGAAACAGACAAGTGCCATGGCGTATTCTGCTGTGTTAGAAAGCATCTAAGAAGATTGTTTTGTTGTAGACATTGTCGTGATTGATGTAAATTATGGACAATATTTTGTTTTGTTAGACATGTATTAATAATAAAATATATTTTTGTTTTATAAATAAAAAACTTAAAAGTTTAGGAATCTATACCAGATTGAGTATCCGACAAGAATGGCTGTCCATGGAATCCGGTCTCTGAGAAGGAGGCTAAAGTAGATATTAGGGTGCTGCAATATATATATATATATATATATATATATTGTACTACCGCAAAATACTAGGACGTTATTGCTAACTGCCACTGCAAGCTCACGTGTAGACTGGCAGATGTAAAGCCAATATTTGTAAAAAAGCAGATACATTAAAACCATGTTGGTTACGTCATCAATGGAAATACGTAGTACAATTACAACTTATTGCATTTTTTAAGATACAGTACACTGTAGTCGAGTTTCCTTTGTAAGATATCTGATATGTTGTTTTATCAGGCCATATGTAGTGCCTTTTGCAATGTGAGATGGGGGGAAAAGTTAAAGTTTCTGTAAAAGTTAAAATTCCGTAAATATTGTAAAGCTTACGAAAGTACTTAGATAATCAACATCTCAAATGTGTCAATTATATACTATACACTTGTTGACTGGCGCCGAGGGAAATATCGAGTTTTACGGACCCGAAAGCTTCAAGGTCACCCGACGGCTTTAGCCCGAAGGTGACATTGAAGCCTGAGGGACCGTAAAACTCGATGTTTCTCGAGGCAAACGTCAACAAGCGTTTTGTTATATACCAAAGACTTTTAAAATACAAAATACAAAACTGGCCTTGAAACTTGCAAACGGCGAAAAGACTTACCAATTCTTTGACTTCGTAATTTCAATTCAAGTCATTCAACTAAACAAATACACCAGACTCAACACTAAGAACAGCTTTAAATTTCTCCAAGTGTTTTTCAGACCTTCTTTGAAGATATGTATAGAAATTCTTTCGGCTTTCGGAAAACGTACCAAACAAGCTCTTGTTTTCAAAATGCCCGAAGAGTCCAAAGTTCTTGATCTGATGCAATAATCGGTGTATTCACGTACTGTTTCCCTCTTCATTGTTGACGTCAGAGGGAAGCAGTGTAATGTTTCCCGTGGCAGAAAGAAACATTGAGTTTGTTGAACAAAACGTGACCATGATTTGACCAATAGAATTTCATTATTGGCAAACGAAAGTCTTTGGTATATAACAAATATAATTATATACTCTAATTATATACATGTACTCTAATTATATAAATATGTACTCTAATTACATATGTGTACTCTAATTATATACATTGTTTAACTACTTTGCCATTACAATAATGATGACTTCAATTGATCTCTCAATACCTACTGTTTTTAGTAAACTACGAAATTTGCCTCGCAGTTTCTTTAAAAAATCTGTATCATCCACTCGGGTTAATCTTGAAGGAATGCTAGATAAGAGGTCAAACATTAAACTAGTTTCACCATCTTTTGAAACGAGTATTTTCCAAATAATGTTAACTCTAATAGCTGGATACTTTGAGTTACAGATTGCCAAAGTTGAATCATCCCGCGCTGACGAGAAAGAAACAATTTCGGGGAACTTTTCTTTAAAGTGATGAAAAGTTCTCAAGCGCTCTTTCCTCCATTTTGAATACGTTTGCAACGTAAGAAAGAACTGCTGGAGTTGTTTTTCTTCTTGTGCATTGTCAAGGAAACTCCTCATATCGAAATTTCCCATCTCATTTTTGACGTTAATAGTTAAGTCAATGATTCTTGGTTTAAGTTTATTTGCAACACAGTTTTCGTGATAATCTAAAAACAAAAAACACAACACAACACACTATGAACATACAATATACCAGTATCATTCTAGACAACTGACTACACATTGTACCAAATGGAAAGTGATGACAATTTTTGATTCATCCTTGTGGCTAATGCAAAATAATTAATTAGAACATCACTTTTAAACTTTCATTTGTTTTTGCTGTACAAGTTGTCATAATTAATTCTTTGAACGTTTTCATGGCGATAAAGTAATTAAATAAGTTTTGTGGAAACACCACGTAAAATATTTCTTTGCTAAGCTTTCGGCCTGTTGACTCAGGCCTTCATCAGAGCAATAATGATGAATTTATTGCTCTGATGAAGGCCTGAGTCAACAGGCCGAAAGCTTAGCAAAGAAATATTTTACATGGTGTTGCCACAAAACTTATTTATATTAAGTTGTCATAAGTTGTTAAACTTATTGTAAACAACCTCAGTCTGTCTGCCATCTGAGTTCTAGTGACTCAATAGTCAGAGCATCCAGCTAGTATTCGGCTAGTATGAGCACTGCAACTTGGGCCCACGCTCTTCAAAAATCTAATAAAAAGACTAGGGTTGGCATTTTGTTGGGGAAAAAATAGGTAGGGCTGGGAAACCAGAAACCCATATATTTTTATTTGCCTGAAAGGAAATCCCCAAAAGTTAGCAAATTCACGATCCCAGACCTAAAGCAACAAGAACATTGAAAATAAGGATTCCATGTCACGCTATCAGAGGTTTCATTAAAGTGCCTATGAAATGACATTTTTTATTGCTTCATTTGAAAGAGCATCAAAAAGTAGGACAATATGCAGTTTACCGTTCCTTGATATCTTTTATATTTCTAGAGTTATAAAGATTTAAAGATGTCAAAAAATACTGATTTGTTTGAGAAGCTTGATCAAACACTCGAAAGAGTGTTTCATATATCCTCTATCCAGTCACATCGAAATTTGTTAAAAAATTCAGCCTACAGCCTCGTTTTTCAACCACTTCTTGGTGACTGGATATCAGATGAAACACTCTTCCTCATGTTTAATCAATATATAATGACTGTACTCATGGTTAATAACAAGTTAGTAAACATCAGAAACATGTTTAAAGAAATAAAGTGTGAAATTTTCACATGCTACTTGTGCTTAGGTTATGTTAGTAGTAGTCATGATTGCAGCTTGCCAATAACAGTGGAGAAAGTCAAGACCCTGTTAGTGTTGAGCTCTGATGTTGTGAAAAAACATGAGAGGTGTAATAAGACCTAATACAGTATAAACACTCAAGAATTTGAAAGTACTTACAAAATTCCAAACCCACTCTAAAATTGTATATTCAGCATCAGGGTATACTATGTACAGTAGTACTGTATGTATTAAAATCACATGATCACTTTTTATTTTCTAAATTCATGGACTTTGTTTACATATTTTTGTTGATAGTTCATTGTTCTTCAGCCTGCATCATGGACATGACCATGCAAACCCCAACCTTACCTATTATGAGTGAGTGCAATTTGAAACCAGCACTGTGTACCTGCCATTCCAGAAAATATCCATACAGTAGATATTACCCCCCCCCCCCCCCCCCAGAAGGCAATTTGTCTAGTACCCCTCCCCGCTCACCTTCCTGGATTTTGCTTTTAATCATGCAACCATCGACCCATCACTCTTGGTATCAAACTCCCCTAACATTTAGGAACTTTAACAAAAGTGTCTCATTAGCAGCTATTCTATTTGGAGTATGTTTTCCTCCAACATAGCTGCTGCATCTTTGTCTCCTATAAAGACCCCATTTACATGGCAAAATAGGATGAATTCAAGACAGGGTCTTAGCCAGCCATCTTTTGGATGGCCTGTTTCGATTTAAGATGGCAAGTTGATAAAGATGGCTTTTGGACAGCCAGTAAAGAATCTAATTAAGGGCACCTTTCATTATTCTAGTATTTTTGGTGGCACTAATCGGCCATCAGCGAAACAATTATCATGCACAAAACATGTATTTTGACATTCACAACCACACTGCACAGGAATGCATCTAGGCTCAGATTCCAGCCATTGTGTCTCGGTGCACCCGCAATCCCTGACCCAACAGCTGGAATCTCAGCCTAGAATGCATTGCCCATCGTTCGAATCATCAGATAATGCTAGGGGGTGCACGCATATTTAACAATAAACAGGGACCCCCCTCTAGTTTCTAGGAGTCTGCACCAGATATAAACAAAACTCAACAAACTGAACAAAGAAAGTTGTGAGATTTCTTTTGTTCAGCTGAATCTGATGACATTGACAATGAGCATTATGGTTACTTCCCAAATTTTAGCTCTTAGAATACCCCTTGGGGGGGAGGGGGGGAGTTGCAGCTTTGCTGGGAAGTAAACCGCCAGATTGGCAATTTGGACACCTAAGTTCCAGATCCTGGCTAAGACCCTGACTCAAGATCAGTCTTGAATTCATCCAGTACCATGTAACTAAATCTCAAGGGATTGATAGTAAACCACCAATTATATGAAATAAATTATTATATCAATTGCATTTCAAGCATTCTTTTGTGTGTCTCACAAACAAAACCAAATATGCTGGACACACATTCACCTTTAAATATACTGTATGAATTCTGTATGATATTTTCTACATGTAATGGAAAGGTTAGAAATATCTATGCTATCATTGCTAACAATCAGCTTCAAACAAGTTCTATTATATATATAAAACTCACCTCTGGTTTCCTTATTGGCAAATCCATCTTCTAATTCACTTTCCTCAACCAAAAATGTAATTTCAACATCAATATCATAACAACTAGCATACAGACAGTGTTTTCTCAATGGAAGATTGTCCCTTTGCTCTTCAGCGGTTGTCATAGAAATATCATTAATACGTAAACCAGTCAACTGCTCCAGCCATTTCACATCAATATTTCCACCACTACTGTGCTTTATCTTAAGATCTTTAAGCAAAGCTTGTTTCTCTTCTGGCAGTTTGTTAAGAAGCTTTTCAAGAACATTGTTTGGAGTTGTCACAAACGGTTGTCTGTCTTCCTTTACACTCTTTGTCAAGCTAGATATTTCGTCTTTCAGTTTATTGATTTCCTTACAATACCAAGCGCTTGTGCAACGTATATTGGAATGCAAATCTTCGTTCCATCTGCTAGAGCTTAGCTTGTGTTTACGAACACATTCAGATTGAAATGTTGTTGAACTAGACGATACATGATCATCCATCGCCATCGGCAAAATATTTCTATTGCAAAATTCAAAACTCAAGTTTCTCACTTTCCCGCCAACTCGCCAAGAAACATTCGAACGTTCACATCCACAGATTGAACCATATATCCCCCTAGATCCCTATTTCACCTTTTCAATTTTAAATATGCTAAAAACAAAGTGTTTTATATCATAAATGAAATAACAAGTTTAACATTCTTATATTTTTTAGTATTTTCACGGAAGACAGGGCCGGCCGCTATTATAGCCTGCTAGCGCTAGCAACTATAAATTGGCGTGCTCGATAGCCGATATTGGACGATATTTGTCGACAAAACAGTTTTTAGTTTTTACAACTTTTGGATATATTAATGGCTAGAAAATTTTAAAGAAACCTACCTCTGGACATTTTTCTACTTATATAATTTAGTTAATTTCTCGTTATTCTACATCAGTCTTGTTTTATCAACAAAAATACAAACAACGCAAAACTGGCCGCCATTTTGTTTTGCCCACAATGACACTATATATCCCGACTCCCGAGATTCAGGAGCCAATCAGATTGCGTGAAAAGTTACTATTCCCCTGCGAAGTCCCCGAGCGACACCGGTGCTCCTTGTCTGGATAAGTACTTGGTGTTGTATGTGCTTGTTGTGCTCGTCTGCTCGAACGCGTGGATGCACTTTGCACCTTGTCGAAGCTGTTTGCCTGTTTCTCGAGCTGTTCTTTTAGCTGCTAAAGAAAGCAGTTTGTTCTATACTCTCTGCTTGCCTTTTTAGTCATGCTTAATACGGGGTAAGTTACTATTTTTTTTTATTATAAGTTTTAGCCAATATTAAATTTTTATACTTCTTAGCTTATGGCGAAAAGATTGTAGTCACGAATTTTACAATATTATAATACAACATATTTTCTTGAACCAATTAATAATATATTTTGAAGATACCATCATGGTGAATGGAAATACAAATCTAAAGTGCTTTAATAGTAGTTTAGTGGGGCAATGGCGCAACGCTTTCCCAAAAAAAATTGAAGCTGGAGTCTCTGAAATGCGTTCAAATGCCATTTTCTGTATTTTGGCGTACATTTTTACAGAATTTTGAAAGTTTAGCTTAACTTAGATCATACCACCTATACCACCAACCCCCCCCCCCCACCTCCCATGACGCTTCAAAGAAGTTTCATGAATCGGTCATTAAATGAAGTACCCCCCACTCTTAACCTAATTGTTTGGTGACTGATACATGAAACATCCATTGACAGTACTGAAAAAGATGGTGGTGGTACATTTAACCACAATGCTTTAGAGATGAGCCAATTACAAGAAATGCCGATTTACTGAAGCCGATTATTTGGTGGCCAATTAAATACTGTATACAAATAATTAGGGTGAGGCAGTTTTTATAAAATACTGAAAACCGCAAAAAAAAACCTGAAAAAACCCGAGTGAACCAATTTTTTTTAAAATGCATTTGAAACCATAGTTAAAAAACCATGCATGATGCTACTCGCGCAAGATTTCAGTTTCAAAAACAATTGTATTGATTATAACATCCTAACTACGAATTACAAAGAAACATGCAGTATATAAGATAAATTTTACATTCAGGAGAATCGTCCGGTTTTTCAGCTTTCTTGAAGAAATGCCAAACAGCACTGTGGCTCATTTTGGCAGAGCAATGTTACCAGTAACCAACACTTTCGGACTGTCAGTGTAACAAAGTATTCCAAGTTTCAACGAATGGTTACTTAAAAAGGCAAAGCTGAAAGAGCATGAGTCAGAAAATATATGCGATATAACATTGAAAGCGAAAATTGGTTAATTATTCATGTTATGCTCCGACTGTTTATGAGTCATACACCAGTTTTACTTTAGACCTGTCTTCGCAGAGGTCCACCTTCATTTGAGCCAATCAAAATGCATCTTCATTTGATCCGCTTATGCGTTCAAGCTCGTGCGAATCTAAATTGAAGCCTTTCTGTAATTTCCATTCTTATATTGGAGATGATACCTGCATGGCAATAAATGTATGGTATTTCAAAGACGCAAATCTCTTCAGTCGTTTTTCTGTCAATTCCTGTGTAAATGCAACAAAAAGCTGTGTAAGTATGGCTCGATTTTATTGAAATACTGATTTTTCGTTCGATTTTTCTATTTTTCGGTTTATCAGTTTTCCTCCAAAAGCAACATCAGTTAATTTGGTTTTCAAAAAACATTGGGTATTTTCGTTTTTTTTCTGTATCTATTAACCGCCTCACCCTACAAATAATTGGCTGATTAATTGGCATATGCCGATTCGTGCTACGTTGTTGGTTACCAGTCCCTGCGCAGTTTTGCAATGTTGTAGGGATTGCTAAATTGGAAGCAAGATTTTTGAATTCTGTAACAGAAATGTTTCGTGTTGATTAGTTATGCATGTTTTGAGAATCAATTTCAGCACGTATGAAACTAACCTCAAGCATTATCGTGAAAATTCCTCAAGTGAAAGTGTTTGTTTGATGATTCCTGTTTTGTTTTGTTTTGTTTTGTTTTGTTTTGTTTAGTAATCAGTAATCACTGTATTTTGATATTTTTTTTCCATTTTCTGGTGTTGGTTTTAAATTTTAAAAAACTTTTCAAAGCATTTCACAAATCTTTTGAAAGAAGAGTTCTGAAGTTCCGGTTCATTGTTTCTGAAGTTGGTAACAAACATTGCAACTTTGTTTTGATGCTCAGCATTGCTATTTCATTGGCTGCTATATGTAACGAATTCGTAAACTTTGTGGCAAACATCTGAAATAACAAACAAACTTCAGAACTCTTCCATCAAGAGTTATGTGAAATGCTCCGTAATCATTGTGAAATAAGAACTATTGTGTTTGGGCTTATGTAGTTACGGACTTCTGGTATGTGTTTGTGTCATTCATGAAAAGTTTGAATAATTAAAGTGTCACTATGATGAAAAAATCATCAGTGATCTTATCTTTTTGATCTTATCATAAAGTACATTTAAAATGAGGATGAACAGCATTTGTGGTTTGTAAATATCTCATCTTGTTCAAGAGATATTCATGGTGTCATTTTCTCCAAACGAGCGAAATGAAAATCGTAAAATAAGGAATATCTCTAGAAATAAACATTCAATAGAACGTGCTTAAACTTTGTATGCTTATAGTATCCAATAAAATACACTTCTCTGTGGAACTTTTGTTATTTCCATGCTCTCAGGCTACTCTAAACCTTAAAAAGGGAATTATCATTTTTGCCTCATAGTTAGTTACTGTTAAAAAATAGAAAGATTTAACGTTTGAATTACAATGCCTTATAAGCTCTAATCTTAATGTTTATTCGCTGGAGTAAATGCTACTTGATTGCTGATAAATAAGCAAATTTAATTTTATCATTGGAGGGGGCCAAGAACCAGCAGTTTCCATGAAAACAACTAAAGTTCCACAGTGAAATGTATTTTATTTAATACTATATAAGCATGCAAAATTTGAGCACTTTCTATTGTTTATTTCTAGAGATATTCCTAATTTTACGATTTTCATTTCGCTCATTTGGAGAAAATGATGTCATCAGCCATATAATTTGCATATTTCCAAGACATGAATATCTCTTGAACGAGATGAGATATTGACAAACCACAAATGCTGTTTATCTTCATTTTAAATGTACTTTATGATAAGATAAAAAAAGGCTGATGGTTTTCTCATCATAGTGACACTTTAAGACATGCACCGATTATTTTGCCGATTATTACACAATAATCAGCCGGTTAATGATTATTTTAAATTCTGATTAATCTGCTCATCTCTACAATGCTTTGCAACCTCAAATCAGCTCAAATAACAACTAAACATTGTTTATCATGCTAAGATGGATTAGAGTGCCTATGAAATTAAATGTATTATTGCTTCATTTGAAAGAGCATCAAAAAGTAGGACAATATGCAGTTTACCATTCCTTGATATCTTTTATAGTTCCAGAGTTATAAAGATTTAAAGATGTCAAAATGAAGAAAAAATATGGCACAAACAAATTGCTGATTCAGCACAAATTGTGACATGTGGTTTGCATGTTAATTTGGTGAATGTTTAAATTGCTCAGTCACTATGCATCAGAATCAAATGAACCTTTTTATAAAACACCATGTCTTTATCTCTGTGGGCATAATTTTCAAATTATTATACTGTAGTAGAATATGTAAACACATTTTAGGCATGCATAGGTATGCACTTGTCTGATATTATTTTATCCTTACCAGGACAGAGAAGGTGGTTTATTATTAAAATTCGTGCAAGGGGCCTGGGTACAACAGTGTTACCTTGACAACAAAATTGGTGATATTATCAACTGTGTTTCATCTTGCACTATATGTGTGCAAAAGTTCATTTGATTCTGACACAGTAACTGAGCTATTATTTATAGTTCATTTAAACATTCACCAAATTAACATGCAAACCACATGGTGTCACAATTTGTGCTGAATCAGCAATTCGTTTGTGCCATTTTTTTTCTTCATTTTGACATCTTTAAACCTTTATAACTCTGGAACTATAAAATATATCAAGGAATGGTAAACTGCATGTTGCCCTACTTTTTGATGCTCTTTCAAATGAAGCAATAAAAAATTTAATTTCATAGGCACTTTAAGTTGCAAAGGATTGTGTTAAATGTACAAGTCATCATCTTTTTCAGTACGGTCAATTGCTCTGTCATACCTGTCTGGCTTCCATTGAACTTGTATATCAGTTGCTTGATTACAATCTTGTACCCAGTCCAAATCCAAGCAGAAAACAAAAAAATAAGAATACTCAATACTGAATACTGTACATGCATGTAATTCACCAAAAATCCAACTTGCATGAAAACTTGTCTGTTTTTCAATGAGCATGCTTGGAAAATGGAAATAAATCATATAATTATTACAGTACACCATCCAACACCATTCTGGTACATGTAACTGTTCTTCTGGTGCCTTTGATGGTCAAAACTGCTGGACGTGAAACTTTCTGGTTCTTACGAGAAAGTTTCACCAGCAGTTTTGAACTGGTTTCTGATACAAATCAGACTTACTTATTCTGTCAAAGCCAACAGCAATATCATTATGACAGATACTTCTTTTCTTCCCTCTTTCAACAAGGAAACAAAGGAAAAGAAGGCACTGCTTACAGCCTTAAGTTTTCTCTATATCAACCACACAATGTGGATTCCACACATGATTTAAACACTGCATTGTTTATTTATACGGTAAATGGTCTTGTTTTTGTGTATGGCAAAGCAAAAAGGTGGTGAACATAACTACAGTAGTACAGTAGATGTTTTTGAAATTAAATACTGATGTTTTTAGGAAGGGCCTTCGCTCAAAATGTCAGTTTAGCACATTTTTTCTATTCACCACCATGTACTGTAGCAGTTGACTTTCTACACATTTGGTGATTTTACACACCGAATAATATACAGGGCAAAATTACTTGAATGTGATTGGTTAATGAAGAAGGTATTTTTTTGTAATTCAGGGCAAAATTACTTGCACTTGATTGGTTACTTGATCAGCAGTACTTGCATGTGATTGGTCGCTTGGTTACTTAGCAACAGTGAACCTCAAATGAGTGACTTTTTAATTAATCTGCAAGGTTTTTCAGTCTGATAATGCTTTTTTGTTTACTTCGAATTAATTTAAACTACTGAAGGAGTGTAAACTATTAGTGAAAATGAATAGAAAATTTACAAACTTTTGCCTGTGTTTACAAAAAGAAAGCAACAGGCACAGATATATAGAATGTTGCCAAGCATTGACCGTGATAAGGTGCATGTACTTCAGCTATGGAATAATTTCGCCCACTATATTATTAACGTTCTCGTAAAATTAAGATTTAATTTCACTTGTGTTTTCAAATCTTACAAATTACCTTCGTCGCTTCGCGGCTCAGGCAATTTTGTAAAATTTTTAAAACACTCGGAAATAAACCTTAATTTTCCTCCTTGAAAAATTTTGTTTCTGTGGCAAGATGAGAGACATCCAGCGTAGCCAGATTTAACGTCCTTGAGGGTGTCAGAAAAAATCTTAATGTATGGATTCCCCCAAAGCTTTTTACTTGATGTGATTAAGGTCTTTGGAGACAAGAATGCATTCACAGTTGCACTGTCATGGCTGTATCCAGAGGGGTAAGATGTTGGTTCATTCATTGGTTTGGGTCCACAATTGTTTGATTTTCTCCTGGGTAAGGATTTAGGGTTTTGTGATGGGGATGCTGACTTGAATTTGTCCAGAATTTTTGTCAAATGAGTGACACTAGCGTGCCTTTAAATTATCTCTTAATTTAAAAGAATTATATTATAAAAGGATTATAAAGATCTACGACGCGGCTAGCTCGATGACGCGGCCTTAAAAACGTTAAAAAGCAATGCATTCAAAAGAAGACACGGTAAATTAACTGCCGTCTTTCATGTTTAAGCTGTTTAATGACTTTCAAGACGCTCCAGTTCTTGCTAAAACGGCTGCAGTGTCTGAGCTGAAGTCAACGTTAAGAAACAGCTCTCACTTCTCAGCGTGTTCGCGTCGTTCTGAAGACGTAAATGCTGAGCGTGGCGTTGTTTACAGAACAGAACAGAACGAGAACGGTATTGATATATGTATATATATACTCTTGGGATTACACATTATTCATTCACTTTGTTTTCATTAAGAATTCTTTTGTTTTTAAGGCGCGTCATCGAGCTTGCCGCGTCGTCGATCTTAAGTCCCTAACATTCCTTCCGAAACTAAATATCAATTTCGGTAGCACATCAATTAAAGCTAATTTTTGCTGCCCAAAAGCTAGGTAGGGTAGGGAAACTGGAAACACCAATTTTTAAATTTTTTTTTGCTTGACGAAATACTTACGTTTGAGCGAAGCCCTTCATTCCACATGAAACGTTAGTATTTTGTTATTAACTAATCTCGGCAGTTGACAGCCTTTTACTTTGCTCTATCTAACGAACTAAACACTTCCTACGCCGCACTCTACTTTTTCACACAATTCATTATTGTTATAAGTTCTAATCTTTGTATCGCCTGTAGAGAATTTTAGAAGATAAGTAACAGTTTGCGCATGCCACCATTTTTAGCTCAATTTTTAGCTCCCAAACTTATTATGGTTGCGTGAAGCGATAGACATGTACAGTACATGTAAACAGGGATGGCTATTTCTTAAATTGAATAATTGATATCTGCTTTTGATAACTAATTGATATTTGTCAGTTAAACTTTGAATTGATTTACATATAGTCAATTGAGGAATGCCGAATCGACAAACTTCATGAGAGTGGTCAACAATAGAATTGCGATTTGTGTTACTGTACGCGGTGCGTTAAAATACTTGATTTTCAATAGTACGGTTAAACGAATGAATCCAAACGTTTCTATATTGCTTCATTATTCACAATTGTTATAAATTCACCGTTAGCAGCGCTGTATATTCTGGCTGTGAGGTCGTTCCTTTGTTCGTTTGTTGGTTCGTTCGTTCCTTAGAATCAATAGCGAGTTTTACACTTACACTTCCGCTACTGCTACCATAAATGTGGTTAAGCTGATGTAATGTTCGTTTTTTCGTTCTGTAGTCGTAGTTGGTTTTAATCCTGGTATCGTAAAACGCTTTCTTTTTGCACCAGGTTTGAGACCTGCGACCATTAATTTACTGAACGTAAAAACAATATTTGACATGCTTAATTATATTTACGGTAGTGGAAGTGTGATCTGAACCTGGCTACTACATAGGCACGGCACCATGCACTCTGTAGGACAAGGGTCTGGATTCTTTTGTGCTCAGTCACTGTAACCGTGCACAAATTTGTATAAATGTATAAATGACTATCATCTGTTTTGATTGGTTTGAGTTAATTGTGCACAAACCGGGGAGAACTTATACACGTACTGTACATGTATTTTACTTGACATTATACTATTTTCTTTGAAATCTTTCAAAAATCTTTAAAACATGTATACAGTATATACACGTCAAATGAATACTTTCCCGGAATTACCACTAAGCTCTTTGCAACGGTGTCCGTAGACGGAACTGAGATGTGCAATGTGCATGCATGTTGTCATAGCACCGCACTGAGTATATGGCATGGACGCGAGTTGCCGGTTTCATTCCGGCTGGAAAGACACTCTTTATGACGTACATATAATTAGTTTCACAAGTGCTCTCGGTTAGGTCTTCCTATAAGCTTTGTTCTCTTAAACCCCGTTTACACGATGCCGGTACAATTTGAAAACGGAACAAAATCATGCCGTTTAGGCCTTGCGTTTACACAATACCGGCACAAAAATAACATGAAATGTTATATGCTGTATTTACACACCGGCATGATTTTGTTCCGTTTTCAAATTGTACCGGCATCGTGTAAACGGGGTCTTAATGTATGTTAAAAGTTTAAAATGGCTGGAAATTATCGGTTTTTCATATCAATTTTACTCTATGAGAGTTCTAACTCGTGTGCTTACTGCTTAACAATGCTGTTATATATATTTTTTATTTATCAGACTCGAGCATATTACAAAACAAAAACATCTAGCGGCTATCTTTATTGCTCTAAGGAATTTATTTTTTACTTTAGAAAGCTTGCTGGAAAAACAATATTTATCAGTGGAGCAAGTCGTGGAATTGGTAAAGCAATAGCTTTAAAAGCTGCAAAAGATGGAGCAAATATTGTTATAGCTGCAAAGACTGCTCAACCGCATGCTAAGCTACCAGGCACAATTTACACATCGGCAAAAGAAGGTGATTGTCTTTTAATTTCAGTTATCTCAATCTTATAGTTGTGACTTTTCGCAGATTGGTAGAAATTAAAAGTGCACTGCCAGAATACTGATTCTATACAGAGTCAATCAAGCTAGGGTAAGTTGTGATTTTATGTTGAGAGGGTCGTCAAACGTTGCTGTTGGATGATTGCTTCATCATATATACAAAAAATACAATTAACGTGCACAAGTTTGCATAAAGTTTCCATACCATACATATTGATTGACTCTGTTTTATTGGAATTCCTGTAATCAGTACACCAGCAGCCTTTTCTAGTATTTTCGATTTGCGTTCCTTATTATGGTATTTAAGGTACTACGGTATTTGTGTTCTTCTGCTAATCCATGAAAATAAAAAAAACAAACCTACTACTTCATGCATTGCAAATTGCTGTAGGCTGCTGCCTGGTTAATTGTACTTTTTATTATGCAGTCATGTATCTATAGATAAAATATTGTTTATGCTTTTCTTGTTGAAATAATTCTAAAAAGAAATACTCAAGTTAATTTGTTGAAACTGAAAACAAGTAATTGGTATGTAATAATTATTTATTTTCATGACAAACAGTTGAGGAAGCTGGTGGTCAGTGTCTGCCTTGTATTGTTGATATCCGAGACGAGAAGGCAGTGAAAGATGCAGTTGAGAAAACTGTGGAGAAATTTGGTGCAATTGATATACTGGTGAACAATGCTAGTGCTATCAGTTTAACTGGTACGTTAGCAACACCTATGAAAAAGTAAGCAATAGATTTTACTTTTTTGATATTCACAAGTTGTGTGCAAAATTGTGTATTGTTCAGGTAGCTGCAAACATTTTGAATAGAAAACGTTGCTTAGCAAAACAGAATACAGGGTATGGTATGTATAATAGCGTAGTGTATAGCGTAACACACAGTAGCTGATTAGTGTAGTGTAGTGTGGTGTAGTGTAGTGTAGTGTAGTGTAGTGTAGTGTAGTGTAGTGTAGTGTAGTGTAGTGTAGTGTAGTGTAGTGTAGTGTAGTGTAGTGTAGTGTAGTGTAGTGTAGTGTAGTGTAGTGTAGTGTAGTGTAGTGTAGTGTAGTGTAGTGTAGTGTAGTGTAGTGTAGTGTCGTGTCGTGTCGTGTCGTGTCGTGTCGTGTCGTGTCGTGTCGTGTCGTGTCGTGTCGTGTCGTGTCGTGTCGTGTCGTGTCGTGTCGTGTCGTGTCGTGTCGTGTCGTGTCGTGTCGTGTCGTGTCGTGTCGTGTCGTGTCGTGTCGTGTCGTGTCGTGTCGTGTCGTGTCGTGTCGTGTCGTGTCGTGTCGTGTCGTGTCGTGTCGTGTCGTGTCGTGTCGTGTCGTGTCGTGTCGTGTCGTGTCGTGTCGTGTCGTGTCGTGTCGTGTCGTGTCGTGTCGTGTCGTGTGTCGTGTGTAGTGTAGTGTAGTGTAGTGTAGTGTAGTGTAGTGTAGTGTAGTGTAGTGTAGTGTAGTGTAGTGTAGTGTAGAGTAGATAGCACAGTGCAGCATTAAATAACATAACATAAAAGCATTTAGTACCATATTAGCATATACGCCGAGTGGCATAGTATAGCAAAGACAGTTTATATAGTATAGTATAAAACACTGACATAATAGTTGCAATTATTTGAATTTGCAGAATTGCAGATACAACCATGATTGTATTATTTGTATCTATAACTGCTCACTGTGCTTGTTTTACTTTAACATTTACCAAAATGTCATCCCATTGACCTGTTCCGTTATCTCTTGCTAAATACTGTATTGTAAGACATGCCAAATGATGATAAATAAAGATATTTTCTGAGTGAATATTGTAAAATCAATCCTGGAAAACCTGAGTTATTACATCTGTAAATCTTGGTAATTCCTTTTCAGTAATAAGGTTTTACTGTAACATCAGATGGAGATTAAATGTCATCTTTATAGTAAAAATAAACAGCAAACTTCGAGGTTAAGTTGCTGTGACAAAAAGATGATGAACATAAAATGTGTTTATTTCCACTATGATACAAATTATATCTTTAGTAATCTGATGGCATTTTTATCAAACATACTATTACTGTACATTACAAGTTGTAATATTTTGTATAAAATAGTCCATGCTGGTTTACGTGCAATTCATCTCAATGCAAAGCATTATTAAACGTTTAAAACGACAAACAGGAAAAAAGATTTAACTTATTATTATAAACGTCGCAGTCATAGTCATACCATGTTTCGTTTGTGAAAATAGAACTCTTTGTCACAAAAAAAGCATCCCATTTTAAGATTTACAGTATATACAGTACATGTACTTTGTGTGAAACAAAAAAATACATTGGCTTTACTTTGTCATTAACTGGATTTAACAGCACGACGTTTATTTTTTCACTATAATTAATGAACTTTTGAAATATAATTTAATTTCTTATATTTACATTGACTAATATTGACATGGACGTTGATCGTTTATTTTATACCTGTGGCTTTCTTTAGGTATGACTTAATGAATAGCGTCAATGCCAGAGGAACATATTTGTGGTAAATTTCGATTTTGTTTCTTATTTTTTGTGGATTATTTAGATCTGACTTATTTGATCCATTCAACTCGTACAATTGACCGTACCGAAAAAGATGGCGACTTGTACATTTAACCATGCACAGTCCTTGCACACAGTATATATTGTTTCTTGCAGAATTATCGGAAGATACGGTTTTAAGACGATCAATCATTTGGTAAGAATGAAGTTCTTGCTTACTTAATCCATGTTAGTATGCATGATAAACAATGTTTAGTTATTATTTGAGCTGATTTGAGGTCGCAAAGCGTTATGGTTAAATGTGCAGCCACCATCTTTTCGGTGCCGTTTGACAGTTTGTGGCAATAGGCGAGTTTCAGGGTGTTGCGCGCGCATCATTTTTCAAAAAACTGGCAAGCTCCACTCAAAGTAAACATACTATTTAAAATCAACAAAGTATAGATACAGTTTCTGGATGTTTAACGCTGTGTTTCTGCTGTTGTTGGCTCGCTAGCAAGTCTGTTTGCCATTGCTTACTTTGTGAGGAGCCCACCAATTTATTTGCAAAACGACGCGCGCACAATACCCTGAAATTGGCCTATACCCGTAAATTAGCCGAATGTAGCTATAAGTGTATTTGATCACGTTAAATAAATAAATTGTATTTATTGTATTGTATTGTATTGTATTGTACTATTGTATTGTATTGTATTGTATTGTATTGTATCGTATTGTATTTATTGTACCGTCAATTGCTTATAAAATTTACATTACTCTTACTTACAGTTCTCAAGCTTGTGTACCATATTTAAAGCTATCGAAGAATCCACACATCTTAAACATCAGTCCACCCCTCAGCATGAATCCCATGTGGTTTAAAGGACATGTAGGTTAGTCTGGGAAACACTTCATTCTACCCCAGCACATAGCCAAAAACTAGTACAACTTGTTGTGGCATTGATAGTGCATATTATATTATATTTGTGACTGAAAAATGTTAGACAAACAGTATCATTTATTGCTGTCCTATATAGTAATATATTGTTTAACCCTTTCACTCGCATTGTTGTCTCGATTGTTGTTGTGGGACAACTTGATCTTTTTACTCTGTCTAACGCCAGACCATTTCACTCGTCAAGGATCAAGGGACGGACGTCTCGGAAAGCCCAACGGAGATAAGACCCTGGGTACGAGGTTGCGGAAAGCCATGCATGCATGCATGAAAGGGTTAACACTGATGAGGCACTAACGCAAAAACGAAATATTTATTGCACGCATATTTAGTGAAATATTTATAAGTAATAACATGACTTGAGGGAAATTAGCGATTAAATTTCCCGCAACCGAGGGAAGGTTTGTGAAAGAAAACTTTTACCAATCTTCCCGAGGCAAAGGGGAAATTTAATCGCTAATTTCCCGAAAGTCATGTTAGTATTAGTTTGTAATATTATGATCGCCGAGGAAAACTTTGAGAATCTTACCGACAGGAAATTTACACGGTTGATCAGAGAAGTTGCATCTAATTATTTCGTGCATGTTGATGAGGGAATATATAGGTAAGTGGGAATATATAGGTAAGTGGGAAATTTAGAAGAAGACAAAGGATTTCTTTGTCTTCTAATTTTCCCTCATCAACATGCACGGGAAAATTAGAAGACAAAGCGGGAAAAATTTCCCTCTTGCATGAGCAATGAGGGAAATACGTGGTTTACATTCCCTCGGAGAACAAAAGAATCCAAGGCGATCATGGTATTAACATATATAAAACATAAATACGAGTATGTATGGTACGAAAGGTGTTATGGACATTTTGCCAAACACAATTCACAATTGTGATTGTTTTATAAGCTTCTAAGGAACAAGTGCTGTTTTCTTTTTGAAGCATTTCAATTTTACTTATTCCTGGTAGACGAATCATATAGCGAAATTTAAATTGATATCTGAGGCTTAGAATTTATTTTTGGAGTTTAATATTTACTAAAGACCACTGGGACTGGAAACATTTTATTTAATATTTAAAACATAAACAGCAGTGTTTTATCAGATTTAAAACACGATGCGATAGCCGAGTGTTTTAGATCTGATAAAACACGTACTGCGAATGTTTTAAATGGCTTCAAAAACGGACCATTTGGTAAGTTCATTGGCGTGGTATAAGTTTGAAAAATAACGTTGTCTAAGCCAAGAAAATCAGAGCTAAAGTTTATGTAAATTAGGAGGTTTCTTTATCAGATATAAAACCACGGACATGGTACTGATTTCCTTTGTGTTTTCCTCATGAATTATTAATGCTTTTTGAATTAATTTTAAAATACCCGTATGATCAGCAAATGTGTGAGATTTCTCGCTTACCGTCATCGTGTTTCTTAGAATTACAGTATACTCATCGATTCCAGTAAATGTAAGTTTTATTTATATGCGGAAACATTTAAAAAATTTTCGTTTAGCCTACACCATGGCCAAATATGGGATGTCTATGTGCGTTCTTGGAATGGCTGCTGAATTCAAAGAAGAAAATATTGCTGTAAACGCTTTGTGGCCTAAAACAGGTTGGTCCAACATGCACAACTCTAGTATGACGACATTTGAAAAATAATTTAATGACAGATGTATTGTTTCGTTGCTACACGCAACATTATCTGAGAATGAAAATAATTATTTTATGACGTACAGTATTGTCAATTATGATAAATCACAGATAAATTTAAGGTGGTAAAGTAAACAATTTCTGTAGGCAAACAGATGAAGGATAAGACATTTAATATTACTATAAATTATAATATATGATCAAGTCTCTTGTCTTCGATGTACCGCGGTTTATATACAGGTTTTAAGTTCCCAACTTTATGAACCTCCCAACCTTATATAAACCTCGCAATAACAATAGGACCTCGTCACAAACTCTTTTTGTATTGAATTCTTTAGAAAACCTCCATCATGTTATAAATAACTTAAGCACCTCACCCTTAATTAGTTTATTAGCGATATAAATTCCTCGGACGTCGCCCTCGGTATTATATCGCTATAGTAAACTTCGGGTGGGGTGCTTAACCTACACAAAAGCGAAAAACGAAAGGATTGTACACGGTGGGTGAGGACCGTTCCAACGTAAAAGCACAGTTGATCATATAGGCGCTGTAAAGTTTGCTGAGTTTCCAGACCGTACCTTGATTCACTAAGAAATAACTATTGTTTAGAATGAGATTAAATATTGTTTTAACCTTGTTCACCATTTCTAGCCATAGCTACTGCTGCAATGGAAATGCTTGGTGGTGAGGAGGTTTTCAAACAATGCCGCAAGCCAGAAATTATGTCAGACGCAGCTTACGTAATTCTAACAGGAAACAGCAAGTCAAGGACTGGAGAGTTTTTGATTGATGAGAACGTTTTAAGAGAAGTTGGAGTTGAGGACTTTGAAAGCTACGCGTGCGTGCCAGGTATATGTTTCCTTGATATCCATGCATGGTGTTCTCCTCAGATCTTTTTAGTTGATAAATTCTTCTGAATCACGCCAGGGCGTAATAAAACACGCCCTGATCATGCCTTTCTCTTGGACGCGCCAGAACTAATATATCAATGTTTCTGCCTGTTTAATGATGTTCTGTAAACGGTGTCACTAGCATTGTTTGGTTGCAAGGAAATTCTGAGGAGGATATTGATTCGGCTAAAACAGTTTTTTAAACTGAATGCGTGAATTCGCTAGAATAAATATCAAGAGAAGCCGTGGCGACAACAGCCAGACAGCGAAGACTAAGTAAGACTCGACTATTCATTTGTGTTTTAAAAAAAGGGTAAAGAAAATTACGTAGATTTGGGGTCATTTCAGAATGTGTTATAATATTGACAAAGAAGCCATTCACAAATTATCTAGTATGCTTATAATTTTAACTTTTGTGTCGGACTCTCGGACCAGTCCAAATATTTCAGTGTTTTCCCGCTCTTTTTCTGAGGACGTCGCGCATGCGCAAAACGTTTGGCAGCGGCGGTGTATATATGTCATTCAATACCCAATAGCCTACGTTTACAGTAATACAACGATTATCCTGTAAATCTAAAGTCTGATGGTAGTGACAATCATAAGCCTCGAGGTTTTAGGTTAGACTTCTTTGTCACTATACCATCAAGTCAGTTATCTATTGTATCATATTACCCTGTATGTATTGTAACAAATAAATTATTCTCTCTTTAACATTTCCCAGGTCATGAATTAATGCCAGATTTCTTCCTGGATGTTGAAGATGTCCCAAGTTCTTCCCAAAAACAGAACACGACTGGGCAAGGAAGCAACGCTGACGGTTTGTCTCAGTTATTTGAAAGAATAAAAAGTGACTGTAACGAAGAAGTTGTCTCCAATATGAAAGCGATATATCAATTTAACTTAACCGAAGAAGGAACTTGGTATTTGGATCTCAAAACAGGCTCAGGTAATACAGAGGCAGAAAATATACGAGGTTTAGATTTTTGTGTAAAAAGATTTTCAAAGTGTGTTAGGAACATTTTTCATCACATCACATCACATCACATCACGTAGCATTACATCACGTGGCATTACATCACGTCACATGGCATTACATCACATCACATCACATCGCGTGGCATTATATCACGTCACATGGCATCACATCACATCACGTGGCATCACATCACGTGGCATTACATCACGTCACATGGCATTACATCTGACATCACGTGGCATGAAGTCACATCACCACCTCACATTCATTCACATCATATCATATCACATGGCATCGCATCGTGGGTAACATATGGCACTGGTGGCATACGTCATACACGTAGCATCACATCACGTGGCCACACGTCACATCCCGTGGGATCAGTGGTCACATCACATGACACATCACGTTGCATTGCATTATATAAGAATAATATCACAAGAAAATGAATACTGTTAGTACTTTATGTAAATGGTAAATTATCTAACCCAAAAACAATTAAATGTGGAGTTCCTCAAGGATCAATTCTCGGCCCACTTCTGTTCTTAATGTATATTAATGATTTACCTAATTGTTTGGAGTTTACAACAACTCGTATGTTTGCTGATGACACGAACTTAACAGCATGTGGTAAATCAATTGATGAAGTAGAAGGGGCTGTGAATTTTGATCTGCGGAATGTTAAGGAGTGGCTTGCTGCAAATAAACTCAGTCTAAATATTGTCAAAACAGAATATCTATTAATCGGTTCGGTTCATAACACCAGAAACTTGGGTTCAGAACCTAATGTTTTTGTTGGAGATGAACCGATTAAAAGAGTTCGCGTAACCAAAGCTCTTGGAGTTCAAATAGACGAGCATTTAGCATGGAACAAACATGTTGACCAGATATCGAAGAAAATATCGGCTGGAATAGGCGCGTTAAAAAGGATAAAAAATTACACCGACCAAAGCACTCTAAAATTAGTCTATTATGCTCTAGTGCAACCTCATTTTGATTATTGTTGTGAAGTATGGGACTCAATTAACATCGGTCTTTCAGATCGCCTGCAGAAACTTCATAATAGATCTGCCAGAATCATAATGAATTGCAAAAATGAGCATGGTCAATCGAACCTTGCCCTTAATCTTCTTGATTGGAAAACTTTAGAGGAACAGAGGGCTCAAATTAAAGCTAGGCTCATGTATAAAATTCTTCACAACATGGCACCTATAAAACTTACAGAAATTTTCCAAAAATCAATTAGTGTTCATGATCATAATTTACGAGGATCACGCTCTACTCTTTTCCTGCCACGTCCGAGATCTAATTATCTCAAAAAGAGTATTAGTTTCAGTGGAGCAAAAATCTGGAATTCATTGTCCGACCAAGCTAGAAATAGTGAATCCCTATCGCTATTCAATAAAAACATTTCTTACGCCAGCCTGTTAGGGAATAATTAATTAATTATGTGATTCTATTGTAGATTTCTACTCATTTAAATTATTTAATATTGTGTGACTTTAGTATATATATGTAAGTATAATAAACTTTGTAAATAACTAAATAATTAAAATAACTTATTTTTGCTGTAAATATTTGTAATTTGTTTTTTAACACGTCCCACTCGGAGATCAGCAATTGTTGAAGTGGCTAACGTGTCTAAATAAAGTTTTTATCTATCTATCTATCTATCTATCTATCTATCTATCTATCTATCTATCTATCTATCTATCTATCTATCTATCTATCTATCTATCTATCTATCTATCTATCTATCTATCTATCTATCTATCTATCTATCTATCTATCTATCTATCTATCTATCTATCTATCTATCTATCTATCTATCTATCTATCTATCTATCTATCTATCTATCTATCTATCTATCTATCTATCTTATCTATCTATCTATCTTTAAAGATTTACAATTTCTTGTTGTCTTTTTTTTTTAATTTCCAGGTGATACTGGTCCTGGTGAACCCCCAACGTCCCCCGATGTCACGTTTTCTCTAGACAAAGATATCTTTGTTAAAATGTTCAGTGGGGAAATAAAACCGACCGCTGCGTTCATGCAAGGAAAACTTAAAATCAAAGGGGACATGATGCTAGCGATGAAACTTGAGACTCTAATGACTCAAATGAACTCAAAGTAAAAGTTCATTGCACATATTAATGATATTAAACGAATGATATCTACGGACAAAACATTGCACTGGTCTTTGACAAATTGAAAAACTTTAAAAAACTAAATAAAGACATTGACACTTTTTTATAGTGTTTGTCAAGTTACTATATATGAAGAAAATATTTTATCACTACTCTACACTGTCAAGAGTTGATAACAGCGGGATTGGATATTTTGCTTTAAAAAGTTGTAGGGTGTTTACTTTCCGTATACGTAGCAATACTGGCGGTTCCAGATATCAGTAGCAAAGTTTTCGGCTCTCAAAGGATTTTTGAATATTATAATTATTTCTTCAAACAATGGATGTTGAAACTAAGCTTATGAATTCTTTCGTTTCACGATAATTTCCATCCATTCGTTATATTATATCTATATTATACTGTTTAATTAATATTAGGTTTTATAAATCTTTCAGAAAACCCAAAATATTCCAATTTTGAAAACGTTCGCGGCAACATTTCATTGGAGTACCTAACTGCAGCTGACCAGGCCGCTAAGTCCTGGCCTGGGAGTCGCCCAGGTCCGGCCGACGAGGGACCGCACTTGCAAGCGCTCAAATTCTGTAGCTGGGCCAACCAACCACGGACAACTCGGCCGGACTAGGGCGAATCTTGGGCTAGGACAGGGCGGCCGGTCGGTTGCAGTCGATCGATCCATGACTGTGTGACGCGAACGTCACTGGCTCAACCAACTGAGCTATTGCGACGAACCGCTGGCAAGAATGAAAATAATTGCTTATATTCTAATTACTTCCTCGACGATCTCGAGTGTTTCCCAGAATATTACTTCTAGGAACTAGTTAATGTAGTTCAATAGAATTTGCTCTCAGCTTTAAATGTCACTTCATCTGAAGTTACAAACTACCATATATAATCACGAAGGATATCTAAGGATACAATGATGATGTAGAATAGATTATTCGGACAATCAAGTTACTTTATTTTACCATTTCCGGTGGTTTGCCGAATAATACTGATCTCTGAAGTGTATGTACCACAATGGTTAAGAATTTTAAGGTATCCGAAGACTGAAATTGACGTTCGGCAAGAATAAAATACGTAAGTCGTAAGACCAATTAGGACCGCAGGAAAGAGCTAGAAGGCAGATAGCCTTGTACTCGGATTTGTAACTCATCTTCGTCCAAGCGTTTCACCAGAAGGGAATAAAGTCGTCTGGCGTTAGCTAGAATGTATTATTTAGGCAGAAAAATAAAGTTTGGAAGAAAATATGGTTAACTACAATATTTATACTTGCAGCAGCTGGTTTATGACCTTAAATATATATGTCTTGCAATTATTGGGAGATATTAACAATCACCTTGTTTCCAGTCTCTTATTAATGTTTGAAGAAGCGCCAACTTAGGTTGAAATATTTTGTTAAGTTAGGCTACTTTTGTTAAGCAGTACTTTCAGTACGCCAATTTTTTTTTTATTTTGAAATATATTGGTTACTTACAACAAGTGTAAGTTTGTTAATTTGTTAGACAGGAGCTAGAAGTGTTTGATGTGCTTAAAAAAACCAATGTTAAAACTCAATATAGCTATATTTAATTCTAACCAAAATGTATACTAGCCATCGTGCTGATTAGGCTACCCTGCTAAAATAAAGTTATCTGTGAAAGTTTTATTTGTCTGATGAGACTGATGACAGTCTAGAATGAAACAATGAAAAACGTATATGTATACAAGCTCTACATATATTATTTATAATTAATATATCGACTATATATCACATCAATCAGTAAATAAATATACATGTGACAATGTAGAAAAATTGTGAAGAATAAATATAAAGTAAAACGTTGTCCGCCACCTTACAATGGAGTACCAAACTGTCATCTGTGTTTGTTGTAGTCATCTGGATTCCGTTCCCCTAGCAGGGTATGGGGCACTATCTGCACTCTTTCAGCGCATATGCCCATATTGCTGCGGGTCCGTTCTGGGACATACACTATGCGTGTTTAGCACTTAGCAGCACATGTCCTGCGAGCTGAACGGAATCTGGATGACTGCACTCCACACAGATGACAGTGGACCGACCCATGACTGCGTGGTTCTGACAAACCACGCGCTCTACCAACTGAGCTAGTGCGGCCAACCGCTGACTTAACTCGAAATAAGTGGTATAAATACGTTTAGTAAGTACATATACATGTATACAGAATATGAGTGATTTCCTACGCATGACGTCATGACCACAAGCAGGACTTTTGAAAGGGGGGTCGTTTTTTTACCACAAAGAGATGACACAAATGTTCGAGGGTCCGCGGGGAAGCTCTTCCTAAACATTTTTGAACTTTTGGTCTCTAAAACGGCATTTCTTGCCTTCTGAGGATACTTTCGATCAAAATGTAAAGGTTTTAAATGACATGTACATTTATTAATTAATTAATTTATTTATTTATTAATTTATTTATTTATTGATTGATTTATTTATTTATACATGTACAGTGCTCGCTAATAGTGATTTCAGGGAGATCCTGTTGTAAATATACAGTAATTTTAATATACATAATTTTTAAACGAAATCTATAAAAATATTAATAGTAAAGTAAAAGTGTAAGAGCTAGTAATTGTAAAAATTCAAAATCATTAAAAAGTTCCTTTAGGGTTTATTTATCAAGTCAGTCGAATGTCTTAAGTCTGGTGGCAATGAATTCGAGTCTGAAACTGTCTGGCCTGCATGCAAACTATTTGTTGTTTGCCGAGTTGGTGCGTGGTTGCGGTAGACGGAAGCTAGTGATCACTCCGACGTGCATCCCACTATTTTTAAGAAATATCTCGCTGATTTTGGTCTAAAAAAGATTAGACTTTTACTTTACATTTTATTTTAATATGGGTTTGAGAAACTTTTGATAATTTTAAAAGAGAGTAGAAAGTTGCGCCCCGAAACTCCCCCCCCCCCCCCAAAAAAAAAGGGGGTCGGCTGCCTTCCCCGACCACCCCCTCGTTGCCCGCCTGCTTGATGTAAAACTCAGCTTTTCAATTCTTTTCAATTTTACGTTTTTTTGTTTTCGATTTTTGCCTATATTTGCAATAGGGATTTGTCGCGTCAAATGCATGCATGCGGAAAATTATGGTCTTTCATTCTTAAAAACGTCTACATTATGCTATTCTAGGGTGTGCTGTGTCTTTCTCCGTAGTGTCACAGAAAACAGGTGCTGAGTCGATCAATCTCGCAGGCAACCTCAGGCGAGCGGAGATAAGAACCTGGGTACGTTACGAGGTTGTCTCGCAGGGTCATCATGCACCTACCAACACTAAGAAGGCTTCTGATTGGTTTAGATGACCTCACCCAAACCAACCCCTAACCCAAATCAGTTATAAGGGGCATGGGAACGAATTGATAATCGAAATGGTTACTTCTAGCCAATGAGAAAACTAGTAAAGACCTACCTAAGATAAACGAGTTTTCTGATTGGCTATAAGTAACCAATCACATGGTCGATTATCAATTCGTAATTTCCATGTTCTTTACTGATTTAGGGATGGTGTTGGGTTAGGTTATCTAAACCAATCAGAAGCCTTCTTAGTATAGGTAGGTGACGACCCCATCAGAAAACTCGTTCATATTAGGTAGGTCTTAATTACTGATCTTGTACCCCTACAGAGGACCTGTAGCATTTCCTGGTCGCGCGGGATCACTAACCATGCATCAGTCTGAACGCAGGCTATTAGTAGACAAATTTGTTTGCGAGTGGATGAATTTAAAGCTATAAATATATGTTCTTTTCAGTGGCGGCACCAGGCCTCGCAGTTTGGGGGGGGGGAATCAAGGGGCAAACTAAATTGGGGGGGCATAACCTTTTTCACGTAACTGTTATAAAACTGCATTTGGCGTTTTCTGCGAATTAAAAAGTGAGATATCCTAAGGGCTAAGGCAAGTATAGTGTAGTGTAAACTGGGAAGTTTAAGTTTCCAACAATTTACAATTCTTTATCCTAAAGTATAGTTTCATATTTATAGAGGGGGCAAATTTGGGGGGGGGGGAGGGGGAAAAATTGGGGGGGGGGGGGACAAATGCCCCCCCCCCCCCAATGCCCCTCGCTCCCCTCGCGCCGCCACTGGTTCTTTTCTTTCGCCATCCTACCTCCCTACAATTTTACTAGGGCGTCCGTGAGTAGATGCGACAAGGCGAAAGATAGCCTGGCGGGAGAACGCCCCTGTAAAGGCTGGAGATTACGTGACAAAATATTCCAATATATATTGAAAAAAATTCCCGCCATGTAAGGTCGACCTAGAATTCACTGGGTCGACCACGCTCAACAGTTAGGCCGACCACTATATCGTCAAACTTTGGGAACCATCAGTTTTCACGACCAGAAAGGTATATATTGAGGCCTGAGCATAAAGTTATATCACTAGTCCTCACATTGATCCGACTAAAAATTCAAAATTGGCCCTTAAACCTAACTCGAAGGACACTTTCCAATTTACAAGGGCAGATTGTTCAGTCCGGCCAGAATGGACTTGCGTTTTGATTAGGACTAAATCTGACAGTGAGTCCCAGCCCTCAAACCGAAACGTATCGTGTTCCATGCATTTTACTGGACTGACCGGACTGACCGGTCTAACCGTACGTGTAATAAATGAAAAGACAAGTTGACATTTGCACTCCAGCAAGATCTGTGCAGGGTTTTTCCCCAGCTTATATCTTAATCTTATACTTTAATTACGCTAGTAAATTGGTGATATTATTACGCACCCGTTAACCATATGTATAAGTTTAAAATATTAAAATAATATGTCTGTATATACAGTATCCATTATGTACTAGCTGCGCTTCTTTTTGTATGACTTTCTGTTGACTGGCGGTATGGAAGATGAGGGGCCGAATATATTAACAATTAGTGCCCGGCCTCTGGCTCAACTTAATTTTCCAACCTTACTGTGTTCACATTATTCCGAATGAGCTTGCATGATATTCAGGTTACCCTAAATTAATAGTAATGTCCTTTATATATTAATATATTGCCCAATATTTAAAAGATTTTTTTGAGAAAGGTGGCCCTTTAGTCCCTTTGCACATGACGTCAAAACGACCGATCTGGAGGACAACTTCAAAGTTCTGCAGTTCAATAGAGCGAAAAATCCATGGCCAATGAAAATTTCATTAATGTTTATGGTCGCACCACAGAATAAAGACTATACAGAAGGGCCACTTAGCGGTACGACGTGTCCTCGTATTTTTATGCAAAAATATGCAGTTTACTGGCTAGGCCAACCAGTTCAACGTGCTTATTGGCCAGAACATGCAGTTTACTGGCTGAGCAACATGCGTAATGCGACATGCGCGGAGACAAAAACTTCAAAGGTTCCGACACGAGTGGCGCTTCTGTATAGTCTTTATTCTATGGTCGCACTTTGTAACGGCGACACATGGGACCCAGAATACAATGTAAATCACAGGCACCATGCCTGTGGAACCACCCTGAATAGTAATAGACCAAAAGACGCGTATTGAGAAGTAAAGCCTGGTTCTCATATGTCGCCGATGGTCGCCGACCCATGATTTAGATGCATGTTAAGTAAAAGAATTAAAGCACTGCTTTTCTGCATTGTTCTTTATTACTGAACATGCTGCTGCACTTCCCGTTTTAACATGCATCTAAATCACAAATCGCAGATTGGAAGACGCATTTTACGAACTGAAATAATGAAGACATTCTCGTTCCCAGGCCATTAATTCTCTTGACGGAGAAGGCAATAATTGATTTCGCGTTGTTGTGTCTTGTGACTTGTTGTGATATTGCAACACAGATTTTAATCATGAAGTTTTGTCTGGTTATCTCATCAATTTTGTTCTTTTTATCACAAAGTGAGTGCTCTCTTCATGCATCTTGTAATATTGACTGGTAAGTGACAACAACGTTCTGCCAAAATAGTTAGTGAAGTTGGTTTAAAACTTGCACAGTCGCTCGATGTTTTTAATACTGTCAATCATTTGTAATTGCCAATGCCAAACATGAAACCACGAAATATCGGGCTGTTTCTGAATCAATGAAAATATTTTTTAAAATACTTCTTGTGATATTTCTTGTCCAGGTCTTTTGGTGTCAATTGCTCAACTGTTAACATTGCTATAGTGAGCCAAATCAAAAATTGGACAAGTGATGAAAATTGTAAGAAATATGGTGGTGAAAAATGCCTGTACACTGTAAGTTTTTCAAGGAAATGAATGATAGCTGATATAGCAGTAGCACATTTCCAGTAATGTAGTAGCAGCTCTCAGGTGTATGTTTAGCTTGGTGTGTTTAATACCTCCACCAGTAACTCATATTATGTGGTACACAGGTAAAAATCTCACAGCTTGTCAACAGGATGTGTTTGCAACAGGCTTGTAGCAAGGCTGTTAACAAGTTGTAACAATGCTGTTCATTCAAGAAGCTGCTACAACCTTGTTAGCATCAATCTGTTAACAACTTGTTGAGTGCAGAGCGGTAACAGGTTGTTGGAACAACTTGTCATCAGTCTGTTGGAGTCAGCCTTGTTGTCAAGTTATCAACAACCTATGACAGACATGTTAACAGACTGGGACAGCCAGTGCAAACACGTAATGGTGACAGCCTGTTGAACAGCCTTGTAACAACTTGCTTGCAGGTCTGTAACAGCTTGCGCATTTTTACGTGTGTAATACTCAGGTGCAGTGGCACCGGCAGGGGGGGGGGGGCAAGGGGGGCCCCAATCATCACCAGGACTATTTGATAGGACTGTATTTGAGTTATTGCAAAATTTCATAAGAAATGGGGGGGGGGGGGGGACAATTAATGTTAGCAAAATGGAAAGTTTTAAGAAAATGTTTCTAGGTTTCTATATAGTGTAATAATTACTAAAATGTGGTCATCAAACAGGAACACAGCATGAAAACAGGTAATGGGAAAAAATAAAAAAAAACAGGTCCTGAAAACTAATGAAATAGCATGATAGAAAGTTTGAGATTTCAAAATTTTCTGTTGGAGCATGCCCCCCCCCCCCCCCCCCAATATTGCCACTGCTCAAATGGGGCAAGGCAACTTGTTCTGTCAAGTAAGTGAAAAGCTGAGCTGTTAAAATGAAAATTTGTCAACTGTTTCTGAAAATCTGACAACTCATGTGTGGCATATGCTGCGCGCATTGTACTCAGAGCCTTCTTGTCCTTATTTCTTTGCTGAGAGAGGAAGAAAAGTAGGCTCTGCTGTATTCGTGTTTGGCTTCGTCCAAGATTTAGGACAAAGTAACCTGTTTAAGACCCGTTTAACCAGTTCTTGTTTTGTTTTCTGCTCTGATTGGGACTGGGTTTTCGAGACTGTAACCAAGCAACTGACATGCATGCGCAATGGAAACCAGTCTATTTATTTATTTATTTATTTATTTATTTATTAAGCTTCGCCAGAACATTTAACAAGTACATACACAAAAACAATAAGTACATAAATACATACATACAAATTGGCTGGGATACCACAACAGCTTTCGCCAATTACTGTGGACGTTTGTCACGAATACAGTGGAGCCTACTTTTCTTCCTCTTTCTTAGCGAAGAAATAAGGAAAAGAAGGCTCTGCTTGCAGGCTACGCGCATTGTCATGTCAGTAGAAAAACATGCACCTGGCAGCTCTTGTATTAAAATTCAGTCTGTGATTGGCTAAACACCCCTATTGCAAAATATTATTGAATAGCTGGCAAATGATTTACTATTACAGGTATCATGGATAGTAAAAATATATAAATATATAATTAGTATAAGTAATCATATGATAGTGAGTACAATTAAAGTGCTTATGTCACAAAAATATTTTTTTGACTTTTGAGTAGAGGACAAAAAGTTAGTTAATAGGTTATTTAACATTTTTCGGTTTTCTCTTTTCATTCGCGAGATATGCGGCTCTAAACCTTGAAAAATTGGCTTTTAGCAAAAAATTGTCGCGCCTGAGAAAAAAACGGAAAAGGGTCTGGGGCGACAGCCGTGTGACGTAGCTTAAGGGACGGAGGTTCAAATTCACATGTGAAGGAGTACTAAAAAGCTATTGAGAAATTAATAAGTCCCTTAAGCACGTCACACCACGCTCGTCCCAGACTCTTGTTGATACGCGACATTTTCACGAAAATTGCTCTTTAAAGCCGCATATCTCGCGAATGAAAAGAGAAAACCAAAAAATGTTAAAGAACCTATTAACTAACTTTTTGTCCTCTACTCAAAAGTTAAAAAAAAATTTTTTGTGACATAAGCACTTTAAGGATTTGTACTACAAGTGAATTACAAAATCGACCGACCGCGAAGCGGGAGATTGATTTGTTAATCACAAGTATGATTTGGCATTAATAGCACGACTCAATTCGTTCTATTACCCATTAATTATATATCCTTCTGTAATCAGGTCATGTCCTCGTCTTCTTTGTTTTCCACAGCAAATACTTCATGGTAGCCCAACTTTTGGGTTCTAGACCTAGGCCTCTCAACATGGCCTGCAAAAAATGCAAATTTCAGGTGGCCATTTCTTTTAATATATGGAGACTCGTCGAGGAGTTTTTTCTAATAATAAAGTGAATTTATGAGGAGTTCACACAATTATATGTGAGGTAAAACTGGGAGTTATTGATAAAGAATGACAAGAACCAAAAATGTGAGTAGTTTAGTGCTGTTTGTCTTTACTTTATAGTGTGTTTATACGCATGTATTTATAAACACACTCATGCAGTTTAAGCTTTACTGTATTTCACTGAGTGTTGCAGCTACTTTACTGACTAAAATATTTAAGAAATACCCGAGTGCCAATCTGGGTAATACTTTGTTTTTAATTTGTTGGGGACACAACACTGTTTTCAAAACGTATACAAAAAAATACAAATTTAAATTCTATATTGTAATATTTAAAATCTTCCATTTTTTAATTTTTTGAAAAATCCCGGAAAATCCTACAGCTTCGGTGCCGGACTGTGATTGGACAATTTTGATAGCTAGCTTGATTTCCATTGGCTGAAGCAGGTGTGCGATTACAGCTAGCAAGAGTGCGATTAATGCTCAAATCGCACTCCTCTAAACCAATGAAATTGCAGTATTTGGGCCTGATTACAGAAGGATATATAATTAATAAAATAAATGTAGTCCTCTCAACCCAATCAGAATGCAGTAATTGTGTCATGCATATAATAAGTCTTTTTACTATCTATAGTTATGTATTACAGTATTTATCCATAATACAGAATACACAGTACAGTAACCAAATCACTACTTTTAATGTACTATAAGTCTATCAAACCAAAGCCTCCACCCTCTTGATGAGTTTCTGCTGCTTTAGGAAAAACCATGGTTTAAGAATTTCAAGGAATTGTTCTTGCATTACAGCTGTAAACTCAGTCTGTTTTTTCTAGAGCTGCTCCCGATTAATCGATTAATCGATTAATCGATTATTTTTCCACAATCGATTATGCTTAACAGTAATCGGATCATCTATAACACCACACAGTGTGATGCGGGAATGAGTTAATTTCTTTCCGGATTAAAAAATTCACTCGCAGCGTGCAAAGTTTACCATAGTCTGATCGGGTTTACCAGTGCTGCGAAAATATCTTTAAAGTTTTTTATTAGAAGAATTTATTACCATTTGCGTCCAACATTGCGGCGTGCGGATTTTAAAACCTTGTTTCACGTTTCAAAACGTTAGTTTCGCCACGCCAATTGTCATGTTTGAGCGATTAAATTGACACGTTTGGGGGCGTTAAACCTTAATAACAAACATGTTTTGCTCATGCACTTGAAAGGTTTCCCGTTTTTCCCCCCGCACGTTTGTAATTGTAAGCAAGGTTATCAGGTTATTAAGTAATAAAGAATAGAGTTATATTTTAATTTGCTGGTGTTACGTTCAATCAAGTTCTAAAATACAACTGTATTCTTTATTCAGTAATGCCACAGGTATAATACTTGCTTACAAGTTACAAACGTGCGAAAAAAAATCGGGAAACCTTAAAAACCTTTCAAGTGCATGAGCAAAACATGTTTGTTAATATTTAACCGCCCAAACGTGTCAGTTTCATTGCTCAAACATGACACCTGACACATTCAACTTGCGCTTTGTCGCACAGCTTTCTGTCTTTTCGACATGTCTCAAAGCCGAAGTGACGTCTGGGACCATTTTGTTGCCGAGAATCAAACATCAGCGAAATGCAAACACTGCGACGCAACAATTCGCCGACATGGCAATACAACAAATATTCGAGAACACCTTATTAGACGCCACTCGAATGTTTACCAACCAACCGCATCGATTAACGTTCATTTTAAACGCAGATTTAAAACGTTTATACTGACTGGTGCAACCCCAAAAAATTTAATAAAAACTTTAATTTAATTACAAACCACCATGGGCATGTCAATGATGTCATATTTAAATTAATTATCAATACGATTAATCGATATTAATCGATTGTTGACAACGATTAATCGATTACGAAAATTAACCGATGGGAGCAGCTCTAGTTTTTTCTCTCTTTTTTTTTAAGCTTGTGAGTTCTAGTCCAACTCTGGTTAAAGCTAAACATGAAACTCCAAAGAAACATTATGTTGATGATCTGACATTTACTTTCAAGATTCCTTCATCTGGAAATTGTGCTGTTCATGTAAGAATTCTTATTCAGTTGATATTTTGTGCATATTAGTCCATTCATTGTCAAGTTGGCCAAAACTGTGTGGCCATGGCTCTAATAGCTTCTCTTTGTGGAATTCAAAATTATCTGAGAATAAAATTCTAAATGTGCACTTAGGCTACTTACAGCCTGGTACAGGGTTAATGCACTGTTTAATATACATTATTTATATAACCAGAGGTTTAAATTTACAGTAGTCTAAAGGATAAAGGACTGGTGGCTAATCATCCTTACTCGCAGCCAGCGGCTGAATTGCGAAGGATGCAGATCAACGTGGCCGTGTCGAGGCAGCCGTCATACGACACAGTTCAGACCACGGATCACAGCTAAGATGTTAGGTATATTATAAATGATATTGGGCATTACACTCGATTACATAGCATGTTCTAAGGCTTTAGGGTGAAGGAAAATTCGAGTGTAGAATATATACATTTTAAGACCAAACCGGGAGCAGTTGCGAAAAATGCAACTACACAGGCCCTCCGGCAGGAATTAAACCCACGACCTTGCGATTCTAGTGCAATGCTCTGACCACTGAGCCACGGAGGCCGTTGCCGAGAGCTTGATCGCGAGTTCTGTATATATAATAAGGTGGTAATGCCAGGAGAGAATTGGGTATATTATAAATGATATTACACTCGAATTTTCCTTCACCCTAAAGCCTTAGAACATAAGATGTTAGGTGTTGATCTTATGGAGGGGGAAAACCAGAGAACCTGGTGAAAAACCCTCGAAGCACAGGAGAGATCAACTACAACTCTACTCACATGAGTTCCAAGCCCGACAACGGGGTCAATCCCAAGTGGTCACCCATCCAAGTACTAACCCCGTCTAACTGGGCTTAACTTTTTGGTGAGACGCAGCGCGCTAACAGCACACGCCACCCTTGCTCCCCAAGTGGCCCAAGGCAACTAAAATCCTTATTGGGAAACCTACTGTATTTCTGAATAAGCAAATTCCCAGTGGACCACCACAAATAAATATTTGCTTTAAATTATCAGAAGTCAATAAATTGCGCATATAGACCTCTTTCAGATGACGTCAAAACGGTGCATGTGGAGGACAACTTCAAAGTTCCAACGTTCAACAGAGCAAATAATGAATGAAAATTCTATAGTTTATAAGCATTTTTCCTCCACCAAGGGAATAAGTGCAAGTGGTCTATAAGCTGAAGTTCAATTGTTGTTTTCCAAAACTTCAAACAAATGAAAATTGTTCAACATCTTAAATTTTTTTCACACTCAGTGTGAAGTTGTTTAGAACTTTAATTGTTTGTTTTTGTCAGGGATATTCCACATCAGAAGTATGGTTTGCTGTTCTTGATTATGGCACAAATTATTGTAACCTGCACAATTTAATCACAGGTAATTATTTACAGTAGCTTGATTAATAGAATGATAAAACGTTAACCCATCAGATCAGATTCTTCTTAACCCATTTGTTGTGCATGCATCATTTTGCAAAGGAATTGGTGGGCTCCCCACAAAGTAAGCAATGACAAACAGACTTGCTAGCGAGCCAACAACAGCAGAATAACAGTGTTAAACATCCAGAAACTGTATCTATACTTTGTCACACCTATCACACCAATGTAAATTGGTGGGAAAACTTACCATTTGCACCATTGAATGAAGGGACAGAAAGAGTGGCGAGTAAAAGAAGAGGAAAAAAATAAAAAAATTTCTGAGCAACAGACTGTACGTCTGACTGCTTGTCGTCCGTATGTACTAATGATGTGTCACCGACCTACAATCAGTGACAAAACCCTTCGGACATTTCTCCTAATAATAGGATATGTATCCCCCACCCCCTTTTCAATGTTGAATGGCAAAAGTAGCGCTGTCTACATTACACATTGCCTTCCTAACTACATGATCTTGTTGTACACCAACATTGAAAAGGGGGAAGGGGTCAACGGATATTTTCTAAAAAAGATATTATTATTTAATGTACATGTACGTCTGCACCAATAACCGGACAATGCGCGGTTACCTACAGTAGCTGTTTGCCTTGGTTATTCCATAACCCCACAATGCAAAGTTGGTAACAAGTTACCGGAAATGACGTAGAAAAGGAACGAGTTCTTGCAAGTTAACAACTGCTCACAACAAAATTATACGTCTTCAATTTTATTTTTGTATTCCTCCTAAAAACGTGCAAATTATGCTAGATGCAGATAAAACCTCGTTTCTTTTTCAGCGCTGTTTCGCTTAATAACTGTTTATCAACGTTTTTTTACAGTCAAAATGGAAATACCTTCTCACTTCTTCTTTTGTAGTTTGTTGCATATTACTGTATATTTGTAGCTGCTAGCTGAAGAAAATTTTTTGTTGAAAACTGTACATATTAAATAGTATTATTTAGCTTTCAATGACATTTAATCGTAATACAATGGATGTTTATCCCAAATCGATACCAACAGACGAATATACATCAAGGATTAGCGACTTTTATCGCTAAACTTTCCTCACGCTTCAGTAGCGACTACAGAAATACAGTAATACACAACCAGCTACAGAAGCGGAAGTGGGAAGGTATTTCCAAAAATATAGAAATTTTAATACATATTTACAATAACAAACTTTGACAGAGAATTGAGTGAAAAAGCTTAGTACTGTATGAAGTCAAGATGAAATTTTGGAGCGACATGATACAGTAATAATACATTTTTTCTTAGGATATTCCAAAGGTTAGGAATATAGACTCTTTTGATACACATGCAGTAATAAGTACAGAATACATGTATATATTATTGACGTCAAATTCCTTTCAATTCGTCTTTCAATTCTATTCAATTTTGTTTGCCTTACTTTATCTGTAGGCTTTTGTATTAAATTTTCAATGGATCGTTTTCACTCAAGTGATCGGTAGCCCCGTTGGGGTAATTTTGAATAAGAATAGAGTTAAATTCCCATAGGATAAAATTATGCACCAATATGGCCGCCATTTCATTGTTGCTGGGCACGGCCAATATGGCCGCCGTTGAAAATGTGGTAGAAATTACGTACTGTACTTATTAACTCATTCCTGTCGGAGGGATTCCCCAGAGGTGAATAAAATCCTCTGGCACCAATTTGGACAGGAAAGAGTTACACCACACATAACATACCCGTAGTGTATAGCCAGTGTATACTGTAGACAACTTTATCCTTTTTTACTCTGTTTAATGCCAGACGGTTTTACTTGTCAATGGGGCGACACCTTGAAAAGCTACATGTATGCGTAAAAGGGTTAAGGCATCTCTATAGCAGTCTTGAGCAATTGAACACTCAGTTTTGAGGCCATATGTTGTAATTGTGTTTTCGTTTAGGTTCTGGATTGGATAAGAAGCCTGGATACAAGGAGACTACAAGTGACAGTGTTTGTACTCAGTATTCGTCAGCAAACTGCAATAAATACTAGATAACTGGTCAGCGGTTGTAGGGCATGCATACGGTAGGCATAAGAAGCAATTTTGTGGTGTAAATTCATTGCAATAATATACATGATTGCCACTGGGATGGACAATATGGAATTGTAATCCAATTAATCAGTTATATAGAGAATAATAATACATAGATGTGCAGAAAAGTGAGATTTATTTCGAGCCTTGATCAGGGTATCTCACTGACGCGTAAGACCCCACAAAAATAGAGCAGTAAACTTTATAATGCGTTTTATGATAATCGACACATCAGAGGTTGTCAATTTTATTAGTGGCGAAAACATCAATAAAACAGTGTTTAATATATGTCACCCTGTAGGATCTATCAGTTATCAATAAAATATGTTGCACTATTGCATTGTATTGTATTATATTGTATTGTATTGTATTGTATTGTATTGTATTGTATTGTATTGTATTGTATTGTATTGTATTGTATATCACGTATCTTAATGTTGTGATGTAGTGCTACGTCACTTCCGGTAAGCCTCGTGCGAGGCTTACCGGAAGTGACGTAGCACTACACTTAATTCAATTAAAAATATGGTTATTGAAAATAAGTCAAATATATGTAACGAAATTTGTTTTTTATTGTAATAACTTTAATTGGAAATACACTGTACGTACAAATTACAAGATACAATGCGTACAAAATGTGACATGCCTCCCCAAAAAACCCCCCAAAAAACAACACGAATGGGTTAGTAAATTTTATGTAAAGTGCAGTCAGTCCAACAAGTAATGGGTATTAGTAAAACTATCGTTTATGAACAGCTCAGTACAACTTATGCAAGATCAACTAGATCGGCAGGTGTGTGGCGCCTCCTTCGCCGACATTTGGTGTCCCTTGCTCCCCGCGAGGATACCGAGCACAAGAAAATAGAAAATAATCGCTGGTCGTGTTTGTATAGCCTGATGAAGACCTGATGCGAACACGAGAATGAGATTGGGAGAATTCGAAAGTTTAATATGTAAAGCCGAGCCGTATATAGTCAAGGATTTATGTAAGTATAGTTGTATACTTTTTAATTAATTCTTTTAAACTCATTCGTAGTTGCATCAAGCGATAACCGCTGACCAATCACAGCGTGAGTATGATGCAACTTATTTTACAAGTAAAGTATTTTTTTTAACTCGAGTGAGGGTGCGGTAGGTTTTTGCATTTTCTATTCAATAATATATGTTTATCTCATTTGAAAATCTAACCGCCTATTTATTTATTTATTAATTTGAAAAAACTTATTTACGTTTTTTTTGCCCGTGTTAAATACAAGTTGAATTGCTTAAAATTACTGAATAAAAATTAATCACTGATGACATATTTTCACCTAGAAATTGATGTATGGCTTTTAATTAGTACAAATGATAAAAAAAAGAAAATGAAGCTAAAAGAAAAGGAGGATGATAAGAATAGTTTACTGTAAAACCAAATACATTAAAGTTTAAATACTTTTCATACATAAGCTGACTACAATCTCAGATATAAGATCAAACGAGGCCAGCTGAGAAGACGTCGTCAACAAAGCTTGATAGAGCAAACAAGGCAAAATCACTAAAAGATTCGCTTTGTGTTTATGAAGTACCAATAAATAACGATTTTGACTGTACTGCGATTTCAATGTTTCCTTGGGTTCCTGAGTTGGCACGTTAAAACAACTTGAAGCACATTGGCTTTGGTTATATAGTCTAAGCTGTATACACACATTTTCCTTCCTGTTTACAAGCTAACTGTCAAACTTCGATATATTTGGATCAAGTTCACATACTATTTGAATCATGATGTTGGACTCAATTGATAAGCTCTCGCAGACCTATGGAACGACAGTAATAAGCAGTGCATCGAAGCAAGGAAATAAAAGAGCCAAACTAAGCAAGGTGGATAAGATGGACGCCGCTATTTTTCAGATGATTAACCCAAATAAGGAAAAATACAGACAGTATGCAACGACTGTTATTGTGTCTTTAAATATCTTTGTTGTTCTCTTTGCTGTGCTTACTAAAGATTGCACCTTAGCTATGATGGTACCAGCGGTGTGGTTTTTAAGTCCTTGGTAATGAAACGATTGGAAATGCAAACTGTATATGTCTTAACCATAAATGTAACTTAAGAGAAGACATGAATATGCGAGCTATAGTCGGACATGGAAATTGAGCGTAAATTGTTCTCCGAGCTCATGGTTTTACTTTCCGAGTTGTCGTGCACTGATGCAAGCGCGGGGACTCGAACCCAGAAGTCGAAGCTTTTCTAGAACATAGTTCGAAAAATAAAATAAAATAAAATGTAATTTCGTTCAATTATTTGATTCCGATCCACGTGTATTAAAACGACACAAATGGCGGCAAAAACGGAACATTTGGGAAACGCTGTCAAAACGCTATTTGTTTTCCCGCCTATAGACAGGTGAAAACGCGAACTTTTTTAAAACGTTGAATAATTCAAGTCTTCTGCGTTTTCGAATTGTTCTAACGTACAGTTGTAGGCGGGGAAAAAACGAATTAAAAACTAAAAGCCTGTGTTCAAAGGACAAACGTGTGGATGGGATCTCTATTTAGTCGGTGTGTATATTATTGACCATTACTCCATTAGTACTGACTGTATATACCTAACTTAAGATTTCTTTGTGATTATTATTGACATGATTACATGCATGGCTATGTCAAATCAATATATGTCAAATCAATATGTATAGGTAGTCATGACATATGATCAGGGGGGGGGCTGGCCCAGCCTCCGCGCCCCCCTGATCATATGTCATGTTTTTAGCCCAGGGAAAAGAAATAAAAGCTTTGAAAAATTGAAACTGTCATGTCCACTGCATGTTAGGTAATGGTTTATAAACTGTTGATTCTAAAATGTGGCAATTCGCAGTTGTTTCTTGTATAGTCCAAAGCATCCATTCCTAAAGTAAAACGCGCCCACACAACCCAAAAAAACTCAATTCATAAGAAAATGCACATCTTAATTTGGGCCAGTCTGTCAACACATACTGTATCTGCGAAGCGTGTAGGTTTAAGAATTATTAGAAACAGCTAAACACGGCATGATTTGCTGAGTTTGATCAGTGATAAGAAACTCTTTACAATCTTCCCCCCAAACTGCTGTACGTATGTTGTCAACATAAAAAAAAGTCCAAAATATGAAATTTTATAAACTTCTGAACTGACTGAAAATCACCGCTCAGAATGCAGGAAATGCCATTTGCGGAATTCTATATTTCAAAGTTTTCCGGGGGGCATGCCCCACTTTAAAAGACGCTCCGCGGTCCCTGATGATAGCGAGTACAATGATATTTGAAAATTTTGCCAAAGGCGAGTGCAATTTGGCATAATTTTCAAATCATGATTTCTCATTATATGCATGATTACTCATATGCATGACAAAATTATGACACGTACGCTTCGTACTCACTCACGCCTTTAAAAACATATTATTTGACAAGAAACCTTTTCACTTTGGTTATTTTCCGTACTCTTTTCAAAATATTTACATGGAATTTTTAGTTCATAGTGTACCACAAGTCGTTGGGAATGTGAAAACTTTCCATTATTTCAGAATTGGCCGCCATTTTGAATTTTATTGTCAACATCGTTCCCAGGGCCTTGGGAGCAGTACAATTAATAAAATAATTGTACTCCTCTCAACCAATGAGAATGTAGTAATTTTGTCATGCATATAATAAAATATTTTATTGCATCAAGGGTATATATGACATAGACGAGGAAGAGCTTCTCCTCGCCCTAGAGCTAACAAAATTAGAGCGACGGACCACAGTTCCATCCGAAATTCGGTCTACTTTGGAAGTGTTGACTACCGAAATCCCATAACGCCGTCGTTAATTATCTACTGCGTATGATCAGAACTCACATCGGACCATACCGATATCGGTAATAATTCCATGTCCTAAATAACCCAGGTACTTCATGAAAGCCTGACCCCAACACACACCCTAATGCTAACCAGTAAATTCGTGAATATAGGACATGGATTTATAACCCCGATATCCATCTCAATCTCGTACCCAGAGCCAAATATGCCCAGCCGCGCGGGCATTTGCTTTCCCGGGGGGGAGCTGGCTCTGGGGACGAGATTGATATCCATCTATTAACAGACGAACGAACGAACTAACCAGAATAAACACAACTTTATCACAATATTATGATGAAGCACATTTGAACCAGTGTAAAATTTGTATTTAGTTGCGGAATGCTTTGCTTCTCGAAGATGTCGTCAAAAAGCCGCCAAAAATATCCATGGCGTCAAAAACGTCGCTTGCATTCTCGTTCCTAAACTTGCTCCAAGTCCGCCTCTTAGCGCTAGTTTTTGCGGGCGGGTGGAAAGGCGGGCGGGCAAAATGTCGAAAGGTCAAAAATGTTTGAAAGGAAGAAAGTCTAATCTCGTTCCCAGGGCCCACATTTCTCTGTCCAACTAATCGGACTGACACACAGATCACTATTATTTTAAAGAAACGAATTAAAATATGACTACTCTTTCATTACTAGTATACCTGGTCTATCACTAATAGACAAGCGAGGTTATCGTTAAACCGTTCTGATCATGCGCTGTAGTGATATTCTGATCGCTCTAATTTTCTTAGCTAGGGCAAGAAGCTCTTCCTCGTCTATAATGTCATCATCATATACTTGCAGAAGTAAGACGTCTTCCAGGTTTATATTACCCGCCATGTTTCACAGTTTCAGTACCGATCCACCACCAAAACTACTCATCAGTCTCTTACTCAAAACGTCACCGCTGATCAAGAGTTTCGATAAGAACGTAGAGCAGTTTTACTCCAATTTTGACAACAATCAACCAATTCAAGGCTATTTAATTATTACATGATTTTATTCACCCATCATCAAATCAGTGCTGTTTCTTGCTTCTGATATCGGTAGCGTTTGGCATCACATGATTATTTTTTTGTTTATCGACGTGACAAATATTTTGGTTGCATGATTAATTTTGTTTATAACACAAGATGCTTCGATTGAAAATATTTTCCATAAATTGCCTGTAATAACTCAAGTCAGCGACAAACATGTACGAGCTGGATAGTATTAAACTATACACGACTAATACTAAAATGTTCTTCTGCGACTGATAACTGATATTACACAAATTATATACACGAACTATATGTCTATATATACAAACTCGTGATGCTCTCCTGGCTTCACGTTAGCTTTACTCGAGTTCTCCTGCCATTACGCTTAAAAGTTAAACACTAGGACAGAGTGGTGTTCAGCATAATTCAATAATAGTCATCACGCTCATTTTCAGAAGTTCTTGGACTATTAATTTGGCGCCCAGTCACACGCCAAGCTTCAGTTCTTGGCCACGTCAGTGAACTTGTGATAAAATGAAACCACCAGACAAAGTTGTATCTCGTAGCTTAGTATACGTGGTGTTCGAATCTTACGAGTTATGGAGACATAATCCATATAAATATGACCAACATAGCGACGGTGTAATTACCCCAGAATAAGGCTAAAATGAATGTTAGTACTGTGATGGATATTGCCACGAAGGCTCCAACGATTATGTCGGTTGGTTTGGATCGAAGAATATTTTCGATAGTATCCATAAGAAAGAATTCTTCTGCTCTTTTTCTTAGAGCACCAATGCCATTGCTTGCAAATCGACGATTATCCTTCATTTTGGTTTTAATGAATCTCAAATTAGTACTTGTGTCCAGAACGATATTTGATTCCTTCGGTTTGAAAACTTAGAGCATTTGACCTGAACCCCCCACACATTGTGATCTCATATGCGTGTTGGCTTGTTTTGCATAACAATGAAAAACAAATTAATTATATGTCGACGCCGTATGTATATATATATATATAGTCAGATGAATAGCAAATGCAAATTATAAGAAAACGTTTGATAAAGCATTTTCAAGTCTCCTAATGTCATTTATAAAAGAAATATATATACAGAACGGATAAAAATATCTTTTCAGGCATATATTAACCGGGGTTATATATATAGGTCAGGAAGGACGGCGCTGTTAAAATTAATAAGTTTTATGAATTTGATTGAAAATCAGCATGAGGCAGCTTTAATATGTCAGAAAAAAGACAACATATTTAGAATCAGCCAGTCTTGTGCAACATGTGGTATTATAAAAATCATTTCTTTTGTAGACGATAGTTTGACAGCTGCTTACATAGGTTGAAATGAAAATGAAAAAACTCGCTAATATTTGCTTTTTAAATATTACCAAAACAGTAATATTGACGATGAACTGAAGTCGCGTCTCTTTGCTTTTCACCCAGTGCCGGGAAGCGACCATCAATTTTCCTATCCCTCCACTTCAAAGATCTCGTGCCTCTTCTTATTCACTCTCACTATTTCTAATGAATAACTAAATGTTTGAAATGGCCTAATTCTACTCTGTATTAATAAAGGTAAAAACTTGCCAATTTGATTTCTAGTTTCACGACATGCACAGAACGCCTCATGCAAATGCTGCTTTCCAGGGTCTTATAAGGTAAACTGTAACATCATATATAGCTGTATGTATAAAGTATAATTCTGTTTGCATGAAGAGGCGAAGGATTTTTCGATGAGCATGCTATTAAAATTTAAACTCGAGATTAAGCGCGTGAAAATTGCAAATTTCGAGGCTATTTTTAGGCCCCGTTTACGAGACTGGACGATTTTTTTTCTGGATGAAAATTCGTCCGGATAGGCCTCGCCTGTGACCTCCCGTCACACGACGCCTATCCGCTCAAATTTTTAACACGAATCTGGTCGAGTTTTCGTCCAGCTATACCGGATATTAAATATATTCGTCCTGCACCGTGTAAACGGGGTCTTTAGCATCAAATGTGGCAGTTCTCAAGATCTTTCGTTAGATATTCTTAGCAGTGAAAACAGCATTCTCTTTTGTCTGCATAAAATATATACATTCTTAACTACAAGATCTATTTCAATGAATCGCCGTTTTTTCTGGACATTGTTTTCGGCTAATCGTGTGAAAAATTGGCAACTGCGCTAATATTGTTGCCTTAGGAATTTAATAAATAAAACACGACTTCAAAAATTGGCTTCAAGGGTAAATGAATGCAATTGGTGGGTTGCAATCAATCCCCTGAAATTTAGAGGACAAAGACACAGCCGCCATGACGTAACGTGCAACCCATGCAGCAATACTCCAAACTTGTGTATATTTCTTTAACTTCTTGAACTGGAGTGCAACACTGTGTGTAGCTAGGGTTCAAGACAGAGCTAGGAGCATGAACTATTTCCCCCCGTAATCAAACCACATTTCCATTGTGAAAAAAAATTCAAGATAGAATAAAAGAGATGCAAACAGTTAAGAGGAGAATTTTTTCTATGTCACGTAGTTTTGGTGAAAAGCGCTCAAAAACAATTTTCGTTTTGGTTCCCCTCTCAAAACCACTTTATTTTAGCCTTATTGACGAACTTATTCAGTCAACATAATTTTTAACAGGATTTAGAGATTGAGAAACAAATGGAAAGGTACAAATTTTCCTTGAATCCGTCATGCGATCACTAGACATCAGTTTTGAGCGTATGTTACTCGACATAGAAAAGATTCTTCTCTTAACAACTGAAATAATAAGTGGCGAATGGCCGCTAGCCTCTCAACCAACCAAGTTAGGGGTCGATAAGCATATCAAAAATATTCCAAAAAATCATAATTATGAAGGTAGGTATACCAGAAAAATTTTGAATCTGCCATATTCAATGCAAAATTTTTTCGTTGTCAAACAACATTTTCTTTTTAGCGTATCACTCAAAGTCTCTCTATTTTAGCATTATTGTGTAGCTCATACGGTCAACAAATGTTTAATTAAGTATAGATGCCGGGGGTACATCAAAAGATAAAAAAAATCTATAATTATGAATGTAGATATGATCAGTAGACATAGAAAAAATTCTCCTCTTAGTTAATTTACCAACCAATTTACCGACAAATGAATTTGTAGTTTTCCCTATAAACTCTACGTATTACGGGTTTGTGTGTGTAAGGGGGCATCCCCACTTACCCCTCCCCTGTCGCTCGTCTCGGTATATATGCGCCAGCCGTTCATATCCAGCGGTTGATTTTTGTAATAAATAAGAGTGACCAATCCGAAAATAGGAACAGTTTAAAACATGTATTTTTATTATAATTTTTACAAATTTTGCTAAATCTATTGTTTAAATTCGGCTGATAGCCACATCAATAGAAACTGTTATTTACAAATTTTCATACCAGTTTCACTCATCAACTAAAGCCGGTTTTCCACTAGGCGACTTCTTTCGTGCGAAGCGACTTTTTCTTTTGTCTCATGAGCTCTGAGCTGGAACTAATCTGAAATCTATTGAATTCGAATAAAAGAAAGTCGCTTCGCGCGAAAAAAATCGCCTAGTGGAAAACCGGCTTAAGGGGCTGTTTACATGGCAGTCGGACGGGACAAGTAAGCGGGACGGAACGTTTTTCATCCCGGGTTTATATGAGAATGTTTTCTGGCGGGACAACTGTGGCAATTGGACGTTTCACAACACAGCTAGAAAGATGTAAAAACCACAGCATAACAGAGAAATAAATCTAATTTGAGGTATTATAAAGAGCTGCTGTCCTCCTACTAGCCGTTATCACTCATTTGTATCGAAGAAACAGCTTAAGAATCAAAATAAATACTCGAAACGGTATCCGTCACATCGTCCCAGTTAAGCGGGACAGAACATTTATACGGCGAAAATTGTCCCTCTCCCGGCAAACATTCTTCATATAAACGAAATGAGATCAATAAAGGGAAAATATAACAGCGATCCGATCCCGCTTAACGTCCCATCCCGCCTTCCATGTAAACAGCCCCTAAGAAGCTGTTTACATTGGGGGACTAAACGGGACAACTAACTCCGATGTTCCACGTATTTTGTTACAAAGTTAGAAAGTTTTTTAGAAGAGCATATTGCACAAATTGCCCCATCATGCAATTGATCGGAATTTTCGGGTTGGGGACACATAACCTCTTTGTAAACATGCACTTTCTCCACATGAATACGGGATAAGATAAACAAATGAAAATATAGTCAGGATACAACCCGATTCACCTTCCATCTGTGTAAACGTCCCGTCTCTGATGTAAGCAAGCTCTAAGTAGAGCGTTTTCTGTGAGTTTCAAAGTATTGTTTGGAATTCCCAGTTCCAGGGTATTTGAATTTCATTAATCACTGTCACTTCCTGATTCACTCAGCTCTAAATCTTTACCTAACAAATATTTAAAATAAATAACGGTGAGACCCATCAGGCGTTTTCCCATTTTTTAAGGCGTATAATGTTTATAATTGTTTATTGAAATTTTTTATTGAAAACACTCCTAAAGTTATGAAGAATGCCGCTGAAAGTTTGACGATATTTTTGTTCTTGAGTTATTGATGTTTTTGTAATATGCAAATAAGGTATGTGATGACGTCAAATTAGTCAGGCAGAATTTTGGAGACATTACAAGTATAATATTTGGCATTTCACTCGATTAAACATAAGGTGTTATGTAGAGTCCACGGTAAGGTTCGCCACTCGGAGTAACACTTAATTATTATATACATTATAAGACCAAACCGGGACCAGTTGCGAAAAATGTAAAAACAAGACGTTCCAGGTCGGAATTGAACCCACGAGCCTGCGCCTTGCTATAGTGCAGTGCTCTGCCCACTGAGCTACGGAAGCCGTTGCCAAGAGCAGTGATGGATCCAGCTTGATCTGGTAGGGGGGGGGGGGGGGGGGTGCTGTGCTGAGGGAGCGAAGTGAGATCAGGCCTGCGGCGTGACCGAGGCAGGGTGGAGCGCCGCTGAGGGAGCTACGGCAGGGGTCTGGGGACACAGCCCCCGGCAGGGTCCAGCTAGTGGTGGGGCTGTGGGGTAGGGGGGAGAAGCCTGCCAGAAACTTTTTTTATACCTATTAATACCTATGAATCATATGATAGCTAATATATGAATCATATATCTATGAATCATATGATATATAATGTGGTAATGCCGGGAGTAGAATTGGGTATATTACAAGTAATATTGGCCCACCATCATCCCTACGAGCGTAGCCTCTTGGTACCCATGCTTGGCACCTAAGGTGCTGTATCAAGATGATTATCGTAACAAAAAACCGTGTCGTGTAGATGGACCTTTAACGTCCTGGATAAATCGTTATTGCTAGCCGGAAATGTTAGTACATATATACTTACAAATCTGGTTATACGATGATGACGACTCGCCTTCTATATTCACAATCTCTTTCTGCTCTGGGGCCTATTCAAACACACAAAGATGTAGTTAAAGAAAAAAGTGCAAACCACCTATAGAGTTCACTGTTTGCAACATACGTTTCACCACTGAATGTTTGCCGTTCGTTCGGACATTTGCAGGTTCGTTACGTAGTTCTCAGGCTTCTTTTGAACTAGGCATTTGATTGGCTGCTTGGTTCCTAAATCCTAGCAGCCACTCCAATGCGTAGCTCAAAACGAACTGCGAACTTCCCAATGAACTGCGAACTTCCCAATGAACTGCGAACTTCCCAATGAACTGCGAACTTCCCAATGAACTGCGAACTTCCTAATGAACTGCGAACTTCCTAATGAACTGCGAACTTCCCAATGAACTGCGAACTTCCCAATGAACTGCGAACTTCCCAATGAACTGCGAACTTCCCAATGAACTGCGAACTTCCCAATGAACTGCGAACTTCCCAATGAACTGCGAACTTCCCAATGAACTGCGAACTTCCTAATGAACTGCGAACTTCCCAATGAACTGCGAACTTCCCAATGAACTGCGAACTTCCTAATGAACTGCGAACTTCCCAATGAACTGCGAACTTCCCAATGAACTGCGAACTTCCCAATGAACTGCGAACTTCCCAATGAACTGCGAACTTCCCAATGAACTACGAACTTCCCAATGAACTGCGAACTTCCTAATGAACTGCGAACTTCCTAATGAACTGCGAACTTCCTAATGAACTGCGAACTTCCTAATGAACTGCGAACTTCCTAATGAACTGCGAACTTCCCAATGAACTGCGAACTTCCTAATGAACTGCGAACTTCCCAATGAACTGCGAACTTCCCAATGAACTGTGAACTTCCTAATGAACTGCGAACTTCCCAATGAACTGCGAACTTCCTAATGAACTGCGAACTTCCCAATGAACTGCGAACTTCCTAATGAACTGCGAACTTCCCAATGAACTGCGAACTTCCTAATGAACTGCGAACTTCCTAATGAACTGCGAACTTCCTAATGAACTGCGAACTTCCCAATGAACTGCGAACTTCCCAATGAACTGCGAACTTCCCAATGAACTGCGAACTTCCCAATGAACTGCGAACTTCCCAATGAACTGCGAACTTCCTAATGAACTGCGAACTTCCTAATGAACTGCGAACTTCCTAATGAACTGCGAACTTCCCAATGAACTGCGAACTTCCCAATGAACTGCGAACTTCCCAATGAACTGCGAACTTCCTAATGAACTGCGAACTTCCTAATGAACTGCGAACTTCCTAATGAACTGCGAACTTCCCAATGAACTGCGAACTTCCCAATGAACTGCGAACTTCCTAATGAACTGCGAACTTCCCAATGAACTGCGAACTTCCCAATGAACTGCGAACTTCCTAATGAACTGCGAACTTCCTAATGAACTGCGAACTTCCCAATGAACTGCGAACTTCCTAATGAACTGCGAACTTCCTAATGAACTGCGAACTTCCTAATGAACTGCGAACTTCCCAATGAACTGCGAACTTCCCAATGAACTGCGAACTTCCCAATGAACTGCGAACTTCCCAATGAACTGCGAACTTCCCAATGAACTGCGAACTTCCCAATGAACTGCGAACTTCCCAATGAACTGCGAACTTCCCAATGAACTACGAACTTCCCAATGAACTGCGAACTTCCTAATGAACTGCGAACTTCCCAATGAACTGCGAACTTCCTAATGAACTGCGAACTTCCCAATGAACTGCGAACTTCCTAATGAACTGCGAACTTCCTAATGAACTGCGAACTTCCTAATGAACTGCGAACTTCCTAATGAACTGCGAACTTCCCAATGAACTGCGAACTTCCCAATGAACTGCGAACTTCCTAATGAACTGCGAACTTCCCAATGAACTGCGAACTTCCCAATGAACTGCGAACTTCCCAATGAACTGCGAACTTCCCAATGAACTGCGAACTTCCTAATGAACTGCGAACTTCCCAATGAACTGCGAACTTCCTAATGAACTGCGAACTTCCTAATGAACTGCGAACTTCCTAATGAACTGCGAACTTCCTAATGAACTGCGAACTTCCTAATGAACTGCGAACTTCCCAATGAACTGCGAACTTCCCAATGAACTGCGAACTTCCTAATGAACTGCGAACTTCCCAATGAACTGCGAACTTCCCAATGAACTGCGAACTTCCTAATGAACTGCGAACTTCCTAATGAACTGCGAACTTCCTAATGAACTGCGAACTTCCTAATGAACTGCGAACTTCCCAATGAACTGCGAACTTCCCAATGAACTGCGAACTTCCTAATGAACTGCGAACTTCCCAATGAACTGCGAACTTCCCAATGAACTGCGAACTTCCTAATGAACTGCGAACTTCCTAATGAACTGCGAACTTCCTAATGAACTGCGAACTTCCTAATGAACTGCGAACTTCCCAATGAACTGCGAACTTCCTAATGAACTGCGAACTTCCCAATGAACTGCGAACTTCCCAATGAACTGCGAACTTCCCAATGAACTGCGAACTTCCCAATGAACTAGAACTTCGGAAGAACCTTCCAAACATTTTGGTGAAAAGTATGTTGCAAATGACTTTAATACTCCACAAGTTTCAAAGAAATAAGAGCGACTATGCATGTTTATTATTCAAGAGAAATAGAGCCGTTTTTATACGAGAGTCGATAAGACGCGGCTTGCACCAGGCCCTGTTTACATGAAGTGGACTGACAGTGCAATCGGATCGTAAAACGCGAGTGAAGTCAATCCAGGCACATGTTTACATGGAGAATCCGATCTGCTTGGAACATGTTTTCGGTTTTGGAACACTATTTTTTGTACTTCCCTCAATGTCTGCCATTTAGCACAACACGCACCAACTTCACTCATGCATATCAAGTCATTTTCAAGTCAAGCCGTGTTTAGATGAATCAGATTGGAGACATTCAAGTCATCCTTGCTTGAATCTCAAGTCAATCCACTCCACTGCGTGGATTGACTACAGCCATTCGTTTCGATCAGATCGAAAACTTTCAATCTTTTTCATGTAAACTCAACAAGAAGAAACAAAATGCGAGATTGACTTGAACACTCAATCTTTTTCATGTAAACTCAACAAGGAGAAACAACATGCGAGATTGACTTGAACACTCAATCCACTTCATGTAAACACAACAAGGAGAAACAACATGCGAGATTGACTTGAACACTCAATCCACTTCATGTAAACTCAACAAGAAGAAACAACATGCGAGATTGACTTGAACACTCAATCCACTTCATGTAAACTCAACAAGAAGAAACAACATGCGAGATTGACTTGAACACTCAACCCGCTTCATGTAAACTGGGCCTAAAGCCAGTTTTCCACTAGGTGATTTTTTTCGCGCGAAAAAAAATCGCCTAGTGGAAAACCGGCTTAAGATGCGTTTTATACATAAGATGCGACCTGACCCATTTATACAGGCTTTTGAACAGGCCACGGCTTCTGGAAATCTTGTACATGTACCTTTTGTACAGTGTGTCACATCTTGTGTAATTAAGGCGCGTCCTGTGTCAGCCATACCTTATCAACTCTCGTGAAAACAGCTCTATTGTTTTTGTGTTTTGCGTGGTGAGAAATGCATTTTTACGTTGTATTTGTCTTTTAAAGAAGCATTGAGTTTGGCAACTTCTTCATCAACATCTTCCATATCTGAGTAGGAACCTGAGGAAGAACTGTCACTGGAAGGCGAGTCCACCATTGGTGTACCAAGATTAGGATTAGCTTTTATCTGGGTCTGTAAAAATATAAAAAATATTTAATATTCCACATTTCATTGTCTACTGCAAGTACTGTAGCAATGAAAAAAAATTCTATTAAGAATAGAAAGAACTGGCTACAGAGATTTGTTGTGACTGGTGGGAAAATTTGTTGAGATGTAATGGGAGGGGCTATGTGAACTTCGACAAAACAAAAAAAAAAGTTCAAAAATGAACAATGTCCAAATACACAATTAAAGAAACAATACTTCACTTGTACGTCACCCGCATCGACAAGGTGTGTATGCAATGTGACGATCACGAAGCATATTAAACAAGCCGTTTTATTAAAGTGGCTAAATCTTGAAAAACTAAGTGTTTTTTTTCGCATAAAAAGTTTTGCACAGATCTCATGAGCTTTATTTTAGTTCATTGCATATTTGCATAGTTCTAGTAGTAGTCTGGGCTAATGAAAAATTTTATAACCTCAAAGTTTACGTATTAGTGAAGAAGTAAATAAAAAAAAACATACATGTAATTTGCATATAAAAATCCACCGCTTATACTATACCATAAAGTTCGCCATATAGATACTTGTATAATTTCTCTATATAGATACTTGCCAGACAATTTTACTCGTGGAGAGTTCCGGGGTGCTAAGGGGTTAATAGTTTGCAAATTTTTTATAATTTTGTAAATAATATAAAAGTTTTAAGCATTCCTTCCATGCTACTACTGTACATGCACCCTAATGTTCGTTTCTAGATTGTAATCCTAGTATCATAAAGCGCTTTCCTATACATGCACCAGAATGAAGATCTATGACAATTACACTAGTTAATCACAGTTTAGGTACTAGATGTGGAGATAAAAGTCGAGGTAGTTGATGTGTTACTGTACTGTACTGTACTGTACTGTACTGTACTGTACTGTACTGTACTGTACTGTACTGTACTGTATAGCTGGACATTGCTATTACAGTGGCTGGAGCTGGAATGTAATTATAGCTCTAAATCTGTCAGAACTGGAGGTAAAAACCGGAGTTTTCCCACCTTTACAGTCAGACTGTATACTACAGTTCCCTCTATACAATTATTGATTGTCACAGATTTCTCAATTTTATACTAAATGACTTTTGGAGATTTTTACCACTCTATGCTACATATAATATTCTGCTTTATTATATAAAATAGAGTGTTTTATTGATTTTTCCACCACTAATAAAAGTGATAATCTCACATGTGCAATTATTTATGATAATCGCACATGTGACGATTATTGCTGAATCAGCATTACAGTTTAACCCTTTATCACCCAGTAGCCACTCCATTGACGAGTAAAATCATCTGGCGTTAACCAGAGTAAAATCGTCTGGCGTTAACCAGAGTAAAATACTAAAGACATCGTTGGGTGATAAGGGTTAACCGAGATAGTCTATTAACCCTTTATCACCCAGTAGACACTCCATTGACGAGTAAAATCATCTGGCCGTGGCGTGGTGATAAAGGGTTAATGCAATTTTTGCAAGGCAATAGGACAATTTTTTTATACAATAAACAGAACAATACATGGATGCTTGGAAATATGAAATTTATTTCTCGTGTTGAACAGGATATCCCGGTCAACACTCGAAATAAATTTCATATTTCCGCACATCCATGTATTATTCTCCATATTAATACTACAGTGCATGTATTATTGACTGCTACATGCTTTTACCACTCTATACTATTATTGTGCCCTGTACAATTATTCGTCGAAATGTAAACGTAAGGGACCATAGTGAAATAAATATAATATTTTACCTTAGCCTCCTCAGCAGTATGAACTGGTTTGTTTTGCTGGGGTGGTTGACTAGATGACTGATTAGTTTTTGTAGTTGCACTGTTGGTTGGTGCTGACCTTAAAAACAAATTTTATGTTTGAACATTTTCTTATGAATAAAGTGAATATATAATACTGTATAAACAATGGCAGTTGTTTAGTTTTTAGTTGCAACCATTGTAAACTTACAAAAAGCTATATGTACAGTATCTACTGTAGGTACATGTACATGCCAACAAATAATTTACAGTGTAATATGAATATCCCATCAACAGCTTATTAAAATACTCTCAGAATAATCATACACGCAACGCTTGAGGGTTTTTCACCAGCCACCAGGTTCTCCGGTTTTCCTCCCTCTGTAAAAGGCCTTAGACTCTTAGCTGTGATCTGAACTGTGTCATATGGTGGCTGCTTGCAGCGCCTTTGATATGCTTTGACACAGTGGCGTTGAAAATCCTTATAAGAAATTGTAATTCTTGATATGTAATTTATCAATTGATAATTATAACAACATAATACGAACACTAGTTTTGGTTTGTAGAAAAAAAATCTCAAAAAATAATAGAGTGTAATATCTCATGTTTTTTTTTTAACACAATGACATACAAAAGGTTGGAGAAAAATTCCATGTACTACATACTTTATACAGTACAAAGTTTTAACCTTATTTTCTTGAGCTGGACAGTACTTGCTAGACGTTCAAGTGTTATTGTCTAAATATGAAAAAGAAGAAATTGATGATAATAATAATAATTAATAATAATAATTATTAATTTATACTGCACATGAATTTTAGAGTCTCTGAAATGGCATTTCCTGTATTTTGAGAAGAGATTTAAGAGTTGTGAAGGTGTTTGGCCTGATTTTTGAGATCTCAGTCCCCCATTTAAAAATTGGAGGTGTGTGTGTGGGGGGGGGGGGGGGGGGGGGCAGGGGGGGGGCTCAATCCCCTGTAGTCATCCCCCACCCCCACTTCTTATGCCGAGATGAGAAAAATAACAACAAGCAATAATGTACCAAAAAACAATAAGGAGCAGTGCTTATCTGCCAGCGCGATTGATCGTGCTGGCAGATAAGTAATTTGTCATAAAATGCGCTCGCAGATTATCTTCCACTGCCTAGAAATGGAGTAAAGGAGTATACCTAAGAATAAAACTAAAAACTTCCGTGTGCGCGATCTGACATGATATTTAGGAGTAATCAGAACAAATGAAAGATTAATATATAATATAAATACAGTCTAGCTAACAAAAACAAATCAATAAACCGGCGGTGTGGTTTTGACAGGTTTGTTTGAAATCTGTCAAAATCACGGTGCAAGTTGATTGATTTTTTTTGTAGTAAAGCATGTTCAACGATCACAGTAGGAACATTTAGAATTACACTTTAACCCTTGCTTCAATCGTATTCCGCAGTATCTGATTCATTTCTGAATATCTGATTAGTTTTCCCATGACCAGCATGTAGAACTCGACGTACTGTCACTGCATATTGTTTAATTGATATTAGTATTATTAAAAGACTAGCCGAAATCAGCGAAAATGCAAAATGGCGTTTGTTTGCTCGCAGGGACATCCGCTGCATGTTCCGGTGCAGCAATATCGGGATAAACACTACAAAATCTCAAACTTTATGCTAGTTGTGCAGATGAAAACCACAAATGACACTTAAAACATTGGTTTGAAGTTCATTTTTATGATAATACTGTAGACTGTTAAAATTGACCCAGGAAATGTAACAGGAAGTCATCAACATAAACTTAGCACTGTTTTTCAAGAAAAACCAAATCACACTGCCCAGTTATGAAATCTGCTCTGGCGAGCGCGATCCATCGCGCTGGTGTATTTTATTCATTGAAAGCACTGAAGGAGTATCTAGAAAGGATTTTTTACTTTTCAACTGGAAATGTCTTTCATGGAGGGGGGGGGGGGGGGGGAGAGAGAAAAAGAAACTTAGAAAAAAAAAACCAGCCAAAACCAGCTCCTTTATTATTTTACTCTGTCTGTATTGTAAAAACACAAGGCAATTTTACTTGTCAATTAAGAACCACTGGGAAATTAGGGTTAAATGGTTCAACTACCAATTGGCTATTTCCCAAAAGAGTTGAAGAGTGCATGGTAAAAGCATTGAGCACTGGTGTTCTTGTATGGGATCATTTGGAGAGACAGTACTTTCATTGTGCTTGCACTACTGAATATAAAATCTGTCCTTCCAAATGATCCCAGTCTTCAAGTCTTTTTGGAAATGGCCAATTGAAAGTCTATGTACATTATTATTTACCCTTTTTTCCTTATCTACAACCAGAATACATTCTTTAGGACAAGGTTTCTTTGATCCTCTGTAAACTGTAGTCCCAGAGTCCTATAAAAATATTCCTAAAATATTAATGTTTATCTACAGACTCTACAGTAATCACTTACAGGTATTCTACATGTAAATACACCTAATTGCCAGTAATTGGCACCATAAGTTAATATTATATAATATGCATGTACTTTGAATGTTGTAAAATTGTTCAGAAAAACAGTACAGTACAGTACAGTACAGTACAGTACAGTACAGTACAGAGAATGTCTCACAGATATTAAGTATATTATCTACTGATAAGTATTTATAATCTGCTAATTTTCTTACAGATTACCTGTGTATTAGGAAGAGAAACAGTTACTTCACCCCCACCCCCAACTTCAAGATTTCCTGGCTGTGTTGTGTCAACTGAGGCTGGTTTAAAATCATCTAACAGAAACAAAATGTAAACTACCCATCAAAACAGCAAATGAATTAAACAGCATAATGAAATACTAAACTTGTGAAATTTCAAGAAACACTCATTCAGGTGGTTTCAGGCATGTTTCCCTTCAGGCTCCAGTGACTGAGTGTATTGTATTCAGTCCTCAAATTTGACTTTTTTAAGAGCAAGGGTAGTTTGGCCTTTGGCATCACATTTGTTAAAATGTGCTGTTAATTTATCTATATTCACAAGTCTTAGGTGAGAAGTTACTTTTAATATTTATGTTTTAATGTTTTTCATATTAATTTTGTATTTTGGGGATCCCGTAATGGAGCCATAAGCTCTGTGGGACTTCCCTGCCATTCTGGTAAAGCTTGTAAATAAATAAATAAATAAATAAAATAGATTTTGGAGAGCACCAGAGTCAGTTGGCAAGGGTGTTAAGGCCAGTATTTCACCAATGAAAGGGGAACCAAGGCCTACGTTTTAACCATATACTATTTATAGTATTCAGTCTTTATTTAAATTAGGTCCAAAAACACTTCAATGCTTAATTATCTCAGTCTAAGATTTATACGGTGAAAACAAACAATTAAATATTTTGTTTATAGTCATATTTATATAGTGTGTTGATTCATAATTTTCCTATGTGTGGCTGTGTTGATAGATCCTGTGCCATTGAAATGCTGCAAAACGATTTGTCCAACTTTTGTTCTTTCATCACAGAGCTAGTTGGTAAACAATGCAGACAACCTAAATCCACAGTATAATATATGCACATGCAGTCTAACACAACTTCACAGAAATACTAAGCATCTTTTATATTAGTACATGCAAATTCTGAAATGGACAAGCTCATATTTTTTGACTTGTAAATTTTATGATTCATCGGATTATAATTATATACATGTAAGTTTTGTTGTTCCATACAGCTAGAAAATTTTATAAACAATCGTTTTATCGCAAAACTCAGCTGGCCCCGCTCTTGATAGGCACAAATTTGCACGATGTATTTGTATAATATATACATCATACATGCCCCGCATACATACAAATTGTTTCTTTCGCAGTACACAGTACTGTACAAAATGTGAAAATTGAAGTCCTTTTCGACATATAACCTCGGATTTATAAACTTGCATGGACAGCACAAGCTCGAAGCTTCGAAAGCTTGGGAATATTATTTATAATTTATGAATTATATCTAGCCAATCTAGGAATTAAATAATTTAACACATCATAAACTAAAAGAATATTAGACCTTACATCGAACTGTATGAAAGCCAGTACTTGGATGACTTGAAAGAAAACTGTCACCAAGAATTAACTCAAATTCCTCTTCTGAATCAAAAGGAAACTCCAGATCTTGGAAAGACGCCATGTTTGTCAACTCACCTGGTCGCCATTTTGAAAGAATGCTCGTGTTACTACGCATGCGTGGAACCAATCATTCTCATCTCTGATATGGCATAGCTATTTTTATAAAACCAAAGGAAATTTCTATATTTCTGGTGAAAAACTTGCTGATCAAATGGTTAATGGCCATTGGCCATGATGGTGCTTTTTGTGCCTGAGAACAAGATTGCAAATAATTGTCAAAGCCATGTAATTTTTCTTGGAAATGTTACATGGTAATTTATTAAACATGGAGGAGAAAGAACAAGCAAGAATTTTAGTAATTGAACCATTTTATGGAGGCTCACACAAGCAATTAGTTGATTTATTATCACAAAAAATTAATGGTTGTGTTTTGTTCACTTTACCTGCCAAAAAATGGCATTGGAGAATGAGGACAAGTGCTTTGTATTTTGCACAAAGTGTTCCTGCAAGTTCATCATTTAGGTAATAACTATTTAAATTAATCAAGACTCAAAATAATGGCTGGTCACTGGTCAATGATTGGTTGACTGCAGCCAAAATCTTGTCAAGTTGGTAAATACAAAATGTTAATATGGCCATCATTTGACCTGCAGTGTTAGTTCTGAACATAATTTTTGAGCCTTGAATAATTTTGAATTATTAATGTTTTTAATGACATGAAAACATGCAGAAATTAGGAGTATGATTATGTGTAAAATGGGACTATTGCTGGGTCGCACGTAATGTCATGGATTATATTAGATGCTATTGTACCTACCAACCAACATGACCGCTGTGTCTTTGTCCTCTAAATCTCAGGGATTGATTACAACACCAATAAAATGTAAATTAATTTCAGCAGGGATTAGATATACCTAGTTCACTCCAAGGAAGTAATTAGCAATTGATTGAGTGACATATAAGTTACTGCAAGATGTTTTTGAGTTTGGGTTAGATATATACACTGTACATATAAAGGGCACTAAATACTTTAATTGTTATATGGTAAAAAAATTCGAACTTTTTAACTATACATTAATTCACTAAATAAAATTATACATATTTTATGTCAAGGTCAACACCCAGTTGAGAGCAGCTTCTGGCCACAAAGCATTTGGGGGTAATGGCCCATAGTGTACTGGTATTAATTAACTTTGTTTATCATATATAATTTTGTTTGTTTGTTTGTTTGTTTATCTTATATTTATTTTTCAGAATGTTATTTGCAAGTTCTGTACTAAACCTTGCCGAGCTCCTTGCACTCAGACCAGATTTGACTTCTCTTCAAAAAATTCTATATTTTCATGAAAATCAACTTGTATACCCAGTTCGAAAACAACATGATAGAGATTTTCAGTTTGGTTATAACCAAATTATATCAAGGTAATTGAAATGGTGCTGTGTGGCTAATAATCTTAATTAGCCTGACAGTGTATAAATATTGTATTTATTTGTTTGTTTGTTTGTTTGTTTGTTTGTTTGTTTGTTTGTTTGTTTGTTTGTTTGTTTGTTTGTTTGTTTGTTTGTTTGTTTATTTATTTATTATTATTTATATATTTATTTATGTTATGTGTATATGCTTGATAATTCAGTCTATTATCATGTATAAATATAGGAGTGGCCAAACAACCTGAGCTGAAGGTTATTTGTTATTATTATTTTGGAATTATATTGTATTCTGTGAGCAAATTCGTAAATACCAAATTTGCATTTAAATTTGCACCACTAAATTGCATGGTCCTTTTATTATTGTTATTAACTAGGGTGGTAGGGCCATTGCAAACCCACTTTGATTGGGTGGTGTCCAGTTGTGAATTATTTGCACTTAAATATTGGATGATTTCTACTAATAGTCTAATCAACCTAATTCAATTGTGATAAAACAGGTGTCTCAAGTGTCCTTTTGAAGCTCTGTCCCCCCCTCCCCCCCAAACAAAATGCTCCAACATCATGCAATTACTTGCTCTCTACTCCACTGACTAAAATAAGAAACAGCTATTGTTAAAACGTGTTAAGTAATTATCATAGGGAATCTACATCTACATTTTCTACATTTTATTAAGTCGGTAAAATTCATATGAATATCACACCAACTATAAAAATATATAAAAATAATAAACTGTATACAAATAGAATCAGTAATAAAAGATAAAAAGAGATAACTTGTTTTTCAGTATATAAAATAGGTTTGTGTTTTCCATTGTACATGCTTCAAGAATTCTTCGTCGAGACCAAGGGTCTGAGAAGTTTAAAAAGAACCAGTTTAAAAAAGGGGGGTATTGGGGGGTGCTCCGAAATCCGAACCGCAAAATCATGAAAAAATCGTAAAAAATCGATCGTAGTGCCGTCAGTGTCGAAAATTAAAGGAATACCGAAACTGATTGCCTGGATGATTGAATAAAACCGAATACTGTAAGCTGCGAAATTACCGAAATACACTATACATCCATACGAAAAGCATCACAATATCGCGAGAATCTCAATTAAGTTCCGCTTTTAACTCTTTCATGCACATTGTTGTCGAACAACTTTATCTTTTTCCTCTATCTCTTCAAGGGGAGACGTCTTGTAAAGTCATGCACGAAAGGGTCAGAGTGACCATGATTACCTGCTTACCTGCTGTGTGATGCAATGACGCGCTGCGCTGGCTCTGCTCTTAGGAATGTGATGGGTTTTTATGTGCGGTATCTCGGATGGAGAAGGTGGATGGTAATTGTTCTATGGTCATCAAACCATAGAGTTGAAATGACGGTCTTGTGAGCGGCAGAATTTTTAAAATCGTGGATGGTTTTCTTGTCGAACACTCGAACTACAATGGATATAGCCAGCGTTGAAAAATGTTTCTTCTATTTGTATAACTTCCGTCGGGCAATCTGAAGAGATTCGTTTAGCTTTGTAGAGTGTTGTTGAATGGGATTTCTTTTCTAGTTTCTTGGTACTTCGGAGGAGCAGTGGACGGGTAACTTTCTTGTGTTTTTTTTGGAAACACGTGTTGTGAAATCAAAGGCTGTGTTATGGAAGGAAATGAGTAGCGTTTTCTTCCACTGTGAAAGCAATGTTTGTGTGTGTGTGTGTGGGGGGGGGGGGGGGGGGGTAAGAGTTGATGTTATAGGTCAGGAGAACGATTCAGACTGTTCGTATAATGATTATTTCTTTCCCGCGCTTTTCTTTATTAGTTTTCTAAACTTTTTTTACCTTGTATATACATTTAATTCCTAAACATATTTTACAATTTATAGTTAATTAACATTCTGATGTTCAGTCTTGTTGCAGATAAAGTTTTATTCAACTCACAGTTTAATATGGATTCTTTTCTTAATTCTATCAACACATTTCTCAACTTAATGCCTGACTTCCGACCTAAAGACATTCCAACCAAGATCCGGGCAAAAAGCAAAATAATGTATTTTCCTGTCACCTTAGTAGATGATATAGTTCTTCAAAAAGAAACATCTCAAGTCTTGACTGATGACCAAGTAAGTCTTCAGTAATATTATTCAGTAAGTGGAAAGCAAGAATTAGGGCCTGTTTATATGATCCCGGTGTACTGGGATCTCGGCTTGTAGATAATTTACTGTTATTTTCGCGGTTGCGTTTATATGGAGACCGGGACGTCCCGGTGTACCAGGATCCCGGTTGAATCAACCGAGATTTCGGTACACCGGGACAGATTTTTTTCCATATAAACGCGGCATCCCGGTACACCGGGATGAAGTTTACTGAACTACAATGCTTGTAACTTTGAATATTACGGTCAGAATTTCGTCCAAACGGTCAGGTCTAAAGACAAAACACGGAATAAAAGTGAAATAACTCCTAACATTGTAGAATTAGGGTGAGTTTTTGCTTTTTTGTCCATTTCCTTAAATTCCCGCGCTTTTTGACCCGGGATGAAACAGTTCATCCTGGTCAACCGGGACGAGCACTTTGTTTACTCCATATAAACACGGGATGAAATTCAACCGGGACATCCTGGTACACCAGGATCATATAAACAGGCCCTAAGTGTAGTTAGTAATAATTAACAATTTCATGAATGAGTTGATAACGATAATTTTTTGATATCAAGAATTATCAAGGTCAAAGTCTGTAAATATCTGTCGAAACCAAAGTCTGAGACCTTGATAATTCTTACATTTTCAAAAGAAAAACACTTCATACCCAGAACCAAAAAAACGCAATAGACGAGTTTCAGGGTCAGTTGAGCGCGCATTATTTTTCAAAAAACTGACAAGCTCCACTCAACATAAACATACTGTTTAAAATCAACAAACAAAGTACAGAAACAGTTTTTGGATGTTTAACACTGTTATTCTGCTGTTGTTGGCTCACTAGCAAGTCTGTTTGCCATTGCTTACTTTGTGGAGAGCCCGCCAATTCCTTTGCAAATTGATGCACGTGCAATACCCTGAAATTCACCTATTCAAAGACAGTTGTTGTCTTTTACGCGCTTTTCTTCAATGAATTCACCTAGCTTGACCAGAAGCTTGATGGCAAAGCGAAAATTAATGGTGCATGCAGGTGAACTGAGATTTTTAGGAACGTTTCAAGTTCTGCTACAGTGCTACTGCAAGTTTATACTACCTACTGTTTTACGTGAAGCTCTGGTTTGCAAAAAAAAATCTAGCTCATGAAAAGTGTTGGGACTACCGTAGAATCCTGAAAGTAGCGGCCCCCTTATACTTTCGGTTTTATCCGCTGTTGCGGGCCGCTACTTTCGGGTGGTAAAATACGTTAAGATACTGTGGGAATATTCTTTGTTCCTTCCTATTTACCGCATTTAATTAATATGCTTTAGTTTTTCCTTATGCCATTTCAACTCTGACTGTTATACACTTTGGTACGTTGATAGTCGAAACTTAATACTTTCGAGTTAATCAAGCGATGACTTGGGGGCCGCTACTTACGGGGGCCGCTACTTTTGGGGGTCCGCTATTTACGGGGGTCCGCCACTTACGGGGTCCGCTACTTTTGGGGGTCCGCTACTTTCGGGGTCCGCTACTTACGGGGGCCGCTACTTACGGGGGGCCGCTACTTTTGGGGGCCGCTACTTTCGGGGGGCCGCTACTTTCGGGGGGGGGCCGCTACTTACGGGGGGGCCGCTACTTTTGGGAGCCGCTACTTTCGGGATTCTATGGTATTACACCATTACGGTAGGAGTAGGTTTATTAATTTAATTTAATTTAATTTAATTTAATTTAATTTAATTTAATTTAATTTAATTTAATTTAATTTAATTATTTCTCTTTACAGGAGCATTCTCAAGAGGGTACAATACCTCTCCATATTGTATGGCCACATCGTTGGTATGATAATTAGTATAGTTATTATGTAATATATTATTTTTGTAAAAGTAAAATGGTGCGCCTGACCACGCATTACAATTAGTGTAAATTATTTCAAACTTGTTAAGGCCGATTTAGACGGCACAAATTTTGCCTACAACTAATAGTAATTGTGGTGTTTTCTTGTTTACATAATAGTTATCTTTTTTGTTAAACAGGGAACACGATAAAGATCCTGAAACGTTTTTCAACATAATGTTCCAACTTTCTGAACTTGGAGTTACATTTTATCTTTCTGTAATTGGACAGACATTTCAAGATGTTCCAGGTAAAAATAATCAGGTGGGCCACTAGACCACGGGATAGGTAACAAAGACAGTATAAAGGTGGTGTTACACTGTCATGCAATTTTTTGTGCAATCGTTGTCGCAAATGCTAAATCTTTTGACACGCGAGCTGGGGTGCAATGCTATAATGGTTTTTGCAAGTTGTCTTACAACTGTGACCGAAAGGGACTTAAACGGTTTACAATTACAAAGCGTATTTTTATATTGGCTGATCGCGCAAACAAGTTGCAAGAGGGTGTTACAATGTTTAATTCATCAATAATCCGTTCGCGAAAGGTAGAATATGATTCTACTTCGTGCATATGGTGATTGCAAGCTATGTTACACCATGCAATTCCTCCTACAACTTGCTGGCAACAAAATTGTGAGACTATACAGAAAAACTGCATAGCGTAACACCACCTTGACAGTGGCATGTCACTGTATTCTAAACAGCATGCAGTGATATCCTCGCTCGTCGATTGAACTGAAGTAGGTATATAGTCTTACACCTATATGCTGAGCAAGTCCAATCTGGCCAAAAGAGCGTGTAGGAAACTGAAACTATACGTACCTGTACTTCAGGCTTACATGCATGCCCGCCATGTTTGGCTCTGTTATTTGCCTGGTTGATGACTGGTCTTTTTTCTCTTCTTTCTTTTCTTCCTCTTTTTCCTCTACCTTTCCTTTATTCTCTTCTTCCTTTTACTATTTTTTTCTTCCTTTTCCTCCTCTTTCTCCTCTTCCTCTTTTTCTTCCTTTCCCTCCTCTTCCTCCTCCTCTCCCTCCTCCTCCTCTAGTAATATCTGCTGCTGAAGTATTGCTAATTATCTTGCTGTGTGTACTTAATCGTGACATTATAAAACAGTGTCTTCCACTTGCTGTTAACAGAAATTTTTCACACGGCAAAAGAAAAGCTTAAACCGTACATCATACACTGGGGATATCAAGAAAGTCGACAAGAATATCTAAACGTTCTAAAACACGCAGATCTCGTGGTATCAACAGCAACACACGAATTTTTTGGCGTTGCAATGTGAGCAATATTTAGAAAATAGAATATAAAAGTAGAATGCTAGACAAGCAGTGTGTAATATGCATTGTCGTGAATTGCTAAAATTTTAGATAACGACATGCTAGCGTTTCAGGCGAAAAAGTTTCACGACGTCTAGTTGAATAATAAACTGTTATAAGTTGACAATACTTGACATGCATGCATGCAGTAAGATAAAGCGTCTAGAATGAGCTGTGATTTTATGTTGAGGCGGTCCTCGCTGTGCACAAACCTTTTGGGGTTTTTTCATTCAGTTCAGTGTATTAATAACGCTGTTCTTGGATGGATTCTTTGTTATATATACTAAAATACATCAATAAAACGATAGAACTAAGACTTGATTGACTATGAATTGACATAAAATTGTTTTATAATTCTACAGTAATGAATATATTCAGAAACTGCCAGGAAAGTATCCTCTTTATAAATCAATATCAGGATGTATGAACTCAACGAACTAAATAATATATAGTCCGTAAATATTTTGATTATGAACGTACTACCAATATTTACTATGCATGCTGTTTATTCTTGTTTCTGACTTGAAAATCAAATCTGCAATGTTTGTTTATATTTCTGAACTGTTGACTGGTTATCGTCCTGCAGTAGTGCTTTATGAAAACCTTGCTTTATTTCATCTTTGAATACAGTGAAGTATGTGTACTCTATGCGTATTTATACGTATCCGGATTTTTTGAAAATTCAACATTTTTTTACGGTCTCCAAAGTGGAACTTTTCGGAAACACCGTTTTCCTGTCCCGTATAGACGTATAGATTTTTTTAAAAACGGAGACAAACTTGCGAGACGAGAACACATCCGTGTGGACAAGGCTTTATGATAGTTATGATAGAAAAGATATCGAATAAAAATATGAGAAATCAGTAAACACGTTTTTTTGGACTGTGAATTATTTAATTAAAGCAAAACTGATTTATTCACTGCGCATTCTCGAAGAATTTTTTTAGGTTTGTGTTTGAATTGGGTTGTACCAACAGTGGCCAGAAAACAATAATTTTGTTATTCTCTATGCAGGTTGGAGGCTGTGTGTTGTAAATGTTTCCCACTGTGTCCAAACAGTTTAGTTTATCCTGAGATTTTCCCCAGTAAGTACTCAACGTACGCGTTAAAATACTTCATCATAAATATATTTTTTCTATTTTCGGCAATTCACTACCCTTTTGATTTTTTATATAATTATTTTAATACACCAGATTTTGTTATTCTTAGTACAAGAAATAACAACCTCAACAAACAAACAAACAAACAAACAAACAAACAAACAAACAAACAAACAAACAAACAAACAAACAAACAAACAAACAAACAAACAAACAAACAAACAAACAAACAAACAAACAAACAAACAAACAAACAAACAAACAAACAAACAAACAAACAAACAAACAAACAAACAAACAAACAAACAAACAAACAAACAAACAAACAAACAAACAAACAAACAAACGAACGAACGAACAGACAGGCAGACAGACAGACAAATAAACAAACAAACAAACAAACAAACAAACAAACAAACAAACAAACAAACAAACAAACAAACAAACAAACAAACAAACAAACAAACAAACAAACAAACAAACAAACAAACAAACGAACGAACGAACGAACAGACAGGCAGACAGACAGACAGACAGACAAATAAACAAACAAACAAACAAACAAACAAACAAACAAATAAACAAATAAACAAATAAACAAAAACAAGAGTATTAAGTGGAGTGGGAAATTTTGGGTGGAGTGGACAATCTTGGGTGGAGTGGGCAATATCGGGTGGAGTGGGCAATTTCAGGTGTAGTGGGAAATCTTGGGTGGTGTGGGCAAGAGGGGTGTCACATTCAGTGGTCACGGACTGCAGGTATTTGCCTGTGGAATAGGCTAAAGGTTTTCGTCCCTTTCGAGGCAGTACTTCACTTGTGGTAGTAACTTCTAGTATTAACATATTAATCGTCCATCAAACTGAAGGTTGCAGGTTTTATTCTGCTCTGAGACTCGGAAACAACCATACTCAGGCCAGAGGGTTTTATCTCCGATGCCGTCAAATAAGACCATGGGTGCATGCGATGTTGACTCAGAAACTGTTTATAATATATAAACTCTTCTCAAACATAAACCAACTGTTCGCTCTTGTATATTTTTTATATTTTAGGAGAATGTCTATATAATACTCCCCAGCAGCTTTTTAAAAAACTAAAGCATTTTACAATGAAACCTAAGTTAGTGCGTCAAACTGCAGTAAAGGTATGTGTAGATTTTTTATGAATCTTTTTCCATTTTTAAGGTACCGTGAGCAAAACAAACAAACAGACAAACAAACAAACAAACAAACAAACAAACAAACAAACAAACAAACAAACAAACAAACAAACAAACAAACAAACAAACAAACAAACAAACAAACAAACAAACAAACAAACAAACAAACAAACAAACAAACAAACAGAGAACAAACAAACAAACAAACAAACAAACAAACAAACAAACAAACAAACAAACAAACAAACAAACAAACAAACAAACAAACAAACAAACAAACAAACAAACAAACAAACAAACAAACAAACAAACAAACAAACAAACAAACAAACAAACAAACAAACAAACAAACAAACAAACAAACAAACAAACAAACAAAAAACAAACAAACAAACAAACAAACAAACAAACAAACAAACAAACAAACAAACAAACAAACAAACAAACAAACAAACAAACAAACAAACAAACAAACAAACAAACAAACAAACAAACAAACAAACAAACAAACAAACAAACAAACAAACAAACAAACAAACAAACAAACAAACAAACAGATGAACAAATAGACAAACAGACAGAACAATTTTCTGGAAATTACCGTTATGTCGCATGCTGCACAAGCACTTGCTTTCTTTGAATATTCCGCTGTCTTTCAGAGCAGTTTTTTTATAAAAGCAATTGCAGTGGTGTGCTAGGACTTTGAAAACTACTATATTGAAAACTACTACATTGAAAACTACTATCTACTTTGAAAACTACTATATTTAAAACTACTATCTACTTTGAAAACTACTATATTGAAAACTACTATATTGAAAACTACTATCTACTTTGAAAACTACTATATTGAAAACTACTATATTGAAAACTACTATCTACTTTGAAAACTACTATATTGAAAACTACTATATTGAAAACTACTATCTACTTTGAAAACTACTATATTGAAAACTACTATATTGAAAACTACTATCTACTTTGAAAACTACTATATTGAAAACTACTATATTGAAAACTACTATATTGAAAACTACTATATTGAAAACTACTATCTACTTTGAAAACTACTATATTGAAAACTACTATATTGAAAACTACTATATTGAAAACTACTATATTGAAAACTACTATATTGAAAACTACTATATTGAAAACTACTATATTGAAAACTACTATATTGAAAACTACTATATTGAAAACTACTATATTGAAAACTACTATATTGAAAACTACTATCTACTTTGAAAACTACTATATTTCAGTGCTTCCATCTACGAAACTATACTGTCTTAATTGATTTTCTACGCAAAGCGATTTCCGCTATTTTTACAAAATGTAGCCTTACGTCACTCACATACTTTTTTCAACATTTTACAACCTTCATACTTTTTGCTATTTAGTTTGACATTACAAGATATGGATGGTCTGCACTCCGACAACAGTATGAAGAGCTTTTGGGTTTACCGAGCTGATAAGAATATGGATTGTGGTAAATTATGGCAAATAATTACCATGCATATTATTTTAAATTTATTCATGACGAAGAAGGGAAACTATATAGACTGCTCGCACTTATTTTTTGGTAGAGGACAAATGCTTATAAACAATAAAATTATTGGATTATTTGCTTTGTTGAATATCGGAATTTTGAAGTTGTCCTCCAGATCCACCGTTTGACGTCATGCGCAAGAGGTTATAATACGGTTTTTAAAATTCATGTTAAATAAATATTGCCCAGTAATTTTTATACTTATTTAGTCAAATAAATTTCACAATTTGGCGTATTAGATAGGTTTCCTCCAATTCAGGATAGAGTTTATTTACACCATCCGATATTTCTGATCCAACACTGATAAATCATTAATAATTTGGGGCAAAACACAAGGGAAAATCATAACCGAGACGTGCCTTGATATTATTAATCAAAACTTGCATAAATTAAGTTAACTTCCACTTCAAATTTCTCTTAAAAAATTATATTAATTCATTTGAGAAGCTACTAACTACTTAATAACCGAGAGTGAGGTCTTTACGGTAAAATATTAAACCGAGGTCTTGCTGTTTTGACCGAGCGATAGCGAGGTTAATACGCTCAAGACCCGCGAGGTTTAATATTTTACCGTAAAGACCGAACGGTCGAGGTTATTAAGTAGTTTATTTTATGGCAATTTTTATTTCAAAATCAATGTTGTATTTCTTGGTCTTCGCTTCCTTTAACTTCGTCAAGACACTGAACTAGCGTTATTTTCTTCTGTTTCTTTCTCGTCTGGATACTAGAATTTACTTTTATAATGTTCATCGTCGTCTATTTTCGCCGTTTTTCGGCAATAAAAGTTTCTTATTAGGATTTTTTGTTTGTTTCCAATCGTAGGGCATTAACAATTTTCATAATCCTGTGGGCATTACGGAGAAATCTCGCCCCGTCAGCAACCAATCACAGCGTGTGATTTTACCGTAAGTAACCGTACCATATAATAAAGTATATTATGGACTGGAAAGTCGAGTTTGATCTGATAATCAGATGGAAATAACAAAACGTTTATGGCTGAGATAACTGCTAGTGCTGTAATACTGGACATGCATGTGGCGAAATTAATATTTCCTATTCGTTTGTACTTGAACCCAATGTTTAGAACACAGGAAAGGAGGATAAGGCATTTGCCTATGGCGTGTATACGTATAACGATAAAATACTCAGCCCGTGCAGTTTGTTTTCTTATCAGAAACTTTTAATATTTTGAGTAAATGATTCCAAGCCATCAGACTTGTTTGACTTGCCGATTATCAATAAAACATTTGCAATCATTTAAAGGATGACTAAGTCAAGAATTTCTTCGATCGGCTGAGACAATTGCAAACAACTCGAAACACTCGAAGAAAAAAATCGTGTTTGTCGTATTCTCTGATAAAACACGCAAACTTGTTGTTTAAATATGGCGTAGCCGGTGAAGGCAACTTTTTCAGCAAAGACGTGCTCTATAGGTTTGAGTCAGCCGATTTTGGAAACGGAGAGAAATCAGATTTGCCAAATGCGATCGTATGAAAAGGAATCAAAGGTCTTTACAATGTTTCTCAATTTGTAATTTATAGTCTTTAGAAGATTAGCGTATGATAATTAGCGGAGCATCTGAGCCGATTACTTTTGTTCTAATGACATGAAATATCCAAAAGAGATTGCGAACTTCATATTAAGTTCAATTACTGCATGTGCATTTTTTACTTTTAAATGTCAGTATTAAATCTGTTGTAGGAATCTTGTTTTCAAGCTGACCTAACTCTTGGCCGATTTTCTATGTAACCAGAATCACAGAATCTATTATAAATATCAGAGCCCAGCAAATGACTTTGAAACAAGACATAATAAAAGGAAAAAAATTATTTACTGACGTTTCGTTGTTACATCACAACATCTTCAAAGCATTTAAACTATATTACAGTTGGTTCACTATTTAATATAGTTTAAATGCTCTGAAGATGTTGTGATGTAACAACGAAACGTCAGTAAATAATTTTTTCTTTTTATTATGTCTTGTTTCAAAGTCATTTGCTGGGCTCTGATGTTCATTTTTAAATTGCGTTTTCCGTCTGGTGTGTCTATTGCTACAGAATCTATTATGTATAAGTCTGATTCGGACAGACAATACAATATTTAAATCGATGTCAAATGGCGTTATTTTACCTCTGAAACTCAATATGAATACATGTTTTATTTTACAAGATTAGCGTCACATCCGCATGAAATAATGCCCTCCCCCTTGTGCCAGCATGAACAAGAAGGCCCATTATCTGATTACAATCCAAACTGAGTTCAAATCCGAAAAACCGAAAAATATAAACCAAAGTTGAAATGAGAAAATCTTGTCTGGTCCAAGTTTAGACCATGCAGCCTTATGTATTAAAACATCCCATATTATAATTATATATATATATATATATATATATATATATATATATATATATATATATATATATATATACATACACACACATACATATCTTACTCTTCAATCATACATATCTTAGTCTTCAATCTTTTGTTGCGACGTCTATAAGTACATAATTATTTCTCAGTTTCTTATTCCATAGCTTTTCCTTGCATCAGTTATTTCAACCATTTACACGATCTAAGACTTGTTTAGATACCATTCTGAGCTATACTGCTATATAGTGAATAGAAATGTTTCTTTGGTTTGATGTAAAACTAAAACTGCTTGATACGCTTTTTAAACATGGACACCTGGCTTTTTCATATTAATATTCATGTATTCGTGTTTCAACGTTTTCTTCTCAACTGGATTATCATTTCGATCTTTCTTTGATGAGCCCCATTCTTTGATTTCAGTTATCTCGTGTGTTTGAGCGTTGGCATGAACCATACGCTTACTGCTTTTGTTACCGACACACTTAGACTTCACAATCCTTGTATTTACGTAATCTCTTTTCACATGTCCCGTTTTTGAACTCTCTCCACCATCGAGTAAGTCAACAAGCTCTCAACAGATACATATGTAGTTGAATCATTGACGCAGTTCTTTCCTTGTTTGACAGCATTCACTTGAAGAATCCCCATAACCTGAACTGTTATTTTCAAGCCCATTTGAATGTAACTGTAATTCAGAATAGATTTTTGACATTTTTAAAGCTATGTGTTTGGCATGACGTTTTGATCTCTGCGGTGAACCACAAGCTTGTTCTTCTAACAAGCTCTCAACAGACATATGTAGTTGAATCATTGACGCAGTTCTTTCCTGGACAGCATTCACTTGGGAAAACGAGGTTTCTCTTATTTCTTCTTCCTTCGCCGCTGCCATTCCTTTTGAAGTAACGGTGAGGTTATATAAAGAAAGCTTTCGGATTTTCTGTCGGCTTACTGTGTATCTTTGTGCCATTGCTCGACATATTTCGTCGACACCAGGATGAGAACATAACACACTTCCCAAAAGTTTCACTGGATAATGTTGAATATGGTTTCTTCTTTGTAGTATAGCTTTGAAGGGAAATCTCTTCATTAGTTAAATCCTAAAATATTAAGAGCGGCCTTGGCATATGCTGAACAACACAATTATTTTGATCAGAGAATCTCATTGTATTTCACATCATTTTATTAATCATTACCCGAAAGCAATACAAAGTAACGCCTTATTTGAATTTCAATAGTTATGACGTCTGCATATAGTGATTCCTTGCCTTCAGGTAAAATGTTCGCTCATTACCCGAAAGCAATACAAAGTAACGCCTTATTTGAATTTCAATAGTTATGACGTCTGCATATAGTGATTCCTTGCCTTCAGGTAAAATGTTCGCAGACCGTCATTGAACACTAAAACATTCTGAATTTCTATCAGTTATATTAACTTTTTTTTTATCTACAGAAATTATCGGAATAATGCAAATGTTCCATATGTTAAAGGATATATAAAAAAAGATAAGCTATACCGGAAATTAATTCCTCTGTTCTTGATCAGCACCGACTTTTGATCGTTTTCCCGTCCAGTGATTTACTCCGGCGGCAATGAATGCAGAACGTATCAAAGATATTCTATATACACATATACAGTGTACTCTTTAAATGAAGCATTTGTGAATGAATAGTGCAAACAATTTGAGATTTATCTGCTTATAATATTAAAATTTTGACGGGTGGCGGACGATTGTTTTCTTGATACATGCTCGTTTATGTAAATTATTGTCTAAAAATTTTAAAATAGAATATGTTATTTTCGATTAAACTACATCATGTTTTTCGGATTTGGGATGAAACATAATTTTGAGTGTTAGAATATTTTGAGACCAAACCAGGACTAGTTGCAAGAATGCACAACAATTTTAAGGCAAGGTCTTATGTCATCAATTAAATTTTATGGAATCGAAGGTAGAAGGGTATCTTTTAAAGCAAATATGAACACTTTAACATTTCGTATCAATCTCGTACGTGCATTTATTGTCCAAAGCATGTTTAGGAAGATGTACGGATCACAGGCGGCCCAAGTTCAAGGTGTGTGGTAGCCCGCAGTGCGGGTGTTTTAACGGTAATTTGAAAATATGTGACTTGACATAAACCCGTAAACAAACGAACGAATTTGTCTTAAATATCAACATTATGTGAATAAAATCTACTAACCTTGTCAATATGATGTCTTGTCTCATGTTTTATTCGTCGTCGAGTTGGTTTGCAGCGATTTACAGCGAGTTCTTTTCGACGCCGTTGCTTCCCGTACTTCGGCGAGACGCCGTCTCGCCGAAGTACGGGAAGCAACGGTCGAAAAGAACTCGCTGTAAATCGCTGCAAACCAACTCGACGACGAATAAAACATGAGACAAGACATCATATTGACAAGGTTAGTAGATTTTATTCACATAATGTTGATATTTAAGACAAATTCGTTCGTTTGTTTACGGGTTTATGTCAAGTCACATATTTTCAAATTACCGTTAAAACACCCGCACTGCGGGCTACCACACACCTTGAACTTGGGCTGCCTGTGTACGGATAAGATCCCATGTCCTTAGATTATTTAGAAATAATAAATATTTTTATGGATTTAACTCTAATTTACAAGTAATTAGAGATATATTTCTGGAATGTGGAACACCACGTTTATTTATATTCCAACGTAGCTCGGGTTTTCTTTTCTTTTTTTCTCTTCTTTTTCATCGTAATTGCCATTGTCTCTGCTGTCAATCTCGCTTTTGAGTACCCTGGGTTATGGATTTATTCACTCACGACGTATCCTCTTGTTGCCTCCGCACCAGGAGAACCGTGATGATGTGACATTTATGGACAACATTCTTGATTTGGGCTCGTTTGTTGTCATAACTATTTAGAACAAACGTGCAAGCCCGTGCATATAGGCTAATTGCATGCAAAACTGTTCAACTTTTCGCCCAACTCCAAAAGCAAAAGGAGCATAGAACTTACAACATGTCTCGCAGCCTCACTCGGTTCTCACCACGGTGCTCACTGAACACCGATGCAATTTTGACACCGAAAAATAATAATAATAATAATAATAATTATTTATAATAATAATAATGGAAACTTTATTAAATGTTTTTCTTTTCTACATAATAATTATAAATCTCGCTTATTAAGGTAATTTACAATTGGCTACCTGAATCACAACTAATAATATATAATAACAACTAATGAAGTATATAATAAAACATGCAAATTTATATACAAATATTTCAAAACCAGGTCCTGATGGTATTCAAGGCTACTGGTTGAAAAACTTTACCTTTCTCTATGAGTGTTTGACAAAAGTACTGGATCGATGTGTAACGACCGGAAATGTGCCTGATTGGATGGCAATCTCGTACCCAGAGCCTGCGATCCTTTCGCAGGCTCTGGGTACGAGATTGATTGGATGGTAGAAGGACGGACCATATTGATAATGAAAGATCCTACGAAAGGACCAGACTAGTTCACGATATTTATCTTCTTTCCGTTTGACGTTGTTTTGAAGGTTTGATTCAAAACCAACAGTAAGTTCGAGAACATAAAGACGGCCGTTTGAACAATGCAATAGCAAATCTGGACGATACGTGTCACCAGTTAGGATAGATGGACTTTTGAATCCAGGTAGATCGACAAAGAGATTATAAATATCTAGGTGTGTTGGAGATTGATACCATTATATGTTCTGAAATGATAACAATAATATTATAATAATAATAATAATTAGACAACGAGCCCGAGTTTTCTGTGAGCGAATAGTCAACGAGGCGAAGCCGAAAACGAGGTGAAGATGTTGACTATCTCTCATAGAAAACGAGGGCTGAAGATTGCTAATTGTTACTATCTCTCATAGAAAACGAGGGCGAGTTGTCTAATTGTTTTAGTATAAATTTCCCAACAAACGTTAAATAAATTCTCGACCATAACATATTCTTCGAGGCTCGTTTAATACTTTTTTAACTGCCAACTACAAACGTTTAACCGAGTCATTTCGGACATCTCCTTGGCCCGCACAGTAACCGATGGAAAAGTAAAGTTTTCTTGCATAATTTAGCATGGGTTTTCATGTACAATATTGAAACAATATATATCCACTCAGTTGATTTGTAAAAGTGACAAAAAGTTGAAAGAAACATTCAATTTAGCATATAGTTTGCATCACGAAATCTTGTCAACAGCAAGCGTAATTTTGAAATGCGTTTTGTTTGCAGTTATTTCGTTTTAAACGAACACAGATAAACAATTTAACGATCTTACCATTAATAATTTCCATTCTAACCATTTTGTAGCCGTTTTTGTTTTCTGTAGAACGTATTGCTTCGCCTAAATGTTCAATTTCTTCTTTCATTTACCCACTCCGTTATAATTTCGGCGCCATTGTTGCTTAACAGAACAGCCGCTGGCTCTAATGATCATTGTTCGTGCTATACTACCCATTTTGTCATTCGTAAATTTTTTTAAAAGAATGACTTTCATTGGTTTATCCCAGAGGTTTATATTATACACTTGTTGACTGGCGCCGAGGGAAACATCAAGTTTTACGGACCCGAAGGCTTCAATGTCACCCGAAGGCTTTAGCCCGAGGGTGACATTGAAGCCTGAGGGACCGTAAAACTCGATGTTTCTCGAGGCAAAAGTCAACAAGCGTTTTGTTATATACCAAAGACTTTTAAAACACAAAATACCAAGTTGACTCGAAACTAACAAAAGGCAAAAAGACTTACCAAAATACTGTGACTTTGTCTTCGTAATTTCAATTCAACTAAACAAATACACCAGACTCAACAAGTACAAAGAACAGCTGTAAATTTATCCAGGTTTTCTTCAGACCGTCTTTGAAGAGATGTATAGATATTCTTTCCTTTGGAAAATGGACTATTTCGTACCAAACAAGCTCGAAACAGCTCTTGTTTTCAAAATGTTCCGAAAAGTCCAAAGTTCTTGATCTGATGTGTATTCACGTGAACAACGCATGATTAAAGCTGACGTCAGAGGGAAACATTGCACTGTTTCCCTCGGCAGAAAGAAACATTGAGTTTGTTGAACAACACGTGACTATGATTTGACCAATAGGATTTCATCTTTGGCAAACGAAAGTCTTTGGTATATAACAACATCAATTATAAACTCCTGCAATAGCCAATGAAATTCGAGGATTTGCATTATAAACTTGTAAATTTATACTAATAATAATAATAAGACAAACACAGAAACAGACCTGGACTCGGCCTACCACAGATAACCCGAGTAAATATAAAAAGATATATCGTTTGTCATCCTTGTAAAATTTTTATTACGTATCGTGTCTGCTACCTACTATTCAGACTTCAATTTCGTATAAGGTTCAAGAGCATTGAGAGACGTTGATACATGAAAATTATCTTTTTGTGCTCCCGCAGAGCATGCTGATTGCGGGCGTGTATTTTGAAGCCATCTTGGTCCACTGGTAAGAAATGTTTGACTGAGATCAAATAAGTTCATTACAGATGATCGCTGGGAAAATGTTAAGACAAATAAAGATTTCGAATGATTATTGTACCGGACAAGTAGAGAAAACTAAGTAGGGTATGGTTCGTCACTCGGAGTAACACCTTAAAATTATAAATAAAGATAATAAACTACGATATAGCAGGAACAAAACGAAAATAATAATAATAATAATAATCATATAATTTATATAGCGCTTAATTTATATAACATATTCTAAAGCGCTTTACAATATTCCAATTAATAAACTACTGAAAACAGTACTACTTAGCCTATTTTCATGTGCAAATAGATCATTTTAGATCAAGAAGTTCTGATTCTATATAATTTCTATTTTGTAAATTTCGTTATAGTTGGATTGTTGGTGTGATGAAAACAACTTCCGACTAAACTGAATGTACAAATCGAAATATATACGGTAAGGTTTGAGTATTGCCGAAATTATCGAACGTAGTTTCTAACGTTTCGAGCGAAGGCCCTTCGCTCTCCGCCTTCGTTTCTCTCTGACAAAGAGCCTTCGCTCTCCGCCTTCGTTTCTCTCTGACGAAGGCCCTTCGCTCTCCGCCTTCGTTTCTCTCTGACGAAGGCCCTTCGCTCTCCGCCTTCGTTTCTCTCTGACGAAGGCCCTTCGCTCTCCGCCTTCGTTTCTCTCTGACAAAGGCCCTTCGCTCTCCGCCTTCGTTTCTCTCTGACAAAGGCCCTTCGCTCTCCGCCTTCGTTTCTCTCTGAAAAGGCCCTTCGCTCTCCGCCTTCGTTTCTCTCTGACAAAGGCCCTTCGCTCTCCGCCTTCGTTTCTCTCTGACAAAGGCCCTTCGCTCTCCGCCTTCGTTTCTCTCTGACAAAGGCCCTTCGCTCTCCGCCTTCGTTTCTCTCTGACAAAGGGCCTTCGCTCGAAACGTTAGAACTACGTTCAATAATTTCGGCAGTACTCAAACTTTACTATTTTTCGTTTGTACTTCAACACTGCCTACGCAGCACACTACTTTATTTCACTGTTTGAATTGAATGTTAGATGTAGCACAGAGCCACAGACTATTAAACAAGCATGTATGCTTTACTTTACAAGAATAAACATACTACAGACAGTTTCCTCTTGTTCTCTAACCGGACTGATGCTTTTCTTTGGAGTCCTGTTATTTCTAAATTCTACTAGTACTACTACTCAAATCAGTAGAGCGAGGCATCGACGATTTTTTCATCGCTTCCGAAGCGACACTTTCGTTAACCGCAGATCAATCACGTGATGTATTCTCATGTACACGTGATAAACATCCAATTGTCTATGCCTAGCCATATGATGAAAAAATATATACGTATACTATATCAGCACAAAACAAGTAAGATTTACTCGTTAAAGGTGACTACGGGCAATATTTTTAATTCTTCAACTTGCAACGTTAAAAAGCGTTGTCGCACCACCTTAAATACTGTCGCACAACAATGATTTTGTTGCGAGTTGAAAAACGTTATTGAAAAAAGTAGACTTCATGAGTTCTACTTGCTGCAACATGCTGATTCAACTTGCAACAAAATCATTGTTTCGTGACAATGTTTGAGGTGGGTGGTAGTACTTGCAACAACGCTATTCAACTTGCAACGCAACAATGTTGCAGCAATTTGTTGCTGGTATTACTCCACCTTAAAGAAGATCAAATGAAAAGGATACATCTGCTGCAACGCTAGAAGGAAGTTTAAACACTGCCGGAGGTTGAGTGAAACGACCTTTAGAAATACCTAGAAGGAACAATGCCACATTTGCTGTCAAATGAAGAATATTATTTCATAATTATTTTTGTGGAGAACGTTTAGGTTGGGTGCACAACTATTTCTCCCACGGCCCCAGATTAACTGATTACCAAAAAGAACCGTTCGGTCTTTCGGATAAAATATTAAACCTCAGCCTTGAACGTATTATCGCGCTCGCGGGTCAATACAACAAGACCTCAGTTTGATATTTTGCTGTAAAAACCTCATTCTCAGTTAGTTATTAAGTAGTTCATATACCTTCCGCCTTCCACCTTCCCGTGATTAAATAATCTTACCCTCTGTTCAGACTACGGTGCTCGGGTACGGTGCTCGGGAACGGGCCACTTGTTCACATTCACGGTGCCCTGGATCTGATAAGCGTTCACACAGAAAGCTTTTCATGGCTTTTGCAGCTATTTTGTCGCTTTAAGCCTTCGAATTACAAAGAATATTGAGTAAGAAGCGTGCGTACCACTTTGAGCACTCCGGCACTATGAAAACGTGTTCACATTAGTGCCCGTACCTGGGTACTACCTTAACACTCGGTGCCCAGTTTTGATTAGTTTGAGTTGGGCACCTGACCGCGAAAAAGTCGTGTTCACATTAGTGCCCCGGGCACCGTACCCGGGCACCTAGTCTGAACAGGGGGTTAGGTACTGATTACGTCATGAGCCGGGCTAGCCTGGTTAACTTGGCACACGCGATTGATTAGGATCTCACTGTGGTTTTGAAACTCGCATAAACTAAATTTACAAAGAAGAATTGGTTTAGTTTAGATGTAAACAAATCTAAACGGCAATTGAAATCTCCTTTTGCGGGCGAGGAAAGAATTTCGCGACACGAGTCACCCTGGTTAACCGGGCCAGCCCTGGTTCACGTAATAAATTAATCAGCCCTTAAAAATCATTTTTGAATATACATAGCAAGACAACAGTTATACATAATAAATCACCTACTTATAGTTATCTCTTATGCCTTTGCTTATTATTTTCCCTCTAGACGTAATACAAGTCACGCAACATCCCTCACGCATCTCCTGTTTGTTTTCAGTTTTCAGTGATGCTACATGCATTCGTAATTTATCCCTTATGTTTACCTGAGGGATGAAAGTAAAGGCTTGCTTTTGGGGAATAAACTGTCCCCATCCTAGAAGGCATGAACAATGCTGGCAAACAAACATCTAGAAGACAAAATAGGTTCAACATTAAAGGAGGGACTAAAACGTACAATAGAAAATAGCAAGCACCAACAACAACTAATAGTAAATTATCATGTTAGGACTTAGGCAAAAATATGAGCCTTGCAGTGGAACTCTTTTCAAGTTATTTAGCAATGTTTTGTTTACCATTTAAATCAATTTCATCATCCGTTAAGTTCAATCTGTTCTGTGTTGCCATTTGAAGTTCGTAATTTTCCTGAACCTGTACAGAACAGCAAAGTAGGTCACGATAAATGAATGGCTGAAAGCAGTGTGTCGACTGTATTGTCATACAGATGCCGTTAATTTTCTGCACTTTTCGTATGCACTAGAACACAGTAAACGTCAGTTAGGGTTCCTGTCGTACGTGTCAAAGAGTATGTTGTTGTGTAGTACTTTGTTGCATGTGTTGTGTTGTGTTGTGTTGTGTTGTGTTGTGTTGTGTTGTGTTGTGTTGTCAGGGCCGGAGCTAGGATGGGGTGTGTGACACTAATCCCCCCCCCCCCCCCCCACCACCACCCAAGAATTGCTTTATTTATTCTATAGTCGGCAGAGACAAGAGATTTCAGCCGGCAGTCGGCACCCGCCAGCGGCCAGACTCGGCGAGTACCGAGTACTGACGAGTGACGATTATGTGGCAGTCGGCAAAATTGAGCGTACAACCCCCCCCCCGCCTTGCAAAATTTTCTGAGGACGGCCCTCTTGTGTTGTGTTGTGCGGTCCTGTGTGGTGTGGTGTTGCGCGATGCTGTGTGGTGTTTCGCGATGCTGTGTGGTGTTTCGCGATGCTGTGTGGTGTTGCGCGATGCTGTGTGGTGTTTCGCGATGCTGTGTGGTGCTTCGCGATGCTGTGTGGTGTTGCGCGATGCTGTGTGGTGTTGCGCGATGCTGTGTGGTGTTGCGCGATGCTGTGTGGTGGTTCGCGATGCTGTGTGGTGTTGCGCGATGCTGTGTGGTGTTGCGCGATGCTGTGTGGTGTTGCGCGATGCTGTGTGGTGTTGCGCGATGCTGTGTGGTGTTGCGCGATGCTGTGTGGTGTTGCGCGATGCTGTGTGGTGTTGCGCGATGCTGTGTGGTGTTTCGCGATGCTGTGTGGTGTTTCGGGATGCTGTGTGGTGCTTCGCGATGCTGTGTGGTGTTGCGCGATGCTGTGTGGTGTTGCGCGATGCTGTGTGGTGTTGCGCGATGCTGTGTGGTGTTGCGCGATGCTGTGTGGTGTTGCGCGATGCTGTGTGGTGTTGCGCGATGCTGTGTGGTGTTTCGCGATGCTGTGTGGTGTTGCGCGATGCTGTGTGGTGTTGCGCGATGCTGTGTGGTGTTGCGCGATGCTGTGTGGTGGTTCGCGATGCTGTGTGGTGGTTCGCGATGCTGTGTGGTGTTTCGCGATGCTGTGTGGTGTTTCGCGATGCTGTGTGGTGTTGCGCGATGCTGTGTGGTGTTGCGCGATGCTGTGTGGTGTTGCGCGATGCTGTGTGGTGTTGCGCGATGCTGTGTGGTGTTGCGCGATGCTGTGTGGTGTTGCGCGATGCTGTGTGGTGTTGCGCGATGCTGTGTGGTGTTGCGCGATGCTGTGTGGTGGTTCGCGATGCTGTGTGGTGGTTCGCGATGCTGTGTGGTGGTTCGCGATGCTGTGTGGTGTTTCGCGATGCTGTGTGGTGTTGCGCGATGCTGTGTGGTGTTGCGCGATGCTGTGTGGTGTTGCGCGATGCTGTGTGGTGTTAGTAGTGATACCCCCCCCCCCATCGAGACTACAAAGGGATGCCGCCTCATTAAATATTCAATTTTTATTTATTCATTCTCATGCTCCTTTGCGACCCTCTAACCCTAATCTCGTTACGTCATTATGTCTCGTGCTCCTATATGACCCCCTAACCCTAATCTCACTCAACCCCCCGTTATTCACTACGTCATATTCACCTTATTATTTATTCATTCTCAGACTCCTTTAGGATAGTCTAACCCTAACCCCCTTACCCTGGCTTGTTGCTGAACCCCCGGTTTTTATACGTCATAACTGACTCGCGCTCTTCCGAAACCCCCTAGCCCTAGATGTTACTTAACCCCCCGTCATTCCCGATTGGTCTCCGACTGATTTCCGAAGTTACGTAAAAGGCACTGGACTTATCTCTTTATAACTAATAGAAACCAACTTTCATTTAAACCCTTAACCCCACTTATAGTCAACAGTTGTGGGACACGTATACGTACAGAGCATGCGTACAGTAAACTTTAACAAAATAGACGTTCTTTACAAGGAACTAAAGAGAAATTGATAGAGGCACTTTATATTTTTTTATCTGAAACCTTGTCTCGATGAGTATAGAGAGTTTTGAGCAGCCGAAGTGTCTGAATTGGCAGAGCTCGTATGGACTTAAATCAATAGCATATGATGAATATTATATTAGGTTTAGAGCCTAAACATTCAATCATCCTAGAATCATTGCTAGCTAAACCCTTCGTTTGTAAGTGAAGAAATCGTAAGAAGATAGAATGAGGAGTCAATTCTAAAACCCATAAGAACGTTTTTAAGTGTCGATATATAAACGAAATATTATTTGGCTGCGGGATGGCTGAGTATCGACTTGAATTAATAGCAACATGAATATTATATTAGTTAGAACTTAAACGGCCAAACAGCTCTTTACCCATTTACTTGGAGATATGTGCCGAATTGTCGCTTATTTGGCTTTAGTTTATAAGTAAACGATGCCTTGAATGAAGAAATCGTTCGGCAAGCTGTTCGAAAGACATTGAATCATTTTCTTCAGAGGGGTTTGCCAGAATATAAACCGAGAAACCGTTCGGCAAGCTGTTCGAAAGACATTGAATCATTTTCTTCAGA